>CM055910.1:50787497-51151497 GCA_029582155.1 Panopea generosa | reverse complement strand
ATTCTCCATTGTTCTACGGTAGAACAGTAGAATTACAATGGCTGTACTAAATATCTATGATAATATATTTTCCGTCAAAAATCTATATCTAAATTTGCCAAAAAAAATCTTTTAGTTATATTTCAAAAACGATTCAACCAATTTTGAAATAAAAGCAAGTGTTTCTATTTACTAACAGAAGGCTGTTAAACTCAGTTAGGTGTGTTTAAAAGATATACCTCTTTGGCAGAAATAAACACACCAAACATTAAGCTGAATGCACCTCTACTCCTCAAACATACAGTCGGGTACATTGAGTGTTCCATTGTCATACAAACATACGGTATATCGGCACATAATGCAGTAAGAACCATATACTGATAAAACTATAATTTGAATTAAACGTATTTAATCATATATTCCAAAAGGGAAGTACATAAAAGTATGAAGACACAGGGTAAATACACTCATACATGACACATTAATTGATTTTGCCTACATTTCACTAAAACCGCCATCATTCATATTTCAAACCAAGTAGCATGATTCGTATTTACTTAGCCATACAAATGTATTCACCACTTGTCATTTTTATAATCACTTGAAATAATTCCCAATACTGAGTAAACATTTAACTGCGTCCCCAAACGGCAATAACGATTTTTATTTTATAATTGATACCAATCGTTTAGCATGGTTGACTGTTTCCATTTATATTATTTCGTCTACGTAATGCTTCTCAATCTATATTATTATAGAATTGATATACAAAATACAGTTTCATTTATTCAGCCTGAATTATATCATCGTTTATCATTGCAAATATAACGGAAATTTGGCATATCTACTTTTGCATATTTTACAAACGTATAAGTGAATCCTGTACGAAGTGACAAAGCGACTTTTCATCGTCAGGGCTGCATATGGAGCGCGTTATTTTCACATCAATATATTTACCAATTGTTATGCAACATATCTGCTTCTACAATGAATACAAAGATACAATTGTTACTATTGTACAGACAAAACCAAACCAAGTAAATTAACAACAGCTAAGGCATATGCAAAGGTTTTTATTTTTTTTTATATAGTGACATTGTACTAGCATTGCTGCAGAAACGTGGTTTGTATGTATGATTCTAACAGTACAGTTACTGACACTTTTACTTAAAAGTTAAGAGAAAAATCCTGATGCAATTTTATGATAACTGTGGATAATATGCATTTAACGAACTTTTTCTGTGTTTTTTTCATAACATGAGTAAACGTGCTTATAAAATGAATACGCAATTAGAGGTGATTTTGAAATGCTGTCTTTGTCAAACATTTTCTTAACGTCTTTTTTGACACATTTTTTACCGATGATATAATGTAATTCTGACATGCACTCTGAATATGTTATCATAAAACAAATCCCTAGTGCATAATGAACTTTATTCCTTATTGTTTTACCATTAAATCACTTGCGGCATACAGGCAACATGGCGGGTTATATTGTTTGGAATTAATTATTGTCTTGCTTTAATTCCTTCATATATTTCCCTAAGGAAAAATGAGACAAAATAAAGAAAATGTCATCGTTCGTCTCCTAAAGTATTTTAAATTCTACTATAACAATTTTATTAGAAAAGGATTTAAGGATTGTACAGATATTGTTTTTCTTACCTTTTGTTGACGCTTAATTTGACAAACGTTAAGCTATTCCTATGTTCAATTTTACGATAGTTGTTGTGAAATGAACATTATTTAATACAATGAATATACATTTTGGAAATGTATCGTTGATTACAGCAGTTTGTCTCTGTGCATGAGACACTCAGCCTGCTGTTTTAGTTCAATGTTCTATAAATGCTGATATTAATTATGGCTTTATTTAATAGTTTAGCGGTTGATTAAGATTTTCTATAATGAATATAGTAAAACTTAGAATATTTCACTGGTAAGCTATGGATTAAAAAAGTACGATACACAAAGATCAGTCGCTTTTGTATATAGTACACGCCGCTATTGTGAAATATGATATCTTTAAACTATACTCAATGATATTTTAGGGAATATATATGACATTTTTATGAAGTAACATAATGGTACTGTCGATTAAATATAAACTAACGTTTGCTCTTACGCTTTGTATTGTTAATGTCAATAAATAATATAAAGCACGTTAAATTAATTTACAGTCATAATCTATTCCTACCATTATTACAATAAAAATATTCTTAATAAAAATAAGATATTTGAATAACTTCCATTTTGGTATATATATGTATCAAACTGCGAGTATTTATATATGCATTTATACTGACAATGTACAATTGATCAACAACTTTGATACTTAAATACCATGTTTAAATTCGTTCCAATATAAGTAATTGTATACAACTGATGTATCATTTGAACTTAAATGTTACTTTGATACTTTATTTAGAACTCTTGCTGACACCATCAGGACAATATTTGCGTGAGTACAGCAAGTCTGTCTACTGATTTAATCGATATGAGATACGTTCAAGGTATCACGTATCTTGATAATTAGAAAAACCTGAAATATATTTAAATTATATCTATTGAATGATACTTTACGATATCCTGTGTGAAATGAATTATTGAACGCTGCTTTTAACAATGTCAATTAAGGCTTAATATGGTTGAGCAGAGTACAATCTTATACAGTTTACGTGACAGTATTAACGTTTTTTGACATCAGGTTACCAAAATAACTTACAGCACTAATCAGTCGTGCTGGTTAGTCCACAATTATGTGTAGACATTACAGACATTCGCCCACACTGACGGTCAAATAAACATTGATTTAATAACGACGAACATTTGGACTAAGTACTTAATAGCAGTCATTTCCTTGATAATTTTCTAGCATTTCCTAGCATAACATAGACAACAATGACATCACGAGAGTTTTATATAATAGATATACAATGCATATCAAGTTTTTATTTGTTATAATATTAAGTAAATGGTGTATATATAGGTTAAGATAAACAAAGAACTAAATCAGGATTATATAACTGATTTAATAACATGCCATATACACGAACGTGAAACTTAACTCATTTAATGTTGTAATTACTAATAAGTTTTCCAACTTATATTGTGCTCTGTGGAGCATTGCATAATCTCATGTTTGCCAAAGGGTTTGATAATTTTATTACTAAATGAGCATGTTTATAATATTATTTTTATTTTCATTTCCTCTCGATAAGAAACAATAAGGCTAAATGTTTTCTGTTTTCGAACAAAAGTAAATGTATTCTGCGACTCAAATGAACCAGGAATGAATACAACAGTTGATTGAGATCTTTATAATGTATGCAGATGCTGTCAGCACATTTAACATAAAGCAATATGTTACATCAGCGCACTTGAGATATTATTTCGTATTTTCATGAATAACTTACAGAAATCTAATGTTTCATTTTAATAAACATAAAATGAACTCAATAAAAACAAAGTCATCATGGCTTTGATCAGTACAGAAATAACATAAAATAGGGTGCTTATTTCAAACATTTTATCATTGTTGATTAGAACCTACATATATATTAACAAAGATATAGTTCCTCGCTTACTTGACGTCGGAAAAACACAATACAAAAAAAAATATGGACAAATTTTGATTGTTTAGTTCTTATCTTTAATGAAATATAAAATATTCATTGCATTACATCTATCACTTGCGATTATAAGAAATTAAAAGCAACATACGAGTATATTGTTTTACTTTCTGTCCTTACTGCAAATCACACTATCTACCGCATACAAGCGTCATTATTTGTACGTAACGGAACGTTACAGTAAGAAGGCCTCACTACACAGTTGACCTTTGCTTTTTGATCAATATAATATAAGGTCTTAGATTTACATGGTAAAATAAATCAAACAACAAAGGTATGTATTCGCACATGAAACCACACAAAAATGGTTGGTTAATCAGGTTGAGAAACCTGAAATATTTCTTTGTAAAGGAATTCTCGAATATTCATGAATACAAGTCATTTTATAAAACCAGTGATGTCTTACTGTAGTTTATGCTATACCAACCATTGCTGTACTCATATCTGTAACCATTTCGAAAATATTTAGAACAACATTACGTAGGACACTTATTAAAATCATGTTAACGTCATAAAATGGACCCCAATAGATACAATAACATGTAAAGCCTCTAAATGTCTTAATACAAAACGCATTTTATATATTAGTAGCTTTTAATACTTATGTAGATTTTAAATACGTTTTAGTATCAAATTGTTACTTTGCATGAGCGGATATGATTGCTCGAGATCATTCAGAGTTGTTTAATGTTTTATGGACGAGAACGTGACATATCTAGTTTCAATATGATGGACGAGAATGTGTTTGCTAATATTGTTTTAGATGTTAATTAGTTTGTGTGATTATAGCTGTGCCTGTTATATTTGATGAGAATATCGACAGTGAAAGCTATAATAGAAGTATTTATACATGTATGAGAAGAAATTAATGAATAGTTTCATTGTTATATTTCCAATTTAACACACACTTTACGACGAAGGAGTGTAATAAACCCATGACATGAGTTTAATATTACGCTAGTTTTTCGGATTCATGAGTCAGTGTTTTCCGTGTAACTCGGGCTAGCCATTGAAATGCCTAACGACTTTTAAATTTGTCCGAATATATCAACGACGACGACTTATATCGGCGAAATGAGTTTATTTTGAGATGCTACACCATACGACGACTGATGAAAGCTTGAATACCCCATTTATTCAATATATTAAACTCTTTGGCTGAAATTGACATAATACATACTCAGCCTCACATAATATCGTATTGCCAACATAATTATTTATTTCAATGATGAATGAAAAGCTATGTAAGATATGCATGTATAAAATAAATATTGCATATTTCAGTTTAGATATAACTACAAATGCTTCACATTCAGTGTGCTCAAATGACATTTTCTTTGCTGCAAACATGCGTTACAAACAATTTAACTTGTTCATGAAAATAAAATAACGTTTAGTCGCCTGCAAGGATACATTGAAAAATACTGACAAATATTGGTAGAAAAGTATATGTTGTGATATTAACGTTCTTTTATACATTGCGTCCGTAAATGTCACCCTTGGTATAAAGTAAAAGTCGTTCATGTACCGTTAAACAAAACGAAGAGTATTCAGTAAATGTATCATTCATGATTCAGTGTATTAGTTGCTCTTATTGGCATGACCTCTATGAAAATACACTTTGTGAGGATTCAATAAAAGCATTTCGTGACACACACCATTGCGTGCTAGAAAAGTAATATGTGGACCTGCTCTGTCAGAAGTACAAGAACTGTTGATAATGCGATACATGTATGTTAAAGTCAAGTCATTTATCTAAAATTTGTAAATGTATCAAAGTCAAAACTTGATAAGCCCATGATATCTGTTGTAATATACTGTTTCCTGTGTAGAAATACCTCTTTCTGTTTTTTTATGCAGATTATTCTCTCATCCTACCTTTATTGTCAACATGTTTTACGAATCGTGTATATTTCCAGTTGTATATTAACAAGTTATAGCTTTCAAATAGTTCAATGAAATCTTTAGCTTTTTAGTTGTTTCTTCAACAAATACTGTGAAGTAAGTTGCTTCATAGTTATATTGTCACATTGTATTACGAAGTATTTGCCTTTCTACTTGTATTTTCAGCAAGTTCAATGAAGTGTTCATATCGCATCTGCTACGTGTTGGCAAAACATATATATATTTCTAGTTGTATCTTCAAGACGTGTTTGTAAAGCGTGTATAATATCTAGTTGTATTTTCAACACGTTTAGGGAAGCATATACATTTATATAGTTGTCCCATCAGCACGTATAAGAAGCTTATATCTTTTTACATGTGTCGACATGTTTTGGAAGTGTGTACTTTTCTAGATGTGTGCTTAGCAAGTTATATAGCATGTATCTTTCTATTCGCATTAAGAAAATGTATAACCACCATATTACTATAATCTGCTTTTGAACAATTGCATTCATAATATTATATGATCAATTTATCACGTTTAATGTGTATATGTTAATGAACACCATGTAAAAAAACTTCAATATAAAATCAATGATACAAATAATCTATTTATCCATGCCGATTATCATCAAGTTCTCAGATTATACACTCATCGTAAATGTACATTACTTTAAACATTACTATACTTATTGCTTGTCATTTTAAATTAATAAGTTCAGAGTATATGCACGTAATTTGTTGTGTATATAATGAGAAATATACGATTCCAATAACTTTAATTCAATTATATTATCCATTTATTTAAATGTGTTCGTTACAAACAGTATTATCATTCTGCATGATTGTCTTGTTCAACATGCGATTATCTTGTAAGTTATTTTTTGTTTATACATTAAAAGCATGCTCTAGCTCAGGGACCATTTTCATTATTATTTGTTTCAAACAAATTACAAAGCTTTTGATTGAAACAAAACAAACGTCATACTATTCTAAATACAACTGGTTATAACTAGTATTTTATCTTTTACGTTTTTGTCTGGAGTTCCAGTTTATCTTTACGCAACGTTTATAACAAAAAAGTAATAACTCAAAGCAGTGGCATTCTGTTGATATGATAACTATTACTCCGACCCACCAGAGCATCAAGGTGCTATGTGTCTTAAGGTTTCACATACACGTAGTGTATTAATGCTCCAAAGGGTTGATTTATTTAGGAAAACGGCTTACAAAACATTACTTGAAATGGAACTGTCTGTGATGACAAATCAGTTGCAAAATATCATAACTATCGTATAAACATCGGATAGCTTGTTGGTAGAGATAAATACCGTACACAATAAATTCCAAAATATCATTACTATCGTATAAACATTGGATAGGTTGTTAGACGAGATGAAAGGCGTACACAATAAATTACAAAAAATGTAATTACTGCCGTATAAATCGCGGGTAAGGAAAGGGTCATACACAAAAAATCACAAAATGTCGTTGATATCGTTTAAACCGCGGGTAGGTTGTGAGTAGAGAAAAGGGTCTTACACAATTAATTACAAAATGCCATTTTTATTGTAAAAATCGCAGGTAGGTAGTTACTTGTAGAAGAGAAAAAGGTCATACAAAATAATTTACAAAATGGCATTACTATCGTATAATCCGCGGGTAGGTAGTAAGTAAAGAAAATGGTCATACACAATTAATTACAAAATGGCATTACTATCGTATAATCCGCGGGTAGGTAGTAAGTAGAGAAAATGGTCATACACAATTAATTACAAAATGGCATTACTATCGTATAAATTGCGGGTAGGTAGTGAGTAGAGAATAGGGTCATACAAAATACACAATTAATTACAAAATTAATTACAAAATGCCAATACTATAAACCGCAGGTAGGTAGTTACATGTAGTAGAGAAAAAGGTCATACACAATAAATTACAAAATGTATTCAGAGTAGATTTATGTCAATCAATAAAACTTTTTGCATGGTCATTTTACACGAATAGTAAAATTATAAATATTCGTGAGGTTTTTGTTAGAAGCGGTTTTAAAGAGTATTAAAATGTTTTAAAGTAGATTTTATCAAAAGTCAATTACACTATATTTTAACATTTTTGTTCATATCTTTATATATTTACAAATTGCTGTCTGTCACTCAATCGAAACAATCATTTTTAATCCAAAATGTTCACGCTAAAAACTACATATTTCATGACATTTAGTATTACCGCTATGTATTCATGTATTTTTTCTTAATTGGATATAGTATTAAGCAATTTTAGATTGTTTATGCTTATTTATTTTACATGCAACCTTTATACGTTTTTGTTGCTTGTGAGCGCTTAAACAGAACTGTACGATAACTTCTGACAAGTTTTGGTGTAAACCGGTTCCTTTCTATGTCTGTCATAAAATCGACAATATGCGTCGGAGAAATTGTTTGGCTATGCAATCAACTTGTCAGGATCATACATTTTCAGATAGAACTCCCACAAGCCGGAGAACGGTCTTTTCAAATCATATTTCATAATACAATAAAGGAAGTCATTGATTCATTGATTGCTTAAGCAAATAATCATGCACTGTTTTAAGTCTGTAACAAATAAAAGCCCATTTATACAAACGTTTATCTTTAAATAACATATTACCGTTAATCTAATCGACATTTATCTTTAATGAGTGTGTATTGATACTGACCATGAGGTCTCAAACAGCATGCGAAAATCTAGAACAACGTCTGTTGATTTCATTTATTGTTAAACAGTATGTTTTTTTAAGTTAGTGATGCGTACTGTATTATCTATATTGATTTTAAATGAATCATGTAATCTGTATAATACCTGTTTATTTATGTTGTTTCCTTCCTAATTCCTAACTCCCTTACTTCCTTCCCTAGCCGTTATTCTCTATAATTGGCATTCCAGGATGATATGAGAACATATAATCTTGCATGTATTGGGATAAAGTTGTTTGTATTTTGTTATTATGTTCAAATTAAAGTGACTTAAAAGTCGTGTCATATAACATATTGTGTGAATAAAATACGTTACACCAATGAGATAACAATGATATAGTATGAAATATGTATAAAAATGGACTTGTCTAATATTTCAAAGTACATGTATACTCACAGACAATTATCTAATCAATTGATTGATTGAATATTTATTTTTATGCCATCTATGGCTAACAAACGATCAGTTAACCTAACAACTGTTTCCTGGGATCCTGAAAGGTTAGGTTAGCCTGTACTCGAGCACACCCCGTTTCCGCAAGTAATTGATAACTTCTCCACTTGAATCAGCGGTGAATGACCAATGATAATGAGACACAATGTCGTATTAATCATTACGGATACTGTTGCCTGGCGGGGATTTGAGCTCATAACCCCTGGATTGATAACCAGACGCGTAACCGACTGCGCTAATCGGGCCCGGATCTAATCTATTGTCATATAATGTTTAACTTACTACTGTGATATATATTACTACCAGCTACATGACATGCTGAGATTACTCAAGGACAACACTTGAAGTAAGAGAAAATACCTTTTTTATGGCATTCGTTTGCATTCCATGGTCTATATATGTGTATTGTTATGATACTTTCAATAGCATTGTTGTCATTCATTCATTTTATTGTTGCCATGCTTTTTAGAAACATTAATTTCCAAAATAAATATATCTACTTGTAACGGTAGAGTACTGTATTTATCAGGCACCATCCTACAATTACTAAAAAATATGAATATACATCGTTGTCTTTTATAACATTTTGAATGGTCTGTGTCATTTGACTATAACATGTCTTGGTGGATATCTGTTTGAATATTCCTATCTCAAACTGAAATTCATACTACAAAAAATGACTTTTGCAGTTTCACTCCATTGTTAAACTATTTACTGATATATAACCGAATCTAAACTTTCATAAAAATGTTAGGAATGGTGTTTGTATTTAGTTGACATTATACAATAAGCATATCTTAAACAACTTCTGAAGTGGTTATAATACTTTTTTTATTTAAATATGTTTATTTTGTTCAGCATTATAAAGCAATTCACAAGTAACTGATGCTTTCCCCCCATTGAATACGCGATGCGGTACGAAACAAACGCAATATATTACATTTATTTGAAGGTGTTATCAAACGATGTTTCTTCTATAAATACAATATCTGAAAATAAATAATCCCATTTTCAGTGTATTTGATCGTTAAATATCTGTTGACAAGTCTTTTAAAATAATTCATCAAAGGTAAACGAATATGTTTAGATCAAAAGTGTTGTGGGGTTGTTTTTCTATTTTTTTTTGTTCTAATTAACCAGTCCCACATCAGTTCACACGCACAGTTATGAATTCAGGTACAATATGAGTAAACGATCCATTGATAACAAATTACGACAAAAACAAATTACGAAATAAAATAAGGAACACATATATGTAAAAACATCTTATTCGACATTTTTCGAAAATAATTATGATGAAATTCAGATAGTGATTGTGATTCACACGTCATTGTTTTTACATATTAATGTTCCACTGATAGCGTTTCTATTTGTTAGTACGCCGTTAATGTGTTAGTACGCCGTTTATGAAACAGGTTTTACATTAAACTGTAAAAGCGTTTCTGCGTGTTGCTGTCTGTCAGGGACTGTTACCTATCAGTGATATACCAGCTCGTTGCTACGCCATTGGCTTCAGTGTGAACCACGTTGTACCTTGGTAAAACGCATACTATGAATTGTTGGACAGGCGGGAAATCTATATTGGGTTATAACATATTTGAATAGAAGATACCATGCAATCAGGTTATATGATTGACTTCTTAGCAAATAGTACAGGTTACATATAACTGTTAAATACATGTTTGTGTTATTTTTGTAGAAAATTGCTAAACAATTGTATAACAAATGTATTACAAAGACCAAACTGTCATAGTCAATATAATCAAATAAATGTAGGAGTATACATGATAGATATGCTAAACTAGTATACCAAACACATATTGAGTGTTACGGTTATCTCGTCCTAAGAGCAATTGACTAATCATTTGTTATAACCATAATGAAATAAGGTTAAACGTATATTTACCAAGAAAAATTCTTACTAATATATTTTATTTTAGGGCACGGAAGGCACTATGTACTACTTTTGTTAATTAACTTGTGCACGCAATGCTGTTCTTTAACAGCAGTAGCCTAATTCGGTTTTAATCACGAGATTGCCATACATATAAGTCATATAATAGTATATAATACATTTTATGAAAAACTGTCTAGTACGGTACTTACTAAATATCAAAGAAGTAATAAAGGGATTATAGTTATTGAATAATTCACCAATGTACTTACAGACGTAATTTTTCGACATTATTACAAGAATATGCATACATGTACAATTACAAATTACAAACACGAAATAACGACGTTAGTTCGACATAACTTTTGTCAATGTAGTGTACCGCATTTTGGGCCTGGCTACTTAGAATGAAAAGGAGCATATTTGCACAAGTTGTATGCATGTGTTTTTGTTTTACAGTTGATGGAGTTAATATTAAGTTGAAATAAGAGAATGTAACATATGTCTGGTATACATATGTCAATATTTTTTTGTAAAATAAACAAATGCTCAAACGAATCTAGTGTTCATCGCACAGTCAATATGTTAAAGTTTATAATATGTACGTTAGTATCGAGAGATGTCCATTGTGTGATACTGACTGTAGACATGGTCTTAGTTATTAAAAATTAATATGGGTATATTGATATATATATGCATGTATGTACAATACAAACCATAGACACAATATCAAGGTCAGCCTTGGCTTATATACTACGGTTTTACATGTAATACATCCGGACTACTACAATTATCTCTCATTATAGGTATATACATTTTTATATATACAGCTATATGTGTGTGTGAGTGCCCGCGTGTATGTGTGCGTGCGTGCGTGTGTGGAGACTTTCTGCCATAACTGAACTATATATTAACCAAGTGGTTTTCCTGGAAAATAAAATATAGTCAATAATAACCTTTTATATACTTCACCATATCATCGATCTAAGCAGAGCAGATATACATATTCGATTAATAAGAACTTGCAGAAATTGTCCTGGCCTTAAGAATGTAATTACATCACTTAGTTTTTCCGTGTGGTTTGAAGATAATCAATTTGCGGAATAACAAACCAATAAGGTATATCTTAAACTAATCAATACACTAGTAACGTCAGATAAAGGTATCATTAAATTTGTTTTTGTGTGAAGATAAGGTCAAGTAAACATTACATGTTTTAGTTTGTTATATGTAATCAGAAATATCCTCACTCCACGTTAATCTACATTTTCTAAATGTGTATATTCTAATAATAGTCCATTGGCTAAAAACATAAAACCAATAAATGTTAAATTTCTAATTTTGTTTTTGGTTTCATATGAAATTCACACTGATTTTAATATAATGAATAAATATATTTTCATCTATAATTTAATTATAAGAGACAATTTCCATACATAATGTGTTGTTAAAATTTACATACAATTAAATGGATTGCATAAAGATACACGATTTATTAAGATAAAATCTGTACAATCCTGAATATGCGAAAAAAATCAAATTTACTGCAAACTCTTTTCATGTAAAAAACAAATGATCCAATACATCAAAAGCATATTCTTCAATAAACAAATTAGATAAACTGTATGATACATACACTAATAGACGAAGAGTCTATATTGTAGAGATAAACACGTTCAACGTGCAAACATATTCAGAACATATTTACACTTGCATTAACATGTTGATGATATAACAATGATTTGTTTACTTCACAATGGCGGTAAAAAAAACAAGTTTGTTGATATGATCAAACGAGACACATAAGGTTGCTCTATTGCAAATATTATTATTAATTTGAAAGTGCCAAAGCATATAAACGACTTAAACAATTTATCAAAACGTACCCGAGAGGTAGACAAGTTTCTAATGTTATTGCAAAAAATGCAAATATCTTAAACTGTATTATGTTCGACTACATGCTCTATTTTAATGCAGAGAGTCATGCCAATTTACATTTGCATATAACGATTAACGCCTAATACTGATTAACCACGTGGTTCAGAAGATTTAACATCTGCATGCTATAATCTTTGTATTGTAATTGATAACGTCTTGTATTTTATAGCGAAAGGGTAATATATTGTCTTTATTTTACCCCTTTATTGCTCGTGAAAATAAATGAGTATATGATAACGTAGGTCTTTACGTGTTATTGTGCTTCATTATATAATACAATACTATAAGTCATATCTACATACCTCTGTGTGCAGTTATGATATCACGCTGACGTTTCTCATACTTAAACACATATCTAGGGGGATGTAATATTCTGTTTTTATGGCTGTATTGATTAAACATCAAAGTAAGCATTACAACTGGCTAAGCGACATGTTAACGGTTTGGTAATCCCCGATGATAACAAACAAATGGCAAACACACAAAATGTTTTTAGTCTGTCTGTCGCTGATGTGTTTTCATGTTATGAAGTGGTTTGCGTTCAGCAAAATAAAACAAATCTATGTATTCTTTTATCACGGTAACGCAGTCTTTAACATTTATTTTCTGTCAGGAATGTGTTAGTATATATAGTAATGTATTTGCTGTGACACAAACTAAGCTAAGAATATGCTGTATGTATTAAGTGAGCTAAATTTTATTTTTTACAAAAGGTTATATAACTTAAAATTTGATTTAAAAGCCTTTATTCCGTCAGAAAATATTACAAATAATAAGTAACGGGTAAATTAACCAAAACGTTTAAGATCTGGAAATGAAGAAACTCATAAAAATTGACAAACGGTATCGTATTTTAATATTTCTGTTCAAATTGTGACAAATTTTTCATTTCATTAGGTTTAATTGGCATGATAGACAAAATTAAAGTATACTGAACGGAAAAATGAGTTGATACACTACTTTATAACACAGGCTTGGTTATTATTAACATAAATGTTTTCTTTTATTCTCCAGTCCACAGTTCTAGGAAATTGCTTCTTTTTTTTTACATAGTTTGTTTTTTCGAAACTAGATAAGTGTGATCACAATTGTATATATTTAAATATGGAGTTCCAGATCCTCATCTATAAAATATATTCCTTTGGTTATACATTACATACATGTTACGGTTTATTGATGTTTAGCGATTTAAACATTGCTTTGTTTACATCATCCGTATGGGATATATATTATACTACATTGAAATACTAAACCATTGGCTTAAGTTTAAACGGTCTTTTATTCACATAAGTACATATATTTAGCATACATTTTACTATAAAGCAATAAAGTCATACATCTAAAACATCATGTGAAAAGGTTACAGATAAAAAGCTTTTGACACGTGTGACTAAAACCGTTGAGTACTTATATCATGGAAAGGGTGAACTTAAATCAGTTTTGGAAAGAAACTACTCGGAAAGCACATAGATTTCTGTAATATTTTATGCTTAATTTCAATTAGTAAACAGTATAATTATATAACACACATAAGATATTCTAATATGTATGCACACGATTAATACACACACTGATTAACACGTATACTACGTGATAATTCGTCATCTTTGAAGTATCAGTAACAAAGGACGCAATGTGAAATCTCAATAGAGACCCAGCCATCACAGCATAAGTGGAGACCCCGCAATCACAACATAAGTGAAGACCCCCGCCATGACAACATAAGTGGAAACCCCCACTATCACAGCATAAGAGGAAACACCTACCATCGCAGCATAAGTGGAGACCCCCGCCATCGCAACATAAGGTGAGACACTCGCCAATGCAGCATAAGGGTCTCCCCCGCAATAACAGTATAAGTTGAGACTCCCGCCATCACGACATAAGTGGAAACCCCCGCTATCACAGCATAAGTGGAAACCCCCGCCATCAGAACGTAAGTGGAGACCCCCGCCATCACAACATAAGTGGAAACCCCCGCCATCACAGTTTAAGTGATGACCCCCGCCATCACAGTATAAGTGGAGACCCCGCCATCACAACATAAGTTGAGACCTGCCACCCCAGCATAAGTGGAGACCCCCGCCCTCATGGTATAAGTTGAGACCCCCGCCATCACGACATAAGTGGAGACCCCCGCCATCATAGTATAAGTGGAGACCCCAGCCATCACGACATAAGTGGAGACACCCGCCATCTCAGTATAAGTGGAGACCCCGCCATCACAACATAAGTGGAGACCCCGACATCACAGCAAGAATGGAGACCCACGCCATCACAACATGAGCGGAGACGGTGTAAATAACAGTATACCCGCCATATAAATATGAGCATTGTTTGTACTGGAAATGTCTTGGAAATATAGAAACATATTTGTTTAGGTTTCCAATATTACGTTATTGTTTTTTTGAATGGATGGCAGTTTAATCAAGTTCTATTTTAACCGAATGCTCTCATGCTCATGCAATGTGTGTGCCAATATTTGATGAGTGAGAATATCAGTGACAATGTTATTATATTTCACTGTCTTTGGAATCAACTGTTGATAACAATCGAATCACCATATATACCATTGTATTATCAAAGTTGTAGCATGTGTTTCCTTATACGCTACTAACGGGTTATATCCCTTGCGAGTTAAAGTAGACGATTCTGTTCAACGATATTCAGTTTGGAATCATTGAAAAATTCACCATAGATATTTCGATTTCGTGTTGGCGATAAGTAGAGTAGTATATAGATAATACGGTTAAGATAAACAATTGTATAAGAATGTGCATTGATAAAGCATTTAAGCAGACGATTTTTGGAGAAGTAAGAAATTTCCAGAAAAATGATAGTTAGATTTCATATTTTTGTGTCTGTATTCTTTTATTGTGATGTGTCGTCTGGAAATAAGATTAAAACATTAAACCAATTTTTATTTTATAATGACATTTATATGAATACTCACTGTGCCTAATAGCAGCAATATATATTGGAAAAATAAAGACATGCAGGGTGATTTTAGGAGTCACATTATCAAACTTTTACATGCATATGTGAAATTCATAGATTTTGAAAATGTATGGAAAGGCGTCTTATTAATGATTTTGTCAGAAAAACTGATCATATTGAAAAAAGCATTATTTAATGCCTTTACGTATCTTTAATATGGCTTACAGTAATGTGGCTCTGAATTTCACCAGATGAAATATACGGTACTACCCTTCAAAACCTTCATCGTTTAAGTGTGTGTTAACCATATATTAGAAGCTCTTTCTCTTTTTTCTCGGCTTCGATTTTAATTGTTCTGCGGTTAAGATATACTGAGTTTGCCGTTCAGCAATAAATATATAGGGGACCACATAATCAGTGACATTTGCTTACTTAATGCTTTTAATTTGAGTGCCTCTCTGTTTAGAAATGCACTACAGGTGTATATGTTAATGAGCTGTTATGCATTAAATTCATAATTTATAATAATACTAGGCCTTGTTATGTTTTTCAAGACAGAGCTGGCGTTCAAAGTTCATTGTTAATAATGATAAAATCAAAACATACTCACATATGGTATGTTTATTTGAAAAACGTTATATTTTGGAATTTAAACAGAAAAAAGGTCAAAATTATACATATCAATGCAATTATACATGTGCTACTGTTTAGAATGTTCCGTTAAAATGCTCGCAAGTAATGCAAAATTATCTTCATTGTTTATTTTGCAATATTTTTCATTAATTATCTAGCTTTCCTGACATGTTGAAAGTCATCATCTCTTTTGCTAAATACAAATAATGATATTTTAGTTAAATAGATTTTGGGTAATTTAAAAGAAAAATGACTCTCTGTATTTAGTTAGTTCATAGAGAAACAGTTTGACTTACTATTTAAAAAAGGCTTTTAAACACACAATATTACAAACAAGTATACTGTAAGTGGCTATATCAATGACTTATTAATGAAAACATGTTAAGAGAAACAGGTTTGTAGGACGAACACATCAATGATATAGCCGGTACTATTTGTTCAAAGAATATTTCTCTGAAACTAAAGGGCATAAGTATTTTATTGAGTTGCAGCATTCTGTTTACAGATAGACAGATAGACTTTAGCCGTAATTTCCAACAGTATATAGTAGACAGAAGTAGATGGAACAGCTATTAACATGCATGCTGGATTGCATTGTTATGTTTATTGATTTCAATATACGTAGTTTACATACCTGCTTGCGATAGCACTCAAGTATTACAGAAAATACTGGCACAGAACAGTTATCGCGTGACTACTAATACTACTTTAAAAATATATTCTATCGTTTCCGGTGTGTACCTGTATAATTAAGGCATCCGGACGCATGCAAGTTGGACAATGTCAATTGTTCACCATGTAAAAAGTTGTTTCAAGAAAAAAAACTGCTGCCTGTATATTTATTTCTGAATCATTAGCAACATAATGAAGAGTGCTCCAATACGGCATACACATGTACACATACAGCGTACACTTGTACGTTAATATTGAAAAAGTAACATGTCAGTTCACGTTCCTGAAATGCGTGTTTTATTAGATTTTGACTAAATAGAAGGTTATGTATAATTTGAATACAACTTTTGTCCTAAATGTGCATTCTATTTATCCCCTCCCAATTGACATGGAATAATAGTATGACGACCCGTCTGGTGCACATCAATAAATTATCATCCATCAACTTTTAGGTACGTTGTTTTGAATAATGGATCTTGAGAACAAGGTGTATGCTCCGTTAATCGTTTTTAAGCATACGAACGAAATACTTACATGTAACATAAAACCCGACTTATAAAAAACAAAAAAAATATTCCGCTCTCTCATAACAATCGTTTAAGCAATAACAAGCAAACATGCACTCATGAGTTGCATGTTCCATATGAAAAAAATGATAATGTCTGAGAACGTTTCAATATGGCTGTTCGGTTCAATTATATACATACTTTATAATATAAATCAAACTAATTGTATGGCGTAGTATACACTTGAGTAACAAATAACGAGCATAACATGACATATATTAGTTAAAATTGTTAGTTATCTTCTGTGACTCATACACGGTATATTTAATTAATGCACTGCACAACATCATATTTGCTGAATTAAAATAGCACCCCCGCTTTAAGAATATGTATATACTATTAAATGATATATTTATTTATTTTCAATAAAGCTCTCAAACGGATTAATAGTTAATGTTGTGCAGTTTTAAAATGCTTTTTTCGTATAATTCGTTATAAAATCCTATTCCTGTAATGGAAACCAATTTAAAATTCTTACGACCGTAATTAGTTTAGTCGTTTTGTAACTGACTCATCAGTGCAATTCGTTTATTTAGAATCGTACAAAACAAATGCTAAATATTCACTTTAATCTTTTTATAATGTCATTCTAAATTGTATTCAATATTTGATATTTCTAACGACATTGGCGATACATATAGCACTCTAATAAAATATTCATATCGGTATGCCAAAGTATATGCTATGAACTGACGATTAATGAATGATATATTATCATAAATTCGCATTAGTGAAATTCGGTATCAAGTGTAAATTTGTATGTGAAAAAGGAATGACTTGGTATCTTTTCGCTCTAATGGAGCGATTTTACTCGTTTCAGTACTGGGCTGCGTTTCACAAAATAGCTTACGATAAAATTCGACGTAAGTCAGTTTGACGATAATTTCTTTGTGTGTTCAAATTTTGAATGCTTTTAAAATGATTGTATTTTCAGAAAATATGTAACTTTCATCATGATTTGAGCCATCTTGGCTTCATTTGGATGAAAATTTAACATATTATGAATATTCGTTAGTTTACGTTTACGACGATTTTTGTTGTAAGTTGTTCGTGAAATGCACCCAAGGTTATCAAACCCTAGAGTATCGTTATGACATTTAATCAGCAATGCTAGTATGACTAGTTTAACCTCATGTTAACTAGTTTGATATGGAGTTTGAGTTAACCTTTAAATATACTCATTATTAGGTAATGTTATACATATGTTAATTTCTTGTCTGTATTTGAATTCGTATCTATTTACAAGTTTTCTATTCAGCATAATTGCCTTATATTTTGATTCCTTAATACTTATTTGGCAATGTGTTTGCGTTTTATTAAACCCATAATTATGTTTTTAACCTTATTTTCCCCCATCTTTCCTATTGACTTTTTCCTTTTGAGTTTATCCTTTTACCTAGCCTTGTTATTAAACTTATATTTATTGTTGGTGTTCTATTTTTTTTTTGTATTTCGTGAAAAAAATGTATATATAACGTACTACTTATGCTTTATTTCTGTATACATTATTTATAGGAAGAGCCGTGACAAATGTTGTTAAGAACTTATGGCTCGACCTTATTGTATACATTACGGCGATAAAACATGTTCTATCAATAATCAATGCAATGTTTTCATCGGAAAACCGTTTGACGGCTTTTCTGCTTGAATTTTAATATAGTAAACATTATAGACTGGCAGATACTACTTTATATAATATAAATGTATATATAACATACGTTCTATTACGATATAAGAAGTGATATATTTCGTGTAAATATTAATACCATAGCGTATTCAACTCTTGATTGTATAGAGAAATTTAAAAATATCATACTTAGTGATCAAAGGAACGTTGCTAAGTTTTTAACCAAATTGTTCCTATAAGAAGAAATTCAGCTTACAGTAACTCAAATTTACATTCATTTATTCTGTATCATTTGTTAAAAACACATTTTATATAGTAAAAACATTTTGTATACTTATTTGAATTTAATATCGCCACAACTGTTTATATCATGTTTTAACTACGATACTTTGTATTGTCGATAGTGACTTATAGGCCCATCGGGCTGGGTGCTTTATTTTCATTCATTGTTTATCTGCTTTTTATTGATGTGTATTGAACACACTTCAGCACAGTAATTTAGGTAGGCATGATAAGTCATAATGAACAAAACTTATTTAATTAAAACATGTATGCTGAAATTATAAAATTACTTCTATTTGTTTTTTAACCAAAGGTTATTATGTAAATGCCACATAGTAAGAAACTTCTCTACATACTATATTAATATGTGTACTAATATTTGCGAGAGGGTATATCACGTCTCTTGTATAATTATTTCTTCGATATCAGATTTATTTACTAGCTGTTGTTATCATGATTGTTGCCTGAGTTACTCGTTTTTTTTTAATATGATACTATACAATATAATTTAGATATTAACAAATATTTACATTAAAATCATCCTTATATGACGACAGCTGTTAAATTGTGTTTCCGTTTCCACCAAGTACTTACTCCAAACAAATCTGTTTGAGCCCGGCGTTGTATTTCTTGAAACATGATCCATATAAACAATGTTGTATCAATCACAAATATCGATTGTATACTATTGCAACGGGTAACATAAGCTGACCAGATGTTGTAAGTTATAATTAAAACGAAATCTGTTTCAGAAATTGAGTATTCTAAGAGATCATTCTGCATCAATATCGCTTTTAGAAAAAGAATGTAGCCTTCTGGTACATATGTAAATGAATATAATGTATGTAATTTGTATGTCCTGATCGGTTATCTTATTAAAACATACCTATTACTGTTTATAATTGAAGTATATAGAGTTTTCGTCAGTCACTGCTTGTCAAATAGATATTGCCTGTCGTCGAAACACTAGTGCAAAAGGGGTATAACATTTATGTTTCGGTGTAAGATAAATAACCTATTTATTCTATTGTTTTAAAAGGACACACTGCTCAAATATATAAAGTATGTTAAGTATAAAGTGTACTAGAGAACTAAAATATGTATTATTCAACAAGCGACCCGAACTAAACGCGTTTCTGGCAATAAGAATAACACGAATGATTTAATTGGACCGACTATAATATGCGTCAATTATTATCCCAGAGTATATTAGACGTAATCAAGTTTCTGCATTGGTGCACCAGTTGTATATAAATGTGTAGATTTATCTCTATAGATAACGTATATCTACTAAACTGATGACTTTAACTATTCAGTGGTTACCTCGGATGATTAATATAAAGCGATCTGACGTAGAAACTATGTCCTTACTAAGGATCACGAAGAATACGCAGAGAATTTGCAGCTACAGAACATATTTATACCGTAAGCCAAATTATTGGTAGTTTTATATATTTTTTCAGACATTTAAGTGACATTTGTATGAAAGTCAGATGCCAAACATGTGACATGTGACACACACTATTATTTTATATGTCACTATTGTGTTTTAATGTTTATGTTTAGAGGTATTTAACGTAGATTTATCCAGGAATCGTGAGTTCGAATCCCTGCCCGACAACAGTCTCCTTCATGATTGATATTCGACATTGTGTCTCATTATCATTCGTCTCTCACCGCTGATTCAAGTGAGAAAAGTATCAGTTACATGCGGTGATGAGATGTCCTCGAGTAAACTGATCGTATGTTTGCCCTCCATTGCATTAAGTACGCTAAATGTTCAATCAATTAATCATTAATGCAGATTTCTAAATGAGCCGAACAGAAACAAAAGTAAATTGTTTACGTTGCATTTTAACTAGGATTCAACACGTTCTTGTAACAATATCTATGTATACATTTTACTCAACACAGTTTGAATTTTACCGGCGTATTTTACTGAAAACACGGTATTTTTCTAAAAAAAATCACAATTTGCTTTATATTTTTGTGAAGTATATGCGCGCCTTAAAGCATATATCATAATTTGTGAACGTTTTTTATTGTGATTTTTCCACACTTCCATGTTTTTATCATCGTAATCGTTTGACATCTTAACATTATCATCATTTATATTTTCATTTTCATCCCCTGAAGAAGGAATAATATATATTCTGAAAGTTTTCTTTTTAAATAATTTTAAAGAATTCAGTATTGTTTGGGTGTATAATTAATTTTTGATAATTAATTTATTGTCTGTCCCAAATATATATATATATATAGTTATTAAGAAATAAAAATAAAAAGGATTACTTCTCTAAAATTTAATTCAGTTATCGATTTGTACGTAAGATCTCCATTATCTCAATTACAAAGTTTAGACTTGTAACACATAAACATTTTCTCACATAAATATTTTAAGAAAACGTACGTGGAATTAATGTTTCCTAAATAATGATGATATTTTGATACCTAATGGTTACAATTTTTTCGTCTAATTTTGGTTTGATATCACACAATTAAAACTCTCAAAATTTGCAGCCTTATTTCTGTCAACACGTAACGATAAAATGGTATAAAATTGAACTGTATAGGAAACGTTACAGAAAGATTTTGAATGAGCAACTGATTTTGATACTTTGCCAATTGTTCAAAAACCTTATCACCTCTAATTATGTTCTGATCGGGTTATCGTAACATTGATACGAGGTCGATGACCTTATAATGATCTGGAGTTGAGCAACATATATGAAATAATGACATGAATAGCAAGAAAGCATGCTTTCATGGTGCAAATGTACAACAATATTCAAGTTTAACATTAAAAAAATCACTACCATATTTTATAATGTATTTTTATTGACAATTATAAATTGTAAAGAGAAAATGTAAGTTACAAAGAAAAAATACTTCTTGACAATGAATATTCACAATGATACTTACGAGTGTGCTTTAAATTGAGAATATGAACGGAAATAGCACTATTATAATTTTAAACATTTAAATATAATCAGAATGATAAAAAATAAAATCGCATATACACGCAATATAAATCAAAGAACAACTACTACGTTTTTATAGTGTGGGTAGTTTTGAGGAAACAAAATATGGTACCTTTTCGATTTATATTAAAATCATATCCATATTACAAAATTTTTTTTTTTTATTGTAGTACATATTTATTCGTGAATGCCATATTATTTAATGTAAAGTCAATCCCAACCCGCCTCATTATTATAGACCATACACTCTTATTGATAAATATAGTAAAGCTACGGAAGCATAAGTTTTTTTCAGCCACGGTCATATACACTTACATTGTTTTATTAGAGATAGTGCTTAAGTACTTTATTGGATATTTACGAGATGTTATAATTACCCGTCTTATCTAGGCAATGGTTTTGCCATTCCGATAATTGGGTTATGATAAAATGTTGTTTTTTTATTTTTATTTTAAATACCAGTTAAATTATCTATAAGTATATACCTATTGATACTAATTTATAGACGAAACATTAAACACACACAATTAATTTTATTATAAATTCGAAAGGTATTTAACTATGTATTTTACTAAGATTTGCAATGCTTTGAGTATATTTAGTTCGTTGGATATTAAGCATTGATTTATTTTATTTAAACAAATATTTAAGTTTGGTTTATGTTAGATTTGATATGCTTATTCTGGTATTTAAATCAGAATCATCTGCTAAGTGTTCTAAAGATTTAAGAGAAACAATTATTATTGTGAAATTTAAAACAAAAGTGAGCATTTCTTTGGATTATTAAATGATATATAACAGCACAACCACAGATAACTTGGTTGTTTCAACTCATTCATTAAGTAAACATGTGCTAGAAACATTTAAAATTATGTTTTTGTAAGAAAATTAAAAAAAACACACACGAAACTTTAAAAAAAAATATACAAACAATCGAACACAATTTGTGAACTAACTAGAACTTACCACAGTTATTCAACACATTAAATCCGTTGCAATATATCCATGCGTCAATAAGTTAATATCTGAAAATGTTTTGCATCAAATAAATGATGTAATATAAGCATAGTTAGTTCTGCTATTAAGTATCTTATCGGCTTATATATTATGTTCACAGTAAATAAAACACGTCGTTCCAATTCTGTACTCAGTTTTAACAGAGCTTACACTAGCTATACGCAAGCAATGCAGCACGTTAGCGTAGCTGGACTAATACTGAGTGATGTTGATTGCTGACGCGCTGGTGTTATTATACAGGAGATGAGAGCGCGTGTTTCACTTTGATAACCTAACCATTCATTACGCCGATACCACCATACACGCTGCAGCACACAAGTTGTCAAACACTGCTACGTCAGTCAGTCAGTTATATACGGTTTAATGTGGACGATCACTCAGGAATATTCCTCAGGGTGATATCAAATACCTCACCATCCAGATGCTCGATTTATACATGAAACTATTACTAACGATGCCTATTCCGAAGAATTGTGATTCGTGGTCATATATTATAACTTTTGTATTTGTACAATCGTCTTTCTACAAACTATGAACGTGGATATAAATTTTATGACGAATATGTTTATCAGAATATTATACTTTTGTCCACTATGACAAACTTTGGAGCTATAATATAGTCATTATATTGGTAATAGTATAACAATTATTGAACTCAAATTTAGTTTAACTACAACCTAACAAAACAAAATATTACATATTTTTAACATTCTATTACTTAAACAAGCCATTGCATAATGCAATAAAATTAGACAATTGATTTTCCAACCTATATAAAAAAGTAGAGCGCATGGTAAAGTGGTAGAGCATCGAACCAATTATTGAACGGTCGTGGGTTCGATCCTCTCGCACGAATTTATGTGGTGTCATTGAGCATTTCATTATTTCTACATATATGCCAAGTACTGGTTCTCCTTAGAATAACTTCGATCGTGATTTGTATAAGTTGAGTTTACTTGTTTCACAATGGAAGTAAAATAAAAAGTAGACCCGTCTCTCGTTCAAAGCTACTAGATTAATCGAATTTTATTCAGGAAATTCTAGAACTGTTCTTGAAAGAAGATGGATTCCCTCTCACAGCAATGGTATAAACTGTGTGATGAAAATCAAGCACAAGTTTTTAAGAGAGTATTTTAAGTTTACAAATTGGACATACTGCAAAACGACCACTCGCATGATCAAGATTTAATGGATGCGTGCATATATCTTGATCATTTGCAGCGCTTACTTTTTGAAAAGAAGATAAATGATTGTGCAGTATAATGTTCCAAGGCGTCAACTGATATTGCTGTTCCTTTAGGAGGCATGCACACAGTGAAACGGCCTTGTTGTTCAAAAAACAAACCAGTTTAAATAAGGAAATAATATTTGATCAGATGAGACAAACACAATTTTAAAAGCAACCGTCGAAAACAATGAACACTAGACCTTACTGTGACAAAAAAAGACATGCCCACTGTTAGCTGAGAGTAATGTTAAACTTTTATGATAAAAACGGAAAATGCGTTATAAAGCCTCTAATATATATTGTATTCGATTTGTATGGCACCACGTGCTAAAATTTGTTGCACTGATCATTTTGTACAGATTGCCCATCGGAAATGAAACACTGACTAACTAAAATAAGGTTGACCTCCGTAGAGGCGAGTCAAGCATGTTATATATAATAAGTATTCGGAAGCATAAAAAAAATGTGATAAAATTTAATATTGTTACTTGTAAAACAGACTACATACAACTCAGTTTAAACGTCATATTAAACATTGTAAATTGCTGAATATGCGTGCAAGATAATCAATAAAAAAGGGCCACTGATAAAATAATATGAGTCCGGATTGATAATATAATCAGTATATCGCGCGTGTTTTAATGGCCAACTGCAGGTGTGTTCCAATAAATAGTTCTCGCGCAAAATAACTAGCTTTTATTTGTTTCCAAGCTGTATCACCTCAGCAAGGGACAACTTCTGATGACATGATAATGATAATATAGATATAATGATAGCGATTGGTACTTGAGATACGAGCATTATTTGTTTAAAACAAAAATAAAAAACACATTTAATGACATAAACGTCTTACGCTTGTCTATATAAATAAACATCCCAAAAACCCTGTCTGAAATTGTGCATCAAATTCTGATCAATAATGTAAATAAGTTCTACCTTTTTACAACTAACTACTTTCATCTGAAAACATAAAGCAGGTGACTGTACATTTACATGTGATACCTCAGATCTCAACAAGGCTGGAAACTACTAGTATTCACATTTTAGAGATTCGAATTATTAATCAGTCTCAATGAAGTTGTAATAAGTTTATATATAGTAACAAAAGAAGCACTACAACAATTAAAATGACATACATGTTTCTACTACTTAACCGAACTTGGATCAACTAGCCTTTGTTTTTTAATAACTACATATATGTATACATTCAAACCCATAGAATCTGTACAGGTTTAGTCGTAAAACGCTTACTTAAGTTTACTGTAATATCTATCCTTAATGTGTGGCGTGGAAAATAAGTAACAGGTATATAGTTTTATTCTTCTTTATCTTTGGAAACATTGACTATTAGAGATATTATAAGTACGTGCATACAACCAGCGATAGGCGTTTTATCAGTTGAAGCTTGGAGAGTCTTACCTTACAACATAAGTTGATTTGATACAGTAAAGATTCAATAAACATTATTGCAATTTGAGCAAAACCCCTGAATGAAACTCGCGAATAAAATATGTACAGTTTATATAATCATGTATGTCAACACACATACCTGCATACTGTGTCTCTATGTTGCAGTTTACCAATAGCTCATTCACCATTATCTGTTATAGCCAATGCATCCCGAGGAGCATTACGAGTGTATTTTGTGTATTTTATGATTAGTGTGTGTTCAAGAACTATAAACAACGTCCGTATCAAACCATTTCCCATTACTCCAATAAAATAGCTACGGCGTTTTAAATTGGGTTAATATTTCTTTATACATTGACATGATTAGCTCTAAGAGTAATGCCCTGGGATATATTCGCCTGCACCAGTTATAGTGCCATTGGAACGAACCTTTTTATTTCAGTATCAGCAATAAATGACGATCTCCCTGCACAGTTCACTTTGAATGGTTTACTAAAACTTGAAATGTTCTTTAAGTAAAACATAAAAGTATCAAACCGAAAACAAAATAATTGCGTTTAGATAGTAAAGAGTGTATTTTATATATTAAATTGTAAACAAATCGAGTACATCGTTTATTTGTTTTAGAATTAACTGTTTAAAATATTAATAATTGACAATATAATTCCGTTTATCGTTTAAACATATTGGAGTAATGTTTGTGATTACCATTTATATACCAGAATGATTGAATGAATAACTTGTCATGATATTGAAAACGTGATTCATATAGAATAATAGGATGCATACAATCAGGTGCAAAGAGCTAAACATACGAAGAATTTATTAGGCTGATATTTTAAACGTTCTGTATTTGATAAATGTTATAAGACAATGGTGTAAACCAATGTTTATATATATTAATTTCAATTTAATGCGCCTTATAGTACTAACTATAGGGTTTATGTAGACGATTTATTACAGAGACCACCCGGTCACAGTAAGCAATTACATTTTATAGATCTCAATGTGTCACAATAAAGTCACTTAATACTCTGGCATATTTCACTTCAACCATATTGTATTTAAATAAGGTTTTAACAGGTGTTAAATCCATATGTATTGCATGTCTTCAGTAACCTGCAATGACGTACACGTTCTGTGATTTTATAATGCACACTCTATAACCGTTTTTCACAAATACCTCACACGATGCACGATGCTGTCTGTCAGGCTAATCCACTTCTTGAAAGTGAAGTGTTTTTAACGGAATTTTTTAACAAGCTGAAGATTTAACGTTTACAAAGGTGAGCATTATTTGAATTGATAACATTTTTAAATCAGTATGTTACAGACCATTTATCGAAGACACTTCATTTGATGACCATAAATATACTCACTATTTACTATTTATTTTTTAAAAAACTTTACATAAATCTTTTGGATGAAAACATCATATTCAAGTCAGATACCTTGGTTAAAATAAACATATATAACCATGCTTCCAACAACGGGAGAACACATCTTAAAGGATTAATTTGTTTAATTAATATATGTGTATTGGGCAGTAAGTATTTTTTTCTTTAACATTAAACTAGTATTACTGACTGACAGGAATATGCATTGATTTATTTCCGAGTGTCCGGAATTTATTTTTATTTATTTCCGATTGTCCGGAATATATATTCATTTATTTCTGACTGTCCGGAATATATATTCATTTATTTCCGATTGTCCGGAATATATATTTATTTATTTCCGACTGTCCGGAATATACATTAGTTTATTTCCGATTGTCCGGAATATATATTCATTTATTTCTGACTGTCCGGAATATATATTCATTTATTTCCGATTGTCCGGAATATATATTTATTTATTTCCGACTGTCCGGAATATATATTCATTTATTTCCGATTGTCCGGAATATATATTCATTTATTTCCGATTGTCCGGAATATGTATTTATTAGTTTCCGATTTTCTGAAATATGAATTGATTTATTTCCGATTGTCCGGAACATTTATCTATCAATTTCTGCAAATGTTTTGATTTATGTTTGATTTTCCCGAAAAATGTTTATTTATTTCATATCCTATATATAAAAACATATATTAATTTGACGAACTATCAATCTTTTAAGTCATGATGCAATTTTTTTAAATTTATTTTTGATTGCCCTTTATATCTATATTACAGTCATTCCGGATGTACTATATTTGAAAAAAAATGTCAAACTGTCTCGAACATTTATAAAATGGTAATTTCTGATTTCTGGAAACACTACATTATTTATATATATATATAAGGCAGTTCATATCCGCTTGTCAGGTATATACATATTTCCTGATTGTCCGGAATTTACTATAAGAAAACTGATAAGTTCCGTTTTAACGAAAAATTTAATATGATATTGACTTCCACTTGTCCGCTACTACTATGCTAAAATAATCTGACTTCGCATATATCTATAGAATAGTCATTTCCGATTTCTGAGACGTACTACATTAGTAAAATGTGTCCGTTTATTTTGAATATCTACATAATATTTATATTTCCGATTGTCCGGAATATATTTATAATTCATAAATAATGTTGTCCGATCCAAATAAATTGACTAAGCTTGACATAAAAATAATAAATGGAATCAGCCATGCCGAATCTCTGCCAAACAAATAAATTTTAAAATATATGATAAAAGTATATCTTAAATCCTACGTTTCATTATAACGAGTAATTGGAACGATCAAACATATCTGACCGGCATAGTGAATTATACGAATATCTTACATGTTTGTTAAATCATAAATACGTCACAAGTTCAGATAGTGAAATAATTTGACATTGATCACTTGAACGTTTTACTTGCTTCAGAAACTTGTAACATTAAGTTTTTATATCACATCAATCGTCATCAATGTAACATGAAGGTTTATAGTAGCTCTTTCATTTTAACCATAATTACATTGTTTTCATCCGTATCGGTGCGGTTACTTTGAAGCACACCAACCTGCTTCCTTGGTTTTTCGTCTCTATATGATATTCGCATTATGAGGCCCTGAGAAATAAATAGTCAAACGTTTATAGGATGGATGTTTGTGCCGTCGTTTGGCAAGCGCGATTTATCAAGCGTTTATATCTTAAAGCATGGGCGTTTTCAGGACGTGCAAAGATAACAGTTATTACAGTTGATTTGTATAATCATAATTAGCACTGACCAACTATTTTTACAAGTGAATTAAGTGGCATACCACATATAGAAATTCATAATAAACTCGTTTTTTCAATAGTTTTTGATGTTACAAAATACCCATTTGCATATAACTGCTTAATATTTCAATGTGCATATGTATTATGTTGTTAAAATCAAAATAAACAATGATTTGGCATTGTTTTTACATATTATTGCCATTTTGAGGTTCTTCGTGAACTGAACTGCTTTGGAAGATGATTTTCTTTGAATAAAAACGTCATTTGCATACAATTCATATATGTCCATTTATATAGGGCAGAATATTTACAAACACACATTTTATTTATTGCAAATGCCATACAAGAAAGTACATCTCATTTATTTGACAAATTTTATCCAACAATTACCATTTACTTTGCACTAAACAAAACAGGAAACAAAACGGATGTATTCTGTACACAAAAAAAACAAATTCTGTATATATGTGCCTAAATTTATTAGACACAGCTGATGTTGGAACATCTACTCTATTGTAAGATAGTTTATTGATTGCTTTTATTGTTTAAGGAATTGGCTTTGTGTCTGATGTGGCATTTACAGAAAGCGCGAGTTAATTCAATATAAGTGTCAGAAATAAGATCAATGCTTCAATATATGGCTTAGATTTTAGTGTCCAAATCCTAAAAGTATATTACTTTTTCCTTAGTGATATGTTTAATTATATAATTATATATATTGTTATGTTACTGTGATGCTAGAAAATGAGTGTTACGGCATACGTGCTAAACAAAAGTAGTTGATTTACCATTGACTATGGTTATAAAAGCCTGACCAAGTACGGTCAAATCTACGTAAACGGTCTTCTCTATTAAGCAACAACTTGTCTTAAGAAGCCACTTTGACATTTCCCATTGCTATGCTCACAGAACATATTAACGTGTTTAAAGCAACAACCTGTCTTAAAAAGTCATTATTGATCCTTTCCTTGACTGGTTACTTAAGACAGGTCTGACAAAATATTTAGTAATTTGAAAAAATGGATAAAGAGGTAATTATGGCATTGTTTCTTTCTACATTGTTTTTCATATATTTGTGAATTATAAGTAAAACGATTTAAAAAAAAAATATAGCACGATGACGGTTTGTTATCAAACACCCCATATCAAGGATGAAAGCAAAACAGCGCTTCTTTATTCATATGCACTTAAACATTTTTCGTATCCACCCCTCGATATCCACTAGAACGGAAAATATTATCTGGAATAGTAGTTTAGTTTAAATTTGGAAAACAAAATAATGTCATTTTGAAATAGGTCTTGCGAATTATAAAAAAGGTTTTAGAGAAAATTGTACCATTTTAAAGTAATTGTAATACATCGTAAATAGTTTTTAAGTTTAAGTATAAAACCACGTAGTATCGTAAAATCAATACGTGTATACACTAATTTGATATGCAACGTACTCGAAACGCATTGCCAAGTAATGATATCAATTCTAAGGTACATGTAGAGCTAAGATATTTAATATACTCATTGTTGTTTGATTCGAGTGTATTATCATGTGTTTATCAAATCACACTCGTGGCAAGTATATTATTCGATACATGCAGTGGTGGTATACAATCTGACAATAAACCACAATTCATTTTGAGGTTGGTATACCATACTGGCGTCTGTAAACGGTATTGAAAGTGATGAAGTTGAACAATGTCGCAATCACGATTGTATTTATAGTCGATATATAACAAGGATGGCTGCGTATGTAGTTGTCTGACTGCCGTAAATTGGGCGGTGTCTAAGCCACTTTTAGTATTATCCATTTTAGTAACGATTATTGATTTGCTGAGACATTTCAAAAGCGGATTATGAGCGTATATCATGACCTGATTAAAGCTAGAAGTAATGTCCTGGGAGATAATTGCGTGCACCTAATCTGACATTATTATCATGCTATGAAACTATTTATATATAAACAATTGTTTAAATGAAGAAAGTAACTGTACCTTGGAACTATTTTTTTACCATTGAAATCACCTCATAGCGTTTTAAAGGAAATATCAGGATTTTTTCCAATACGTATGTCATGCTTATATATACTCACTGACCTCGTATTGCCAAAACAATGCTGATTTAAAAGTACACGAGTGATGTGTAGAAACTGGCTTTTCTAACTTGGGCTACACGTCTAGGCTAGACAAAAATGGTTGTCCCGATTTAAATAACAACATTGTTTTGTCACGTATTCAATGAGTCGCGTTATTTCATTTATATTTCAATTTTATCCGTTATACAGGTTTCGACGAAGTCAAATAAGTTCAACTTAAAAAGCATCAGAATGACGATGAGAGAGGCATCAAACAATATCTAAGTGATGTTTATGTTTAGAAGGGGGATTTCATTTCAAGATTGCCACTCCAGTTTACATACCAATTTTGTCAGGTTTCGGTGGATTTGACTAAACTATTCGGTTTATATTCATTAATGACAATGAGATGATTTTTATCCATTTAGATAATTATTTTATTTCTTAATACATTCATAGCGTTTTATCCTGGTATACTTCCTCTACAGGCATGTTTTGTGTGTGTTCATTATACATCATGCTATTATAAAAACAAGCTTGAATATATTGTCATTGTATTTATTCAAGGTTATATGCTAGTTTATGGTTAAAATGACAAAAAGAAGTTACTTATTATCAATCATGATAATATAAATTCTTTAATTGTTATATGAACTGGTTAAAATATAAATATTGATTTGTGTTTAAACATCAATAACAATAATTTACATCAGTATCAATGAAAAACTCGATTTAAACCAAGCAAGCTATAATGAATAAACTAATTAATAACACGTGGAGTACAAGCACCTGTCATTTATAAAGCATGTTGAGGACATTGTTTAATGGCTCACCTGTATAATTAACAATACATGTCATGTTCCTCATCAATGGCTTATAGTTATAACTAGACCTGATTTCATTATTTATTTTACATGTTGTGATGACTTATTTCGTAAAGTCGTCAATACAAACAGAACAGAACATAATTAATCAAGTTTTGTACAAAGTTTGTCTGGCTATCTAGTTTGAATTCTGAGAGGATGAAGATAAATTATAGTCTTTATCTAGTAATTAAAACAGATAAAATGACATGATGACACATTTTGATAAATGTAACTGATTTTATAATTTATTTCTGCTGAACCAAACCATTATGTAATGAAATTGCCAATAAACTTTTTGTTTAAAAAACTTATTTTAAACACTATGTATTCACATAAGTGCATATATTTAGCTTACATTTAACAATGAAACAATAAGTCATGTGGAAAAGATACAGAAAAAAAGTTTTAAAAGCTTGTGTAAATCTTCTTCCATAACAGTTTTTTTTCATATAGACTTAAAAATAATGTTCCGTAATAGTTTCAATTTGGCCAAATGTGCAAAATTTGATAAAACAACAAAGAGACTTGATTGATTTTATCATCTTTTATCGGTTTATTCCGATACAGGGGATAGGTGTATTGCAAGTTAATGTTTATCAATTCAATCCATTCATTAATCATTGTTTCTTACTATCTAAGATCAAATAGAGATACTAGGACATACTTTGGGAATAATATAACAATTACGAAACAACTATCATTCATCAATTCTGAGCATTTACTCTACGAAATAGTACAATATTGCATGCTACTCAGAATGTTTGTATTTTGTATATTCAAAAGGATGCCTTGCCTATTGTCAATCTGAATATTAAATCGAAACACATATGTCCAAGTAGTTACTTGGAATCAGACCTTTGTTTAAAAATAGAAATCATATTTGTTGTTAAGATGTAAACGATAGATATGTTTTATTGAATATATAACATATTTATCAGAGCCATTCATTAATACCTTCATAATCGCTTTCTTACTCGGAAATGTATTACAAGACATATTTTGAAAACATATCCTACAAGAATTTACCCAAAAAATACTACAATTGTTAAGTAAACGATTCAAAGTTGAAAACACCCAGCACAGTGTAAAAACGGTTCGTTTAATATAACCATTATATCTATTTTTATTAAAAATAATTGAACAAGCATCGAAATTACTTATATAACAATATGTGGTCCCTGATAGAAAAATAAAATAATAGCGGACCTTCAACTGAAATGTTTCCTACCGTAAAAATCGTCCATGATAGACTTGTCGATAATGATTACGAACCATAAATCATCTAATGGATACGTCAACTTGAAGACATATGCAATAATTGGGTTCACCACCCACTCACTTACCGGGACAACCAAACCATTAGTCTATATTCTAATTATAGGGAAGTTTCATCAGATACAACACGGTACTTTCTGTAAAAACATGTTACAAATAATTGATTCAACACTAGTTTTTTTCCTGCGTTGGTTTTCAAACTACAAATCTTGTTATAGTAGATACACCTCCAGCTATTGATACAGTACTATAACAGTTTGGCTGACAACGTGGATGACGTGTTTTGCATGTTTATTTATATCACTCTAACTTCTTATGCATCAAATACACCTGCCTCCGTTGAATATATATTATTGGAATAGTATTTTAATGACGTTTAACGCCATTTTAATATTTTGAAAAGGTTATATATGACGTATATATTTGATTGGTATAGAAGACCCCGAAATAAACCTGACTAGAACCACCTTCCTTCTGCAAGTAACTTGCAACAAAACAATAGTGATAAACATATTCAAACTATTTGCAACTCATCGATTGACAATTAAAGCATTAATTAAAACATTACGTATAATTTTATAACAGTTTTCTATTGTGCGTCGATAAGAGTTTAGTGTTTACTTTGTTCATTGATACTGTTATATAATAAAGATGCTGCGATTTGTTTGTTTTAATGATCACAATCACGACAGAAACACGTGTTATGCAATGTTCCCTGATATTGCTGCACGCTCAGTGCATTATGTTATATGCTCGGTTCATTCAATTAGTTTAAGAATAGTTCTCTCCAAATACTTAATTTCACTTATATCACGCAATAACCGTACAGGTTACTACCAACCCAACCTTCCAATCATATAAAGGCGCCATAAAGTGGCATTATTGTTATTAGATATAACACAAGATGTTGCAATCAAGATTTTAATGCCGGATACTAGGTACACATTGTGTGCTAATTGTTGACACTGAATCAGACATGAAAGGACGTGTTTAGATGCATATCAAATACATTCTTGACAACTTAATTATGTATTTAATCAGTTCTTTATTACTCGTTTTATCCTAAAATAAACGTCCGGGTTCAACTTAGACGCCGTGTTTTAAATAAATATCCATTCATCTTGTTATATGATGTTTTGTCCAGATAATTTTAATTCAGTCAACGTAAACTATCAATTATATGTATGATCTGTCATTGGTCAGTTTCAATTCCAGTCAATATCTATCTTTACTAGTGGTTGAAAAACAAATGATAAGCACATTGTTATAGGATTTCACACATGCATGTATTTATGAGCATTTGAGGACTTCTTTTTTCAAAAAATCTCAGGGTGTCACTGCACCCTCTTTTAAAAATAAAAGTCTGGTCAACCTACCACTTATTGTGCATTTTTATGTGGGTATACATTCCTGCTATGAAATAAAAAAAAACGGAACAATTCTATGTGGAGTTCTGTTTTTACCATTGAAATCCTAGACCTTATCTTATATAGAACAAAGAACAAAATTCAACTGTGTAGTGAGACCTATACATAACGTTAATATTTAATATACTTCATCGTCATTCCTTTCATTCTGCTGCGCTATAGTCTAAAGCCAACTTGACATTAATATAACGGCAAAGGAAGCACTTTATGCATATGTCCTGGTACATACAGCATTAACGGCTTATTCAAAAATGGTTTAAGAAAGCTATAATAACATTTATTATAACCGATTTAATAATGCTGTACATTTATAACAAGTTGTATATAACTTATATATCAATATTTTTGATTTTGTATTAGTTTTAGCTCGACTATTCGAAGAATAAGGGAGAGCTTTTCTACTCAATCGGGCGTCGACGTTGGACCTTAATTAAAGTTTTGCGTGCAAGCTAAACCCAGTATTCATTACATGTATTGTATTGAAACTTTACACAAGCCTTTGCAGTCACCAACCCTACTACAATAACTAAGTTAAATAACACTTGCATGAATATAATGCGAATTATTGCCCTTGTTTAACTTAGAAATGCTGGTTAAAGTTTTGCGTACAAGTACCATCAAGTCCATATCTCACCAACCACTCAATGCATTTGATTGCAATTTTACACACACCTTCCCAGTTATCAATCCTTCTATAATTAACTAAATTAAATAACTCTTGCATGAATGTGATAAAAATGATTGACTTTCTTTGACTTAGAAATTTTTGTTAAAGTTTTACGTGCAAGTGCCATCAAGTCCATATCTCACCAACCACTCAAGGTATTGTAGTTGAAAGACTTACTCAATTTTGTCAATTTTGTAAGTTAGGAAACTTTTATTTCTTTGGATTTGTCATCGGTCTCAATCAAATTTGTACTTTTGTGACAAATATTCGAATAGTCGAGCGCGCTGTTCCTCCGACAGCTCTTGTTGTAAAAGGTGTTGTGTAGACGACATAATGATGTGTTTATAATACATTGCCCAATGTGTAATGTATAGCGATATAAAGGTAGTATTGATGACGAATAACTTGATATGATTACTGCTTAAGCTAAGACGATTGTATGCCCTTATAGGTATTCGTCTGAAACCAGATTTTCTTTATATACATATTTCATAAAACAGTGCATCTTTTTCTCAGATATAGCTTGTAATACTATGTATATATTTCTTTATTGTGAATATGACCATAACGCAAAGTGAAATACATATTCTGCAATAGAAACGTTAACGTGTTAAATTCGAAATTTCAAAGCCGTTCCAATAGATATCAAAGTGTTAGTATTATGTTACCATCTCCATTTAGATATTAAAATCGCCCATCACAACTGCATTTCTCGTTAATAACACTCAGCGTAATGTGTTACAAATGTTAGCATGCAGTTATATGAATCTTTATATCATCCGGGTTACGAAGTTTAATGCATTCTAGAAAACGGGACTAAATCAATGCTATTTAGTTCGACACCTTTTAAAAACCACCTGGTAATTGGTGTACTAGTACATTTAGAGGATTCTAGACAAAAATGGGTGGTATTTAGTTAGAATATAGTATAAGCAAATCGTATATATTGAATTAGTGTACGGCAGATGTTTAATACATAACTTGCATGTACTAATTGTAAACATGTTCAAATACTTGATTCTCCATTGTATCTTTATTGCACTTACCCTTATGTTTTTTGCATTTTATGCATTATATTTTATGTATTTGAACTAGTATAGTTTTGCATTTGATCACGTGTCTACGAGTGATATTGTAACTGATGTGGTAAGTAGGAGAATAAAGAAACATTTATAATAAATAGTTGACGCATTACTTTAAAAAAAATCACAAAGACTATCTGAGCAGGTTCATCAGACATTCTGTCTTTGAAATAAATTGAAGTTATGCTCATTATATGCGTAACAAAAAATGCAATATAAACATTTTCTTAGCGGTTATTCAATAACACATATGTTCATACTTATATTAAGACTATATTAATCATTCATTATCATCTGAAATGCAAATAGTATACTAGTACATGTACATATAAAGTGACTTGCGAAGATGTACTAACTATAATTTTGAGTGTGCATATTTGATCGCTTGGGCATACAAATGTGACTACACTATTTATAAACTTATCTTTTGGTACCACACACAAAGCATCATGTAATGCCCATGTAGCCGTAGTTCAGTTACATATTCTTCTCTCTTAACATTGATAGCATAAACATTTTTGTAAAAACAATGGCAACACAATGCGAATTTAAAGCGTAATATTTGTAACATCTTGCGTTGATGGAATTATCTCACTGGCATACGTCAATGAAATATGCCCCAAAACTGTAACACATTGTTACTGAACTAACTATATATTAAAGGGGAACATCTAACCAGTTGCCATACCAATTATACTGATGTATTGTTACCACGTCTTACCTAGCCGATATATAACCCGATAATTGTTATACACGTATAAACCATGATATAAATCACAGTTGCAATACCTTTATACCGATACTACAATTAGTTGCATAGTCCATTCATACCAGAATTGCACTTCAAGCCTAAAAAAATATGTACCTGTATAACCGACACATGCTTCGATTACTTTTAGGTATCACTTTGGATTACCTCCCTTATATGGCGGTAGCAAGAATTTTACATACTACGATTACATGTATAGCCTATTGATATAGCCGATTCATACCACGATAATCTGTATAGCCGATACACACAATGTTCCACAATTGCATTTAAAGCGGACGCAAACCACGATCACCTATAGAACGGATACATACCGCGATTATCTCATATCCTATAAACACATAGATTAGCTTTATAGCCGAAACAAAACACGATTATAATAAAACCCGATTCAAAGAATGATTTTATTTCTACTGTTTTATTCACAGTATCCAAATATCCGGTATATATTTTTATATGCTCATGCTTGTGTATCGAAAATTATACCATTGTTTTATGACCTTTTCTTTACCTAACTTTACGAAACGCAGTCGTGTTCGGTAGGCAAGGAGAAAGATCGTAAAACTATGGTAAAAATATTAAACTTCACATGAATAAACGATAATAACATTATGTTTGAAACTATTACACTTTTTTACTGAAACAAATCATTTTAGAAGGATTTATGTAAGTTTTGTTTGTGTATTTAGATGTATCTAAGTCCTTGTATCTATATGTTCTACCCTTGTTTGCACATTTTGTAGCCATATCCTCTTCACCAATAAGTCATGTGAGATATTCCCAAAGCTTTTTTTAAAATTTCAATCATTTTGAACAGCGGAAAGTGCATCACCTGATCATGAAAATTACACCATAGTTTATTACGGTATAAAGTTCGGTTATAGATTTATGATAGTAGCAATTGGTTAGTTTCCACTATTTGAACGGGTTATCGGTGTATAAAAATGACATAGTTACAAAGTAATGACCTGGATTATATTCGTCTGCACCCACTCTGTATTTTATAGTTGCTGCGTTACAGAAGTACATCTTTCTCCCAGGCGGCTGTAATATTTTATCGGAATACTAAACTCGATTACCATGCTCTGTAATTTGTGAAAGTTATAATGCAACGGGGATTTGTTCATTGAGAATATAAAGATAAAACAAAAGAAGCAAAATAATTAAAATTCCAATGTAAATATTTTCCTTTAGAAATTATAGTGTAATAAATCTCTTAGTTTTCCGCAATCTCCTTTTTTTAATCAAAAGCTCCGTCCACAACTTCTAATTTTGTTAATATAACTTCGTTCATTGTTTTGACATGCTGTCAAGCCTGATAACGAATATCATATCTGGCAGTTTAATTGACTGGTTGCCTAGTAACAAAACCGTTCAACGTTTCTCCTGTTGGCTACATTAAAGGGAATTTATCAGGATTGTTTAAGAAATTGAAATTGGCAAAAAACATTTTTTTCCCAATCTATCATGACTGTATATACTCATCGACCACGTATTGCCAAAAGAATATGTATATTTAAACATGCAAAAAGCAATATATTGTCTTGGGCTAAGCGCATGGGGTAGATTTCCCGCTTGAAATTGCAATTTTGTGGCCGTATTTTAGTGCTGTCAATTTTAAGAATGTAGATTTCGTTTCAAGTTTACCACTGCAATTAAACTATCAATGTTGTCATGGTTTGGTAGATTAGACATACCAAACCATTCGTATTTATTTATGATAATAAGATGCATTGTATCCTGTTTAATGTTTTAAGAAATGAGAGCGTGGATTCTGATACACACATTCGGACGGATACATTTAAATGCAAATTGCTATATTTACAAAGCACTCCATCGGAATACGTTTAAAGTATGTTATATTTAATTAATAGTATAACACGTTAAATTAATAAGTTTGGACCAATATATGGTGACATTTACAAAGAATGTCGTTTTTAATGCATGTAATAACTGCTTTTTTTCCTTTAGACGATGTATGAAATAACTACTGATTTAATAAGTAAACTAGATTTCACATATTTAAATTTCTTGTATACCGGTCCCGGGATAAGAATATCTGCATTATTAATGTGGTAACAAATTTGGATTTCACCTTAGGGGACCATCTATGGCGTAACGTATTAAAATGCACAATGTTAATTTATCTAACGTCTTAAAACGGGAATGGTAACATATGATGATGAATTAAAGAGTACATTTGCCTTTGATGCAGGCACACACGTAGAAAAATATATATTTCATCTTAGAAAGAGTCCAAATAATGTTAAGCAATATTTAAGTGCTGTTGTGGTTCATTTGACAAACAAAACCATTCTGATTTTATTATTTAATGAATTGATATGCTTTTTATTCATTTTAAAGATATCTTTATTTCTTAAAACTTTTTATAGCGTGTTTTCCTGATATATTCATTTTAATTAAGAAAGCGAATCATTAAATATTTTTTCAAGCTAAAAAATGTCTATAAAAAAAAACAAGTGATAAACTCAGATATTATAGCCACTTCGAATTGCTACTGGATTTTAACGTTATATTTGTAATACGCGGTATTTTAAGGCGCACCGTAACAGATATATAATAAAATGTCCTCTTTTCTTTATTGTTTTATTAGTCTGTATGATATTTACATGTACAACATCACTGATCACAAAAGTTATCATTTTAAAGTGTGGAGTGATTATTCGTTATCTGTCTTAATGTATTAATGAATGGCATATATTGCAAATGGTATACAAACTGAGTACATTGAACTAAACGAATAACATCCACATGAGTACTTAGACTTCATTCATTCACAAATTCTAATATAATAAAATAGTTCCTGTTTTTTTTTAAATTTTCATAAATTGTTATACTATAAGAACTATTTCCTTCATGTAAAAGAATTTATGGTGACTTAATATTCGGTCGTTATGTAATCGTGTTTCAAGTTTAATGCATACGTATGCCATGTGTATCTTATTTGAATTGGGATTAAGTGTCGATTCAACTCTTATTACTCGATTACTGAATTTTAAAAATAAAAACAATATTACATTACATCATGCATCATTAAGTTGTCTAACTACTTTGAACCAGAACACACGGATAACAGGCAGCATAAACAGATATTAAAGAGAATAACCTCTGACTCTAATATGAATTTCATCATTTAAACCTTACTGACAGACAAATCGATTCTAACCAAGTATATATGTACATATTGTTTACGACCGCGTATGATTCCATAATTTGTTTTTAAAATGTTTTTTGCTTGTTTATTGTTTCTATTTATCTCTATTTACCGGTGTAATCTTCAGAAATTGTGTTGTGAAATGTGTACGTTCAATCGGGATATTCTTCCCAATTATATGTCTTACTATTTACATTTATCTTTATTTTTGCGATTATTACACCGATGTTATTAATCATATGTATTAGACAATTACAATATGTATTTTTATATCAAATTGATACGTTTATGTGGTTCTATCAATGACCGAGTGTTATATGAGTCTCTGGCTCAAGATCAATTACCTTTCATCACAAAGGTCGTTAATTTGAGGCAAGCTTGCTCCAGTGACAATTTACCAGTATATTGCAGTAGGATGGTGGTTCTACTAATTTTCATTCTGATGTCTATCTCCACCAATATAACTGGATATACCATTGAAAAAAAAAACTGTGTTAAAAATAGCGTTTAACATCGTTAAGCTTTACAAATTTATTAAAAATAAGTAAAATCCTTAAAATTACAGAAGTTACTTTAAATTCTTTTATTTTTTCTTAATTCAAAGTAATATAGTTTATTAAAATAGACAACGGACATCGCAATATATCAGCTTCTTTATCAGTTTAATTAATCTTATGGAAATAAATGACGATACGTTTTATCAGAACCGTTTATTGTTTCCCACATAATTCGTATTGGTCATAAATTTGGTATTGGAAAAATAATCCAAATACATCATATTTCTGTAGCAAAAATAAGCAGGCAAACAATTATAGTATCTATTAAGGCGATATTCTGATAAATGTGGGGCATACTGTAACAGTAAATTCTTATTGGGACACCAATTCATCCAAAACCGGATATATATAATTATCAAAGAGGACATTCAACTCTAGTTTATATTGTAGTAGGAGATTGACTAGACAAGTCATTTATAAATAGACTTTATAGAGCAAACAAAAAGTAAATCAATCTCATCTTATAGATATATGCGGTATTCGAACTAGCAGTATAGCACCAGAACAACCAGATACACGATACCAAATTTGAAATTGAGTTTAGAATATTGTATGCCATAGGGATTATTAATACTTTTGAAACTGGGTCGTATGGAAAGTCAGTGTCGTGACCGGTCGCAAATAGAAGAAAATGAAAATGTCATCAATATAATATATGTTTTTTATGTTAACTTTTTTTTTCATTAAGGATGTTTACTATGTTCTTTGTTTTATTTTTCTGTGAATAGAATCAGAAATAAAAAAAAACACATGTTACCGTACACATTTGTTGGCATTACCTCCTCATAAACCTACAAGTCCTTGAAATAAAGAATAATTTACCAGCAATGTAAAAAGAAAGTGTATATATCTAGTATTTTATTTAAACCATTACATAGATGCATGCGTATTTACATTACTTGTCATGGAAATGGTAATTATATGCTTGAATTCAACTGTTGAGGGCGGTTCAATTTTGCAATGAGAATATAGCGTTGATTTTGTAATATTTTGAATTAACCTTGCTTAATACCACACATAATATTCCTTGATACCTAATGACAAAATGAATTAAATATATTGCTTTAAACAATTATTTTATACCAGTATGTATATATCATATATAATACACAATATACAAAACAATTTCAGGCGTATCCGTCAATGAGTGTTCTACCAAAATAGGCTCAATTGTGCAGCGACTCTGGCAGGTCTCGACAAAATTGCTTCCCTTTGAGCGCCAAATAATGCGCATGAAAAATTGTAGAAAGCGTCCTTAAAGATATGTTTCGAACATCTCGAATAATAAAAGGAAAAGTTTCAATATTTATTTATTTAATATGTCAAGCCTATATATATTCACTGACCCTGTATTCCCAAAAGGAGATCTATTTAAACCCGCCAAAATAATATATTAATAAGAGATTTCCTAACTTAGGCTACTCACCTACGTTAGACTAAACATATTGCTTGCTTAAAAATGGAACATATTTTGTGACGTATTAAATGAGTCACGTGATTTGTGTAAATTGCTTTCGAAATTAAAATGTTATACAGGTGTACACAAATTAAAATTTATTTAATCTTAGGAACGGTCCAAATGATGTCTAGCAGTATTAAAGTGTTGTCTATTTTTAGAATGGGTATTTCGTTTCAAGTTATCCACTCCAATTAAGATATCAATTTTGTCAAGTTTTGGTGGATCTGTCATACATTACAATCCGGATTTTATTAATTGATAAAAACGAGATCATTTTACCCATTGTAATAAGTAGTTTACATTTGAAGATAATTAAAAGCATTTTTGTCTGACGTGTTTAAAACGCTTTAAAAACATGATAGAATTTTAGATTGAACATTAATATTCATAAATACCCATTCGATATAACTAATAATATTACATAATGAATTATTGGGATTCAGTTAAAATTAATAAAAAACGAATTTGGACTGAGCAAACTTAAGCTGGTATGTTCGTCTTAGAACATCGACCAAGCAGTAGACACGGTTATGACACCGAGTTTATGCTGTATTACATGAAAATGCTCTATCTGTTTCTACGAGAATTCGCAGTTTATATAATCGTAGATTGTATGAAGGCTAGATACTTCCTAGTTCTGTCACAATCTAATTAAATGATCGTAAATTTAGAACAAAAATAACATAGTGCCGCTTTACTTGCCTGGAGAATACGTACAGTTTAATAAAATATACCGATTTGTTGTATTAAAGATCTCACTTAAAATTACTTCCATTACAAGACGGTAACAAGATTATTGCGCCCGACAAAATATAGCTGTGAAAGTTGGTTAGGCATTTGTTTTTTGAAAATGCTTTAGAAAATATATTATTTCCTTTCTACAGATACGAAGAATGGAACAGTGTCATGAGTTTTGCTGTGCCAAAGTTAGCTGATACTAGGTGCTGTTGGATGTTGATGCCAGTTCGAAGATTCGCAGTAATACATTGCAAGAAGTTGACAGAATTATCAAAAGAATGAAGGGTTTAAATCAAACCCTGAACATTATGAAAAATCAACCTGCATGATTCGAGCAACAAATGACGATTTATAGAAAGAAGATGTTCAACTCTAGTTTATATTCTAGTAGAAGATTCACTTGACAAGCCATTTATAAATTGACATTGTAGAAATGTAATAATGTACTCGACCACAACCTGAAGATATATGCGGTATTTGAACTTGTAACAAATGACGATTTATGGAACGTTATGTATTCAGATTTTCAGAAGTACATTTCTCGGTATGTATAACAGTGCAAAAATAAGTGTTGTGTTCTACCTATATGTTCTTACCTAAAAAAAAAGACTTTGCATTTCACGCAAGTCTGTAATAATGACCCCTGTATACTCAGCATACGATGGCATGATAATATAGCAAAGATTATAATTAGGTAACTATTGTACAGCACGAGGAGCTGTTTGGTATATGCGTCTGTTTTATTAAGAACACTGATAAACTACCGATAATTGTCTGTTAAAATATGGCGGTTAAAATACTGTTAATTTCCCTAGACGTTATTTCTGTTCCTGGTATTATTATATAGACATATGTTTATTGATTGCTCGCAATGTGTTGTTTGTAGTTCAGTTACATATACGTTTACAATTAGTCTAGAAAGCAAACCAACAAATGACATTGGAATGAATCTGCCTGTTCCTTTTCTTCTTTTTTTTATTTACGTTATCCGACATAATCATCCATAAAAAATTACATACATTTACATCATAATTAACAAATGCATACATTTACATCATATTTAACAAATGCATGCATAATATACTTTACAAATGAATAAACAAAATCGAAATAGGACAAGATGAGGTTGATCAGAAGCATTCAATGTTTTTTGTACATATAGAACGGAACTGTTTTGTTAAGCAATCGTGAGAATACATCGCAGGTTTCGCTTATTTTGTAATTTTTACATGTACATGTTAGTTTATCTATAATGATATTTTAACACATAAACATAATTTCTTCAATTTAAGAAATAATGACGTTTAAGATAATTATGACGTAGATGTAAGATACATAGACCAATCAAATGAGAATTGTGAGCTTTTGACTTAATACATACCAGATTATTCGATTGATAACTTAATGTAGAGTAAGAAGTTATCCAATTATCGGTAAATGTTAACGTAGGGTTGTGTATATTAATGTTGTATTGCAATGCAATGGTGTCTCCGCGTTCAACAACATCAAATTGGAGCCACAACTCGTTAGTGATACAACTATTGGTAATGCGTTATATACTCTCATCTTGTAAACAAGATTCATTATGTAGTTCCTTCGGACGGCTACACATCTACACATTTTAACAAATGGCAATTGTGAGTTCTGCTGCGATTTGAGTCGAAATATACATTCTATAATGCGTAGTTTATTAGCTAAGTTGTAATATATGTATACGGATTTGTGTTCTGATCTGGCCTCGAATCCAAACTAGTATTCCGCAATGTTCTAATAACTATACAGTGATTTAGGTAGAGATTGTTTAACATATCGTACCATATATTTAGATCGCGCATATTGGATACAACCAAGAGTTATAAAGAATCAATCATATTTCAGTATTATGCTTGTCTTTATAATTTTAAGGTCGATATTGAAGCCTAAGCTTTTGTTGGAAAGATAACACGCAAGACAGACTGGCTCCTTTCATTCTATTACTTTAATGATTTATGTTGCAATCACAGTGTCTCTGTTTGGAATATTTTTTACAGCTATACCAATTAACTTGAAAGAATATGTTGTTCATACAACTTAAACTGAGACAATTTATGTGAAAAAGGCTCACAAAAACAGAACAGCTTAAATGCTTTGGGTTTATTTCCTTCTGTAATCTTAACAGTCAATGTATCAGTATGATATATGTTTATAACAAGACTTGGGACCCATGAATAGCGTCTGTTCAATATTGTTCTGATATCTTTGCCTCTGAACAATGTCTGTTCAATACACAATTCTGGGCCTAAATTCATAAATAATTTGAGTATGAGATTCGGTCCCAGACTCAAATCTTGCATTTTTGTAAACCCCTGTAAACATACACTTATGGGTAAGAAATGTGACTATAAACATTTTCTGTTAAATAATCATTCAAACGGTTTGGTTTTGCAAATAGATATAGCAAATTGCTTTTTAAATAGATGTCATTTAAATATGTCAGACTCAAAATATTGATGAATTTAGGTCCTGATATCTTTGCCTCTGAACATCGTCATATGACGTATACATTATAAATTTATGATTTTATGTCACTCTTAGAGTTAATCGAATATCAAACTGACTTATATTATGTTTAAAGTATTTTGTTCATAGCTGGAATGTATCCCCACATCAAAATGCACAGCTGGTACGTTGACAAGCTAAGCTTGCTTTATTATAGAAGTTGCAGTGACACGCAAAGATTTTTTTAAAAAAGAAATCACCAAATGCTTATGAATACATACATGTATTAAAATAGTACAAAACACTTTTTATCACTAGCGATGTCTTATTACAGTATATGCTATTCCAGCTTCTGTTCTACTGATCAGCAGCATGACGTATCAGGCACTATTAGCAATTTCGTAAAACTTTCAAACCAAATTACGTAGGACTTTTCTTTAAATGTAATCAGCATGTTCCCTTTGGTAGAAAATAGGCGTAACTGTGTAATGAGACGTTAATTATCATTTATTTCAACGTATTAATTGACTTACATGACTGAAGATAACTAATATATACAGTGTTACGTGTAAGATTTTGAAAAAAAAAACACGTTTTTATTCTCGTTCCTTGCACATAAGTACTTTTATGAAATATTCTAATATTGCCTGATAACATTCAACCATTCTTTTACTGTTTTATTCGAACCTACTACCTTAGCGATGAGAGGTAAAGGATCTTGACAGAGCGCATTAGACCTTTTGGGGAACCCGAGCACGTCGGTTACTTAACTCGAAAGTGATTACATCCTACGTTTATTTCTCATTCATGCTGCTACATGTACTAGCATTTACTCTAACAAAATGAAAGTATCGATCGTAAATCGATTACACGTTTTTTTTTAATATCAGCAGACGTTGTTTGTTAAAGGAGCAGTGTTCAATAACTTTATCACTTACCAAAGACATGAAAATCACGTATGCTTTTATTAAATTCCAGATTGCTTGTCTGTACATTTTTGTTGAGTAGCATAACAGTGAAGTCGGGTTGTAGCTGCAATATAAACATCTTAAATCAATCATAAGGTCGGTGAAGAAAAATACCGGTGCAAGTCAGCAGAAAGATAGGGACATATATCACATGAAACTAACCTTATAAATTCATTACATCTCGGAGAATATGATGTATCGATGTTTGAACTGAAATATATTGATGGAAAAAGACACATTGAATGTATGATAGCTTTAACATCGCATTCGAAGAACCGTTTCAGTTTAATTCAAAATCGGATTGACATTATTGATCCTTCATCAAATTATAATGAGTGTTTTAATTAGAAAAATATATTTTCGTTATTTTAAAATCAGATTTAGGTATACATAATAGTTTACACTTGCGTATAATTGATTTCCGAACTGTCATTAAAAGTTCAGTTCAAAGGATTGCTACTTCTAAAATCAAATTTAATTAAGAATTTATTACGCGAATACAAACAAAAACATTTAACCAATATATGCCTTAAGCATTCTACACTTATGATGCATTTTTAGTCTGTAATATTATCCTGCATTGATTTGCAAACATATTGTATTAGTCTATTATTCAAATTGCGCATACATCTATATTCACGATAGTTGTTTGTTTGTTTTATAGTGTTTAGCGTAACTTTCAACATTTTGTTTTCAGCTATATCACGACGGTGTCTACTTAAGACAAAATTCTAATCGCTGCCACACTGGAGTTCTATGTTTCACACATATGCTATGATACCACACCCAGTCAGTTTGTACTCACATCATGCTGACCAGACCTAAAACAATCCTGTGAATCATGAGCGCCCAGCGACGAAACTTCTATTACTATTTTTCAAGTCTTTAGAGTGACCCGGCCGTGAATCGAACCCACTACCTTCCGCATTTCCCCTTAGTAAATTAACTACATGTATAACACATTGTTCCTGTCCACTTTTACACATGTGTGTATGGCATACTGGTATGAAATGACCATATACTCAAACTGTCCATTGTAATTGTTTTTCTTTTAAATGAACTGACATTGTTACATACCTTTGTAATGAGTGTATACCACGTAACCATAATGATTCTAAAATCGGTAACAAATATATTATATATTATATGACACGAACTCCGCCAGACAAAAATGGTGGATTGGCAATTATGAAATCACATATTATGTAAGGTATTGGCGATCAATTTATTACTTTTTGCATATCAGTTAAATACATGTCGTACAAAATGTGCAATAACGCAGAATAATAGAGCACTTATTATTTTTCTCTGTATTGAACTTGAAAAATATAGTGTTCAATTATATATAAGCTAGAAAAATAGCTCGATTTTAAAGAAAACATATCAGAATTTTTTATTTTTTTTAAAATTGTTTTCAAACATATTTTTCCAAAATATCATTTCCTACTAAAATTGCAACATATTTTGTGACGTATTAAAGAGTCAAGAATTACATTTTAATTTCAATATGATCTGGTTTACCTGTAGTAAAAATATGACACGTTTAGGTTGATTTGATATACAGGTTTACATGTAGTAAACAAATGTCACGCTTTAGTTAATTTGACATACATGTTTACATGTAGTAAAGAAAAGCCACATTTTGGTTGGTTTGACATACTAAATCATTCGGATTTTATTTTTTAACGATAACAAAAAGCTTTTTATTTATCTTAAAACGCGTTTTACTTTTCAGGACACTAATGTTGTTTTTCTTCTTGATTGTTTTCCTTTAACACCAACGGGCCAAGGTATACATGGACAAGCGACATCGAATAGAGAATCTCTAGTTATATTACAAGAGGTTAATATGGAAACATTGTCTTTATTACACTCCTGTGCCTTTAAATTATGCGATAAGCAGTTAATATACGGGGTAATAAAACCTGTATATGCGATTAATTTACACGGTGGTAATGCTACTCACAATGCGTTAAGGCAACGCATTGAGTAATTTAGTTATACACTGAGTAACAGAGTAACACACTGAGTAATATAATACCACACTGAATTATATAGTAATACACTGAGATATAAAGTAACACACTGAGAACTATAGTAAAATACCGAGTACTATAGTTACACACTGAGTAATATAGTAACACACTGAGTAACATAGTAACACACTGAGTAATACTGTAACACACTGAGATATATAGTAAAAAAACTGTGTTATATAGCAACACACCGAGTAATAAAGTAACACACGGGGTAATATATTAACACAATGAGTACTATAGTATCACACTGAGTAGTATAGTAACACACAGAGTAATATAGTAACACACTGAGTAACAAAGTAAAACATTGAGTAATATAGTTACACATCGAGTTATATAGTAACACACTGAGTACTATAGTAACACACTGAATACTAGAGTAACTCAATGAGTAATATAATAACACACTGGGTACATTCACTATAGTATCACACTGGGTAATATAATAACACACTTAGTAATATAGTAACGCACTGAGTAATATAGTAACACACTGAGTAACATATTAAGACAGTGGGTTATAAATTAACACACTGAGTACTTTAGTAACACACTGAGTAATAAAATTACAAGTAATATAGTAACACACTGAGCAGCATAGTCTCACACTGAGTAATATAGTAACACACTGAGTTATATAGTAACACTCTCAGTAACAAAGTAAAACACTGAGTTATATAGTAACACAATGAGTTATGTATTAACACACTGGGTACCATAGTTTCACACTGAGTAATATAGTAACACACATAGTAATATAGTAACACACTGAGTAAAATAGTAACACACTGAGTAACATAGTCACACACTGAGTAATATAGTTACACACTGAGTACTATAGTAACACACTGAGTAACAAGGTAACACACTGAGTAACACAGTTACTCTTTGCGTACTATAGTAGCGTACTGAATAAAATTATAACACAATGAGTAACACACTTAGTAACATAGTTACAAACTGAATACTATAGCAACACACTTAATAACATAATTACACACTGAGTACTATAGTAACACATTAAGTAATATAGTAACACACTGAGTACTATAGTACCATTATGAGCAACATAGTAACAAACTGAGTAACATAGTAACACACTGAGTACTTTAGTAACACACTGAATAATATAACAACACACTGACTTATAAAGTAACACACTGAATACTATAATAACACACTGAGTACTACAGTAATACACAGAGTAATATAGTAACACACTGAGTGACATAGTAATACACTGAAAACTATAGTATCGCTCTGAGTATATAGTAACGCACTGAGTAATATAGTAACACACTGAATACTATATAAACACACTGAGTACTAAAGTACCACACTGAGAAACATAGTCACACACTGAGTAATATAATAACACACTGATAACTATAGTAACACACTGAGTACTAAAGAAACACACTGAGTACTACAGTTACACACAGAGTAACAAAGTAACGCACTGAAGAACATAGTAACGCACTGATTACTATAGTAATACACTTTGTACTATAGTAACACACTGAGTAACATAGTAACACACTGAGTACTATAATAACACATTGAATATCATAGTAACACACTGAGTACTATAGTAACACACTGAGTAACATAATAACACCCTGGATAACAGAGTAACACACTGAGTAATAAAGTAACACACTGATTGACATAATGACACACTGGGTAACATATTAACATACTGAGTTACATAGTAACACACTGGGTAATAAAGTTTCCGACTGGGTAATAAAGTAACACACTGAGTTCTCTAGTAACACACTGAGTACTATAGTAACACACTGTGTACTCTAGTAACATACTTAGTAACATAGTAATACACTGAGTACTAAAGTAACACACTGCGTACTATAGTTACACAATGAGTAACATAATAACCCACTGAATAATATAGTAACACACTTGGTAATGTAGTTACACACTGAACTCTATAACAACACATACATTGAATACTATATTAACACACTCAGTACTATAGTTACATACTGAATAACATAGTAATACACTGAGTACTATAGTAACATAATCTGTACTATAGTAACATACTGAGAACAAAAGTAACACACTGAGTACTATAGTAACACATTGAGTAACATAATGATACACTGAATAATATAGTAACACACTGAGAAATAAAGTTACACACAGAGTACTATAGTAACACACTGAGTAACAAATTTACACACTGAGTAATATAGATACATACTGAGTAATAAAGTAACTCACAGAGTCTTATATTAACACACTGAGTACTATAGTAACACACTTAGTAATATAGTAACTCACAGAGTACTAAAGTAACACTCTGAGTACTATAGTATCACACTTAGTACTATCGTAATACACTGAGTACTATAGTAACACACTGAGTACCATAGTTATACACTGTCAACTAAAGTATCACACTGAGTTATATAGTAACTTACTGAGTATTATAGTAATACACTGAACAAAATAGTAACACACTGAATACTATAGTATCACACTGAGTACTATAGTAACACGCTGAATACTATACTAACACACTGAGTTACATAATCGCACACTGAGTAATATAGTTACAGAATATGTAATATAGTATCACACTGAGTACGTTAATAACACACTGAGTAATATAACAATATTCGCTTATATTGTTGCATGATGATTATACTGAATGATGTGTTCGGTTTAGAATGAAAAGTGCCCGGTTGAGTAATGTATAGGACACAATCTGCCTTAAATAAATAATTTTATTATTGGATCGTGCTGCAGATTCAATCCCGTGGCTTATTGAAACGCCACGGTATCCTGGAAATAGATGATAATATAAACACAATACCGTGTGAGTATCAACCTATTGTATACACTCTATGATAAGGGTTATTACAAAAATAAATTGAACAAATGTAATCTGCCTGCTGACCTACTGAATAAATGGAAGATGACTTAATCCAATAATGGTTCAGGAATATTGTTATTTTCTTAAGATAATGAAATTGATAAGGAAAGCATTTATACAACAAATGTGTAAAACAAATCATACAACAATGGAAATGATCATAAACAATATCACTCAATATGAAATAACAACTATTTAAAGTGTATTCAGTGTTTAACTAAGTGACAATATAAATATTGGCTTGTGCTGATTTCCAAAACAAATGATAAATGATATGTGTTGTACTAATAATTTCATCATATCTCCGCATATATGATCAAACGAGGAAGCTTTGTCATATTAATCAACATTTAACTACATATAATCACAGAGTCTAATGACAAAAATACACACACAAACACAACACAAACAGCTGTTCTGGTATATACGTCAATAATTAGAAACTCAGTGTGCCTTGAGTACAGGAAAATAGCCGGGGAGTGGCATCAAAATGACAAAACAATTCAAGAGTGCCGCCAAATATAGTGATTTGCGCCCACACACACTCACGCGCATAAACGTTCGTTCAAAAATGAATGTGTTTCAACTGCAGTTGTTGAGACAATTTCTGCTATAATTACGTTGTTAAACTATTTGGAACATTTGCAATGCTTTAATTACTTACAAATATCAGATGAACGAGTCACAACGAGTTACGGTTATATTGTACCGAGGAACCTCATTACTCATTACTAATATGGTAAAACCAGGTAAAGTTACTTTGTGCAAATGCAATAATATAAAAAGGCATGATATTTAATACTGATGCTACAAATAGCGAAGAACACTCTGCAGTAATATGTTTGGTGTTCGAGAAACAAAACATCCTCTAGAGGGATTATAAGTAAACATTTAACTGTGTGTACGGTATTGGTATCATGCGGAATAGACAAACTGTTCAGTTCTCGACACATAATTGGTGGTTAAATGCTAAAACACTGTTATTTAATGTATGCCTGTCTCTATAAACAAGTCGTTGGTAGACACCTTGGTTTCATAGTAGTAATTTTAGAATCTAAGAGATATATTTAAGTGCAAGACCTTTTGTAAAATGCTTGAAATGCATATATTTCGCAGACAAAAGTCTTTCAACCTTTTCATTTGAAAGCGTGCAATATATCAAAACGAACACAATAAACGACTACTTATGAACAAATTATAATAGTTTGTATTAAAATAAATCTAGACAAAAGTGTATAAGAGTCATACCGTTCAAAAACGATTAATCAAATGCATGACTAGCTTAAAACGTTGTTTTCCAGCAAAACTGTACGCATCTGCATATCTATATAAAATGTATCCATTCACTTTCACATATGCGTTATCATGATGTCCCAAGTAAACGATGATTATCATAATCATCTGCGTATGGAAATATTTCACTAATATAAATAGAGGTCACAATGCCTGACAGTTTATATTTATTTAGTTATCATTTAATAAAAGTTCAACTACATGATTACAAAAAAAATCTTCCAATTAACGTATTTGCTCAAAAGCAATATTTGATTATCATTATCTCGGTATGGGGTTGTGATAATTAAAAAATATCAAAGATAAGCACATTTGTGTGTAACATTGGTGTAACCCCACTATTGATTCTTGTTCTTTTTCTATAGCTTGTCATTCATAGAGAGACCAGAAAATAAGAAATGAATCTGACATTTTACTGTTTGTCAACCTCTGCACAACAACACTATGATGAGAAAAGTAAGGGTCATTTGTCATATAAGAGATTTTTTTCTGCTCAGTGTACACTGTTGACAAAGTGAAAATAGATTTCCGAAATCATGTATTCATACCCAAATTTCCAAGCATCATGTTTGCGTAATACCATACAATAGATAAGAAAGGGCTGTGAGTGTTTATTGTTTGCATAATCTGCAAGCTGCTATGACTGTTGTTGTACCCAGCATTTGTTATTTCTAACTAAGGAGTCTACAGCAAACATTCGGTAGTTATAAAGGGGTGATACGCTTTTTTAGTATTAACAATATTTATTGTAAATATTGAAATATGAATTATGTAAATGTTGCCATCACAAATCGTCACAAAACCGAGGCGAATTTAAATTGAACAGGAATTGTCGAGTACTTACAATAACTTCTACAATTGTCTCATTTGATTTAGCACAGTATATAAAGCTTTGTATTAATTATAATATTATGTTATGTACATTTCAGTTCATCTGTCATAGTGTCCGTGATGATTAATATACGACATTGTGTCTCACTGACATATGTCTTTCATCTCTAACCATAACGAGAAAGTTAGATATTGCTGTGCTCGAATACTGGTTTATGCTGCTCCAGGACCAAAGACAAGAATGGTTAAGATCGCAAATTGACCTTCTGTGGAATTAAAACACGCGACACATTAAAAAAGACAGTTTAACTTTCTCTTACTTTACCTATATTTTAGGTACAAAATACAAGCATTAGAAAGTTAAGCCCAGTAGTACATACCTTGCAAATGTGAAAATATTATATCATAAGTCCTCTTAAGTGAATCGATATATCAACATCCAGCAATATAGGAAGAACCAGTGTTCCACTTTCCTATGAATATCAAACAGTATGTCATGTCACAAGATCTAGTACTTTCAAACTTTATTCAATTCTCTGGTACGCCTGTCCGTCATGGTGTACATAAACATGACGCATTTCACTGACGCAAAGGCTATAAACGTGAGATGCTATATGAATCCTTATAGACTTAGAAAGCATTCATTATAGATAAACTGCTATATTTCAGGATATTTTATTGTTTATCTTTTAAGTGTGTACGTCAAATTGGACATATTGCGCTCTGGGGGAATATAAATGTTTAACTTGCACATATGTGTGTATTCGTAAATTTAAATTGGTACAATGAGAGACGCAACTGCGGCTAAGACTTTTATACCACATTCAAATATACAATATAGTTTTTTAAATATTTAGTTTCATTTTATGCCATCATGGGCTATCAGACGATTAGTTAACTTAACCATTTTTCTTAGAAATCAGAACCTAGTTTCATCAAAAATATATTTCACTGCCAAGTGGTAAAACGCAAGTTTATCGGATGTTAATAAAATTGAATGCATGATGAATATAGTTTTAGTTTTAAAAACGTTTTAAGTCTTTTAATTATTGTTAGTGTAAACCAATATTGCACGTTACATATGTGCTGAAATAGTATGTGTGCGAGTTATTGCCAAAGGTTCACGGACGTCACCAAATTTTAATATTTAGTTTGTTTAGCTAGCGCTTTGACATTTAAAATATATTGAAACGTAATATAACACGGCAGTTTCCTGACCACGGACGAGTTACTTAACCCTTTACTCCATATAGACGCTTTTGGACACCTCTAATATAGACGCCTTTGGACACCTCTAATATAGACGCCTTTGGACACCTCTAAAATAGACGCCTTTGGACACCTCTAATATAGACACCTTTGGACACCTCTAATATAGAACGTTTTTGAATTATTGGGTGAATTATGTTTATATTAACTGACAGAGTGGAAAATAGTGCAGGAAGTGCACTGTTTTCAAAGGCCTTCTGTGATTGGTGCGGGAAAACGCGTATCTATGGAGTAAAGGGTTAATCACGTTCACCGTAGTACAACGAAGGGTTTGCGCAAAAAAATCACATTATTCAAAATGACATCTGCTGAATGTCTAACTAAAACACCTGATACATTATTACGAAACATGTTAATAAAACAACTTTTTTTGGAATGTTTGGCATTGGAAGAAATGATGAAGCATCACTTATTAAACAGATGCTGTAAAGACGCCATAATATTCTTATAGATGCGTGTTAACTGCGGAACACTCGCAAAAGTAACCAAGAACAATAGCGGTGGAGTGGCACAGGTGTTTTAAACAAGAAATAAGTAACAGCTGGTAGACCTTCAGCAGGCGATATTATAAATCAGTCTGTAAAGGATACTAGATGAATAGTTCCGATACATTCGGAATTAGCTTCAATAATGTTTTTGGAATAATTGAATAAAACACTTTACATACAATGGATGACCAAGATGTGTGCAAGGTGGAGTCCCGACTTTTGTCAGCCGAAAGAATATATACTGATTTAACTGGAAAAGAGTGTTCATTATCAAGCCGATAATGAATGCTCATTTATTGTATTGTTTAGATATATAATTGCAAGGCAATATTATGAAATTTATAATAGCGTATTTTGTTCAACTGTTACAGAACTTGACAGGGTTTCGTGCTTTTAAGAATATATTTGACACCATATGTTTTTAATTACCAATGGAAATGCATATAAAAAATAGGTTGTCCTTTGTAAGAATTTGAAAGAAAATTAAACAATAATATTATTATAATTATGCGTAAAGATAAAAGTTTATATTACATAACAATGTTCAGTACATCACGTTAATCAATAGTTAACTATCGATTTTATTCAAGGTGTGGATCAGATAAAGATGTTCTAATGAAAATAACAAAAAACGGTCCACCTAATTTAGTTGACGAACATGTACTATCTTTAAACCATACAACGTAGTACTGCGTTACTCTGTTTGCTATATTTCTAAGATGGTTAAACACAGATTTAAATGTATTTTTTTCAAATATTAAGACAAAAATCTGGGCTCAAATACACATCAATGAGACTACACTTGATACTTAAGAAGTGAGCTGTAATTTAATTTAGTATGCTGGTGAATTTTGAACAAAGCATGGACTACTTTTTAATAAAGTTAATGACAGGTTGATCAACATACCAGTTTATATGTACGTTTTATGGGGGAAATACATTCATTCTCTGGAAAACAACTTCTTTTTAAAAAATATATATGTGTTAAAAAAACGTATAGTGAAATAGGCAGACAGGATCATAATTGACAATCTGATTGTGTAGTTACACCAGTTGATAACACTGAATCTTTATGGTTTACACTGTATGTCTTTTGTTTACGCAATAATCGCTTAAATAGCATTCATATAGTACTGTATCTAATATCTATGTTAATATTTTTATGTAACCGAATGATACATATGCGGTAATAAAACCTTGTAGTTGCATTTAAATCATGGTGGGGGAGAGGTTCATTCGCATAACGTTATTTAATTGTCACAACTTAAGCATTTAAGTCAGTGCCAAAAAAATAAAACATTTGGCCAGTGATTTAATGTACATTCTATCAGGAACAAATTGTTTTTCGTAGACAGTTTATTACGTTTATTTCAATCAAGTGTACACTATCTGCATAACCCTTTTTAGTCATGTTGGTCTTTTCGAAAATGTTTAACGTAACCTTTATAATTATAATATTGTAAACGTTTTATTATATAATTGAATAACAATAGATTTGGTAACTAAATCAAATACAGACGATTCTATTTTGAATACACAAACTTATTATGATTTCCAAACATCTTATCAATAATGTGATAATTTGTTTATTATATTATTAGTATAACTTGTCATTAAGAGAACAAATGGAATAAACAAATGAAGACCTTATTTCGATTTTCACGTTTAGTTCATGAACAAAACAAAACTAGTTCATAGTTTTTATATTTGTTTCTCTATTTCCTATATTTTAACATCACAGACCACTGGTCAGAGTACATCTATTAACGGCCCAAATAAGTCACCATATAATATATGTACATGTATAAGCATCTGGATAGATAGTTTACAGTTGAATGAATTTTGACAAAAGAAAATAACTCACGGTAAGTAAAATTCGCCATGTGTTCAATGAACAAAAAGAAATAAATGCTCGGCAGATGAAATTATGAGTTGCTTCAAATAAGCCCGTGGCAATCCTTAATGGACTTGTATTGCAACATCTAGTAATCTGCTCTGTATATTGACATACAAAATAAGGATACTGCTGGAAAATCACGTTAATTGCGTGTCATATTATTGTATTTAGGACTGAGGAGTGGCTGTTATTGGCATGGCTTGGAGCCGTAAATATAGTCAAACTATTAACACGTAGGGCCGTTTACGTTTTATAACAAATAAACGTATTTTATTGTTCATACTATCTCCGTTTTACTGTTTATATGACGCACTACGAAACATGGTCGTAAAATGTCTCCCTAAAATATATTCTTAGACTGGATATAACACAAGCTTGTTTATGACTGCTTTTTGTTCTCAATATCAATCTCAAAGAATCACCAACTGAAGATAAATGTATATGTATCTTGTCAGCCATCAATGAAGATGTAATATTGGTGGCGTCTAATATCCATAAAAAATGTATAGTCCAATGAAATTAAAACTAGGAAAAGTTCCGTTCTGATGTTAGTATGCTACGTTTTACATGTACTAGTAATTCAATTATGTTAAACTGTTTTAAAGCATATCACTTAATCTGTCTCTAAGGTTCTTACAAGCATTATTAACCAAACATAACATAGACAAAAGAGTAGAACTTTGTTGACTCGAACACGGGTGACTGGAACACAACATATAGCACAACCATATATCTGGTTCCGACCGATTCCTATTTCGATGTACACACATGTATGCTATGATACTTGGCTCGAACAACTCTTAAGTCGAAGTATTTTGTCCATTACCATCTGGTTGGAGCTATAGAAGTTCTACTATCATACACTAACACGGTATTTTCTATTTAATCGAGTTACGTCTGACAAGTTATGACGTGTATGCTATGTTTTCTTAGGTTTTTGTTTGGTTTCTTATGGTTTTAAATCATTGCCTGCGCAAGTTCGAAGGTGACATATTGTATCCACAACTAAATAGAAAAGACATAACAAAACAAGAATGATGTGGGATATACAGGAATATTTATGAAGGATGAATTATTTATACGGTAATGTAACGGGTTAACTTCTGATTACGTCATAAAAAAACTTAAAAGCAGAATCTTTGATATCTAAAAATAGATTAAGTAAAACATACATATGAAAGTTATATACACATTTTGAACACGGCGGAACGCCTATGTAAGTAAGTGTCAAAGGTTAAATTACTCGCCTGTAGAATGGATTTAAGGTTTGCTATACGTATCTGAAAAGTGTGAACTTAATATAATATTGGAATGAGAAAGTAGAAATGAGATGATGAAAATGGTTGGTAAATAATGAATGATATAATAATAATATATGATTAAAGTAATATAATCAGAGGTAATATATTGTGTTAAAAGCACTTTTAGCAGCTAACAGACGAAAATATTAGATTTATATAACAGAAATACGACAACCTTTACCATAGGACCGGTAACAAACAAACATATCACATTTATATAAAAGAAATACAACAGACCTTATCGTAGGACCGGCTAACAAACGGAAATATCAAATTTATATAACAGAAATACAACAACCCTTATCGTAGGAATGGCTAACAAACGAAAATATCAGATTTATATAACAGAAATACAACAAACCTTACCGTAAGACCGGCTAACAAACGAAAATATCAGATTTATATAACAGAAATACAACAAACCTTACCGTAAGACCGGCTAACAAACGAAAATATCTGATTTATATAACAGAAATACAACAACCCTCACCGTAGGACCAGCTTAAGCAGTATTTCATTGTTTATCTTTCTTCAATACAAAGATAATCCATTTCTTTTTTCAGCTCAATAACATACATGTATATGCAGAGATTAATCAAGTAAATTACTCATGTAACAAATATTATTTAAAATACGCTGATAAAAAGGTGCACATTCATGTTAATCACGTGGTGGATTTCATAATGAGTGATAGGAAATATTGAACTATTAAATAGCAGAAAACACTTTTGCACGCTGTTCACTTTAAAAGAAGTAATTGCTTTATAGTCTACTAAAAGGAATTTTTAAATATTAAAACAAAACGTACAGGAGTAAGATGAATATCAAATTGAAATGCAAATAGCGTTTATGTGAATTGGCTTATTTATACAACACAAACCGATTGGGTGAGTGTCTAAGTTAGATATACGTCATTTACTCCAAGTTATATATAGAAATAGTGTGTAACAGAATGATTTGAACGCATCAGATCAATTGCGATTTTATATGACATTAAATCGATTTAGACAGGCTAATTTGTTTTTGCTACTACATACTGTATATTTTATTTAAAAAGTACGATGTATTCTCACGTACCAATTAATTTGACACTGGTTTACCGATCAGATGTAGAAAATAAACTTTTCATTTATTTTCTTTAAAAATATCCTGTTTCTATATATAGTCCTTTATTACTAAAAATACACAAACATACATTTTTGTTGACCATAGTACTTTTTTGCATTTTCGATGGTTTGCTGACACCCCTTCATTTTAACATTTCTGTCCAGTTGTTGTAATGTATCACTATGCATCGTTAAACTATTATATCTTCATCAATACCCAATGTCATCCAATCTTTACAGAACTCATAACAGTGTTCATCTGAAGAACACTATTTAAGAATATAGCCATGGTACCGAAACAGCGTGTTAAGTTTGCAAGAAAATGTAAACATGAAACTACTTATGTACAAAACTGACAATCAATGAAACATGCACTATATGGATATTCCGTCGTAATTTCTGTAAGGAATTGACGTCTAGTGTGTGCTTTTCTTAGGCATGTACTTTAATACAGATCAATCTGTTATATTCGGATGCATTTGTAAATAAACATGATAAAAGACTGACTAAATTATTCTCCTTGCTAACGTACAATGTATCAACAATTCCAATTTCTGATCAAAAGTATTTTAGATGGGATATTATTATATGCGTTGATGTTTTGTCCAAATTTGTTTAAATCGCCGCCGGTTTCCCATAGGCCTTTGGTGATGCTCATAGAAGAGTGTTAATCGTTACAGGTTTGTTGGGGATAGTGCATGATACAGTTAGAACCCATCATAAGTTTCTTCTGCTTCTTAAGCGTGTTCAGTGTATAGCGCCGTCACACTGGCCCTAGGTTTAAAGTCCCACCTAAACGACTCCTAGTAGTTTTACTTGGCCAGCCCCAAGAATTTAGTTCGCAACCCCAAGACATTTTGTTACATGTGCTATACATATTTACTATTTATTTGATATAGTGTTGGTTACATTAAAGTTATAGTTTGAATAATGATTGCAGAAGTACTTAACAAAATATTAAATAATTGCTTTTAGCCGATTGAAAGGAAAGAAAACACACCGCTTATTATATGTTTTAATGCAATAATTCATTAGTCAATTGCATTCCCCCACGCTTATTTTGTTTCATGTCCTATCTAAATTGTTTGACTGTACCATTATTCTTTCTTTATTTTCGGTATACTGATATAGTTAATAAAACATAAGAGACGAGAAATTGTTCTGCTTCTGCTATGTGTTTCTTTTGGTTGCTTTCTGTCTTTTAAGAGACACTTTTGTCAGATACTGATTTATTTATGACTCTTTCAAACAGACATTGGCATCTAATACAAACATCATCATTGACAAGACAATGTGTTATATTTGCTTTAGTATTAGTAGAATTATTGCATCTCATATTGAATGTAGTAAAGGTTTTTGTCAATATTATAAGATAAGTTTGTTGGTTTGCACCCATTTTGAAAGAAAGCAGGTGGCTAGTTTGACATTTTGTTAAGTGCTATCTGTATGATGAAACATAAAAATACAGCTGCCATTTTTATAGGAAAAAACATATTTATTATGTGCCCTACTATTGTTTTATTACAAAGGAGTGTGCTAGTATAACGTGTTACAGCCGTAAGTGTAGTCAGCCTATTAAACGAGCCGTTTGTTTGTTGTAATAAATGAACTCATTATACCATAAAAGCCATCTCGGTATTATTGTTAATATTACGCACAATACATAATCATAAAATGTCTCGCTTAAAACATATTGCTTCCCAGATGGGAAATTACACAAGCATTTTTTGTCATGTTGTTGTATTTGTTGTTGTTTTAATATAGTATATTGCTTAATAAACACATTGTATGACGGCTAGTACTAGCAAAATAAAGTATCTTACTATAAATATAAATATTTAAGCTGGAGAAAACTTTCATTCTATAGCTTGCTTTTATCAAAATAACAAACCTTCCAATATTAATGTTTGAAAACAAAATATATATAATTTTTAATGATTTGATAACGAATATATATATATACGAAGTATGTCCCAAAAGTAATAGGACGACCCTGTCAATTTCGTATTAACGGCATCTCATGCAAATAAATGGTATCATTGGATAGATCAACACCTCTCCTATTGTCATAAAATATCAAATTAATTTTCAGTGATTGGTAAATTCATGCAAAAGTCACCGTAGTAACGCGAGTTCATAAGAACGGGGAATTTGAAATAAGACGTCATTAAAATATATTGCATGGCTCTGGAAAGCAGACAACTTACTTAATATGGCGCTAAATGTTACGAAATAGCAGCAGACGTCATTTCAGATCATATGCGGACGTCATTTCAAAGTTTGACGTAATCAACGAATATTTGAATAGTTTTGCACACTTTTGAAAAGACAAGTGCGGATTTGAATAGGGGGAAAATGGGCGACGTCACCCCAAACGTTGAAATGAGGAGTGTGATAAAGTTTTGTGTTGGGTGTGATATGACCCCGCAGGATATGACCCCGCAGGATATGACCCCGCAGGATACAATGAAGTTGATGTCGTGCAACCAAACAACACAAGACGTATCCCGGAGTCTTGTGTATCGCTGGTACAAAATGTTTGCCAATGGTGAGACGAGAGTAACAGATCGACAGCAATCAGGACGTCCGATATCTGGTGTCAAAGCCAGTACGGGCTTTAGGAGATTCCCTTGGAGTATCGAAGTCATCAGCTTATCGGTCACTGATTAACGAATTAAATATGAGTAATGTAGCTGCAAGATAGGTGCCACGCCTATTGACGGACCAAGAGAGAGAGCAGCGTGTCCATGCATCAACAGCTTTTATTGAGCGTTACGAGCGTGACGGGGAAAATTTCTTGAGCCGCATTTTAACCACCGATGAGACTTGGCTGTATTTGTATGAACCTGATTCTAAACGCGAATCAATGGCATGGAAACATGCTTCATTTCCACCTCCCAAGAAGGCCCGGACATGCAGAGTCTGCGAAAACTTTATGTTTATCTTCTTCCTTGACCACGACAGCCTCCTACTTCAACATGCCGTACCCCAGGATCGCACTGTTAATACAGACTACTACCAGAAGGTAATTATATATTTATTTCCATACTAATAAAATAGTTATGTTCAATTATATCATTTAGATACCTTATTTTTTAAACATTTTCATATATAACAAATTTAAAATACATACATGGACCAATGTTTAACCTACACATTGTATTAACCTACAAATCACTTGTTCAGAGCATGACATTTATCCACAGGTAATTCGTGTTGACCTGCTCAGAGCGTTACGCAAGAAGCGACCTGGTATAGACCTAGAACATTTTATCTATCATCAGGAGATTTGTACATTCAAGTAATAATAAGATTCGTGAATGCAATGTGTTTATGATTGTGTTTTAAACTCCTTTAAAAAAAGCTTCATTCTCTCAGTTAACACTGCGTTTCTGACATTTAAATGACAACATGTTATCGCTATGTTAGAATATTTAAGAACTCATTTCCATTTGTATTTGATGTGATTGCAAATGTTAGGAACAGTCAATAAATTAAGTAAGAATGATAAAATGCAGACGTCGGCGATTTTAAAGTGACATTATCTTTTTCCTTTTTGATGTCAACTGGGTTTGAGATAATAACGGCTAAATATCATTTATGTTTTATTGAAAAACAACAACATTAGGCTTATCAGCCCATTTGGGGCATAATATATTGCTACCCGCCTCCGTGTTCACTGGTTTTGATCGAGTTATTAGCACTGGTAAGCAGGAACTAGTTGACCGGATGTTCCTGGTTAGCGTGAACTGGTACTAACTTACGTATAACACTCCTAGTAATATTCCCAAACCATCACATAAATGTGATTCAATAAAATGTTAGGTAGCGTTTCCGTAGATGGTCCAATCACAAAACTATGGACAACATAGGCGAGTCGTTTCCAATGTTTCCGTATTTTTTCATACAAACGTTGACAACGGAATTCATCATTAACGCGGAAAATCATACACCATGATCTCTTAAATACACTAAAACTGTTCTTAAATCAAAGTGTAGACATATAAATACATATAATGCATACATTATGCATTATGCTTCATAACATAGCCCTGGTCTACGCTTTTCTTTCTCTTCAGAAAAAAAGATCAAGACGGCCGTGATACATGTTTTAATAAACTTATTTATATTTATCATTTCCAGTAAATTTTACATTTGTCATTTAACGTCTATCCTTAATGTACTACTATAACGGTTCATATAGAGTTCAAGTATCCATTTTAATTTACTACTTTTAAATGTGGGTGTTGATTTTGAGATGTTCCTGCCCATTGTTTCTACAAATATTTGACGATCTAGTGAATATTCAGTGAAATTGAATTGTTTTATGAAACGTCTATATCGTTTGAAAACACACAATACACGTTTATTTGAAATATAATTCTATCAAAATCACTTTATTAATGTCTGAGCACTTCTCTCTGATAGGACGTTTGCACCATTACAATAATAACGTTTTGCTTTTAGCGAAATTGTTTTCAAATAAGCGATGACACGTAATAATACAATGATGATGATATTACTGTTTGTAAACTAGATATTTTATAATAAAGATATGATATATTCCAGAATTATTTGCTTTTCTGAATATTTCACTATACAAAATACCACATTGACTTTTAGCAGAAAATGTCTTATGCTTGAGCACACAAAACATTGGTATAATTATAGTATGATAATTGTAGTTGAATTTAACAATACTTCGTAAAACCAAGACGATTTATGCATGAGTCAATTTTAAATATATCAATACTAATACATCAAGTTAGTGACATATACATGTTATGTAATATTTTGTAATGTTATTTTGGGTTCTTTTCAGATGCTCATTCAAAATGCGTGATATATATATGAGATAATTATTTGTGAATAAACAAGACATAAATGAAAAGACCAGACTACGGCGAGGGCGCCTAGCTACAATGCAAACCATAGACACAATATCAACGCCTGTGCCAAACTAATAAATTTGGTGTAGACAACGTCTTATAAACTATGGATTCACATGCAACACATCTGTACTGGACGGACAATATAAGGATTAATGACTACTCACATGCTATGTAAAGGGTAGAATAATAAACGATCAAATATCTTTTTATTGCATTCATTCAACAATAATAACATTTGTATATAATTATCTATATTGTATTGACCTTGCTATCCGTGAACATATGGCATAGGACGCAACAAGACTAAAGCTATGTTTTTACGAAAGACAAGGTCAAAATAACTAAGTCAACACGACTACTTCCGGTTGATTGAACCTTAAGTTACCAACTCGTGATATAAACAATTCACTTAAACGTTGTGGTTGAAACTATATACAAAATTAATACACATAATTAAACTGATTTACAATTACAAATATAATAAATACAAATACTTATCTAAATTTATATTTCATTAACTTGCATATAAAATAGCAAAAGTAAAAATTGAACCCTTCATTAGAGGCTATTATATAAGAAAACTGGTTTAAACTAAATTTATATTGGCCCAGCTTTTGGTTCTCGAACAGTCATGTTGCCTACCGCTTTGGAACACTATGACAATCCTCAGACAATAACTAGGTCAGTGAAATATTAATATTATATTCATGTTATTTTGCATTAAACATTAAGCATTATTCATTGCACTCCTTAAACGCTATGATTATTGCCGTGCTGATAATATGCAATCTCAAAATGTTATGATTATTGCTAGATTTAAATATTGAATATTATTTCAGAATATTTTAGTTGTGCCATAGAATTAACGTTTTTACACGTCATTATCAACCATGTTACAGACATCTCAATATAATGCATAGTTTTCCTTAAAATGCAACTTATGCAAAAATGATATTTATCATCAAAATCGGTTAAATGACAAACTGCAGACCTCTGCGACTGTAAAGAAACATCAAATCGTGTTTCTTTATGCCCACAAAAAGTGACATAATGTATTACACAACATGTGTATTTACTATATTGTGTTATGCATTTTTATTTAAAATATAGGTATTTCACACTTATCCATATAAACCTTACAATCTCCTTTAAGTTAATAAATACAAACTAAAAGTATTTAAAGATCGACATGCAATGAAATGTGTTTTAAGTGTATTTACACGTATATCAGTTTGACAGCTTAAGAGACCGTGGCGTGGTCTAGTGGTAGAGCGTCTGCCTCGCATTCGGAAGGTCGTGGGTTCAATCCCCGGCCGGGTCATACCAAAGACTTTAACACTGGTACTAGAAACTTTCTCGTTTGACGCTCAGCATTTAGAGGAGAGTTCTAGGTCTGGTCGGCCATGTGTCAGTATAATGGTTTCATACCATGTGTCTGCGGCATGATACTCCAGTGTGACAGCGCTCAGAATACTGTCTCAAGTAGAAACCGTCGCGATATGACTGAATAATTGTTTAAAGCGACGCTAAACACCATACAACAACGACAGCTTAAGATCTCAACATGTAGGAATATAGCTAAGTAACTTAGGTATATCAGCCTGTATTCAGTTACTTGCTAACAATGCGTGATAACTTGCTAACAATAAGTGATAACTTGCTAATAATACGTGCTAACTTGCTAACAATACATGATAACTTGCTAACAATACTTGCTAACTTGCTAACAATACATAATAACTTGCTAACAATACGTGATAACTTGCTAACAATACGTGATAACTTGCTAACAATACGTGATAACTTGCTAACAATACGTGCTAACTTGCTAACAATACGTGCTAACTTGCCAACAATACGTGGTAATGATGTTTGATGCGGGGGTCACTTAGAAGCGCAGAGCTCAACAGAAATGAGACAATAGGAGACTTGGTTTTATACACTCTGTTCACGAGGCGTAATAGAACATGTAAAAGCGCTCATATCACCTAACAACAGCTTTATTCTCATTTTGGGCATAAATGGATTAAAAAATCAAACTCAATATCATATTAGTTGACTACATATATACGCCTGTAATTGAACGTCTGACACACTAATTAATTTTGAATTGTTTTGCAAATAGATAAATATAATTCAGTATCACTGAACACAATCACCAAAGTTTCTAAAAGTGTCTCGTTTCCATAAATACAATGTTGTCATATGTTTGTCCAAAAACTGTTGTACTATCTTCACAAACTAACTCAAAAAGCGAAGTGTATTCCGATTAATATTAATTTTCGTTCTATATTGTTACAACATATATCGTTTAAACTTTAATGTTCACTTTTTAAATCCACAAATACTCCTCAAAACATAGTTGAGACGAAACCGCCCCACCCTTATCTTAGAGCCAAAACACACAAATCTCCCAAACTCCACTTTTTGCCTATCCGATTCCATCTGCCTCTCAAACCCAACTCTAAACTCTGTTACTCTCCACTTCTATTATAACTATAATACTGCACTCTAATTGCCATAAATGTGACAGCTAATTCATATACAAGTCACGTTTTTCATCGACATGCTGGACAGATATTCACAATGTAAGATTAGGCACACATATGCTCTAGACAGGTCGTTATTCATCAGATGTTTGATCTTTAAGCCAGGTACATACCTATTTTGTATACTATTTTAACTATTTGTTGTTCTGTCTCCAGACTATGAAATATTCCACGTAAGTATTTTACCATGGCTTAAATATTACAATTATTAAACAAATAAAATTAACCAATGAGTGACACCTAAACAATTTGCTTATTAATAAGCGGTATTATTTTCATAACAGTACATTATATTTTTTTTTTATTTTCTTTAGAATCCTTAGTTGAGTTCGCAAAATATAACTAAACCTATAACAAAACAATCTCAACTGATTTATAAATAGAGAAACGCACTTCTGAATCATATATTTTCATTGGCTGTCGGAATTCTTTGATCAAAATTGATTTTGAAATAAGTTTACCGATTGAAATATATTTTTGTAATGTTTTGGTGGCATTCCGTACCACTCGTATATATTCATTTTAAATTTAACTTTTTCTTATGACATTTACAGGCGTTTTTCTTGACAACTTTTACTACATAATGCAAATATATTATGACCAAAAATTATACTAACTTACTTAACTGTCAAACAGTAATGCATACGAAATAAAACAGTCTACTATAAAAAAAAGTTAATGGTTATATAAAAATATCAGAAAACAGTTTTGTATTTAATTTACTTTGATATATATTGCATGATGCACATTCATCAAATACTAAATCACGATATTTTCTGGCATATATTTCAATAAGACAAACGTTTACGCGTTTTGATGGCACCTCTAGTATATAAATTGTCATATATATTTTCAGTTGAATGATGTTTTGTTTATACTTAGTGCACGATAGATCTTCTAAAAATGATTAGAATGCATGTATGACTAAGTTTATATTAAATGTATTATGTACTGGTGACGAGTTTCTTAGTTACATAGTTTAAACATATTTTATTTCAACATGAAATGGGGTTGGGCCATAAGTTCTTTCAACATTAGGTTCGGCCAGTCCCCTACATTTTTACAATGTTTACATTAAATATCAAAATGACATGTTTTAACAATTTTTTCTTAACCAATAACTTGAGAATAGAAAAAGTTAGGAAAGGAAAGAAAGTAATACATAGTAAAACAAACACATATCATTTCTTCTTTATGTCGTCCATATGCATGCGTCCTGTGTCCACATTTCGGTAGCACCCCAGTGAGAATCAGATCAGTAAATAAGAAAGCACAAAAATAAAAACTATGCAACTTAACATTTATATAAAATGGGCAAAATAGTTAAATAATTCACTAGATCGAAGTAATATAGTACAGTTAAAAACAAGACAGGAAAACATAAATAAGATTATGCAAAGCGTTTAGTTTCTTCGATATAGTATTGTACCGCTTTGACTATAATAATATTGCTAACATGAGTCTTTCATCTCCGTATAGAAGGCGATGTGTACTTAGAGGGTGAAAAGATCTTGTAGAGTTGAATAATGTTAATCTTTGGGTTCTGTATGTTGTGCATTTGAAAAAATAATGCTCAGCATCTTCAATATGACCACAATGTGGACAACAAGAATCAGTTCTAATATGGTTACGGAACAAGTCATTATTTAAATTACTACAATTATTTCTTACTCTTGCTAATATAACTGACAATTTTCTATTTCCATAATAAAAGTGTTGAGGTATTGTAATATTATTTTGTTTTCTCATGGAGTGTTTAAACGCAGTTAAAGAAGCGGCAGACTTAAAGTTATTATCTAAGTGGTTCCATAATATAATTGAGGAAGGTATACATGACTTTCTCATGATTTCAGTTCTCGAAAACGGTATAGTGATGTCTCTGCTATTTCTTAGATTGTACGTTGTTCTTTCATTAACATTTGGTGGGAACAAATCAACTATGTAAGATGGTACAATATTGTTGCTAACCTTATACATAAAGTAATATTGCTGTAATGTTCTGCGATAAGAAAGAGTTTCCCATCCACATTCTATATATAAATTTTCAATAGATACTGATCTGGTTAAGCCAGTGACTATACGTGCAGCTTCATTTTGTAATTTATCGAGTGAATTCGATGTTTGATCAGTGCAGTTGTTCCAGACTAGAGAGGAGTATTCAAGAATTGGTCGAACATACGAAATGTAAATTTGATTGAGGGATTTACGACTGAGTGAGTATTTAAGGCGACGCATTATACCTATAGTTTTTGAAGCAGATTTTAAAATATTATCAATATGATCGGTCCATTTTCCGTCTTTACTTAAAGTTACACCTAGATGTTTATGAGATTCTGCAAATTGAATTTCTACGTTATTAAATGTTATATAAGGTAAGTTATTGTTATCTCTTAAAGAAAAAAACATAGCTTCGGTTTTGTTAGGGTTGAAATTTACTAGCCATTGTTTAGCCCACTGGGATATTATTAAAAGATCATGATTAATTAAACCTTCAATATCACTTACTGATGAGGCTGAATAGTATAATGAACTGTCGTCAAATGTGATGATATATGTCTATAAGTTGATAGGTAGTAGAGTGATTTGGCAAAAAGCCTGATTGGTATTTATAAATCAAATTATTATCAAGAAAAAAGTTATACATATTCTTAAAAACAAGCCTTTCAAAAAGTTTTCCAACACAACTAAGTAAAGACACAGGTCTGTAATTTGACACCAATGACTTGTCTCCCTTTTTAAAAATAGGAGTTACATTTGCAATCTTCCACAAATCGGGATATATACCTTCACTTAGAGAACGGTTAAATAAAATTGAAAGTGGTTTTGCAATTGCTTTTGACACAGATTTCAGCATTCTGTGACTGATCATATCATGACCACAGGCCTTATTTATTAGTTTTGTATAAAATACCCGGGAAAACAACACCAGTATCGTTCACAGTGGATATTGAAGCAAAATAATCATTAAGGCAGTCAGCTTTATTCTGATTTGTTATATGTAAAATATTATCATTAATAAAATCATTTAAAGGAGGTATATTTGATGACGAATTATTTCCTTTGACAAAATAGCGAATAATTTTCCAAAAACTTCTTTTGTCATTTGTTTGTAAATCATTTAGTGTTAACTCTAAATTATTAAAGAAATGTTCTTTGGCATATTTTTTATGGTTATTAACTTTATTTCTAGTATTTTTATATTTATTCCAGTCTTTTGATTTGCCCGATTTTGCTGCAATAGATTTAAGTCTATCTCTTATACGACAAAGTTTCCTTAATTTTGAATCAAACCATGGTTGATCATCAGGACGTACAGTTATTATTTTAGATGGTATACATTCCTTTATAATTTTCATAAAAGATTCTGTAAACAGTTCACATGCTGTATTTAAATTACAGTTTGACAGACATTGCCAATCAAACTTTTCTATTTTATTTTTTAACAAATCGAAGTTAGTTTCATCATAGAGCCATACTGATCTTTCATAAGTATGATCAGTACTATATAAAAAAGGTAAAATAATGAAAGTAGCTTTATGATCACTAATATCAGGAGGTACACGGATAGTACCTGCATTGAGATAAGATAAATCGTAAGGGATGATTACTGGATCAAGTATAGCATTATTTCTCGTTGGTTCTGTAATAACGTTCATTAATGAGTTTTGGTAAAGAGCATTCTTTAAATTATGAAAGTTATTGTTAAGCAAATCTTCATTAAAATCTCCAAGTAAAATCAAATTCTTGGACATTTCGTAAGCTTTTTCGATATTATTATTAAGGCTGTTAAAGAAGTCTACATCAGCTGTTTTAGGGCTATAAAATACGCCTAATAGAAAAATTTCTTGTCCCGATTTAACCTTTACCCAGATAGATTCATTACAAAATGTTTCCAGATTTGGAACTCTTGAATGAATTATATTCTTTGCTAAATATATATCAAAATACCCCCACCATGATTTGTTCTATCTTTGCGGTAAGGTTCATCAAATTTATCACTAAGTTTCAATAAATCATTAGAGACATGTTATTTAAGTGTGTTTCAGTAAATGATAAAATATCAAAATCTAAAAGAGTGTCAAAAATATAATCAATCTTATTTCTTATACTTCTAATATTGCAATGAATAAAGGACAAGCTATGTGATTCATTGCCAGGACCCGGGTTTGTTTCAATGTCCCAAGCTTCTAATAAAATCAGAAGTAAAATAAACATAAATTCTATATTTTGAACAAATTCACGTAGTACTAAATGTAGATTATGTTGGCATTTGTTACAGAGTTGCCCCAGAATCAATAATAAATAGAGCATTGATATTGATGCCTTCATGTGAACTTTCCCGCTTCCTACCACTGTAATACCACCATGAAATAGACCAATAGTAGCCCTCCATGTACTTATATCATCCATTTGGGAGTAACAACAAAAATAAAATACCTAAGGCTACCATCGAAACTACCCCACTGTAAATATGGACACCAGGCTCGCACACACCAAGACGACACATAGAAAAAAGTATATGAGCAAAGAGAAGAGCAAAATAACAAAAACAAATAAATAGCACAAGTATATAAAATGTGAGAATAGTAGTATCATATATGAGTCAGAGCGATTTCCGTTTTCAAATGAAGCGAATATTACGTAAGCATAATAACATCATAACAATTTGAAACAAATTTACACAAGGAATTTATAGTGAACATTCACCGAAGAAAAGTTAACTTATATATACACACACAAAGCCTCACGTACACTCCCGCACAATCACACATACATACACGCAAACACCACATGGGTGCTTGTTAACAACGTGTATAAACATATTTACAATAAGGTAAACATATAGGCAAGAATACATAAACAAATATTCGCGCGCGCATGTACATGCACGCACGCACGCCTACGCATACACTCGCACACATGCATACACATATCCCGTCTTTGGATGTACACACGTGCGTGAATGGTAAAACACATGCACAGACGCACCTTTACACATACTGTTGTATATACAAGGTAACTACACTTTTAAAAAGTGTTGCAATGTAGCTGATATTTATGTAATTATCCAAAATCTGTTTAATAAATGTTTCATATGGGTCTATTTTATACAAAAAAAATAATGTTTATTATAACTTTCGCCGTCACAAATTCGTAATAAAGTACCTGGGCCCGACTTTACTAAACATATCAATCAGAGACATTCCCCATCTAAAAATATAATTATATATATAATAATAAAGATTTCTCTAATTTATTACTCAATCTTATTAATAAGTAACAAACAGAACAGAAGTCTGTGCAATTTTAACTCTTTGGTAAAGGATAACATATAAACTTATCAATGTATATCAAGTTTTAGCATGGCAAACGTTTATGTTATTTAAAATCTCAAGTTGAGATGTCTGGCGTAAACTGGGTGCTGACAATTACCCAGTTTCCATTATGTGATAATGACAATACCTGTAACACATCATTTTATAAGTTAAAACACAATAGAGCGGTCTGATACATTGACTGTATGACACACTTACATTGATTCATTGTTCACTCTCCAGGTAGTATAATACAGTGTATTTTATGCACTCTGTAGCAAATTAATGTACATGTTATTAGAAATCAACACACAGAAAATATTATACAAATTTAACACTACATATACTACATTTAGGAAAGTAACTGCACTTGAAAATTCCACGTCTCACCTACTGCAGTTGCATATAGTACTACAAAAAAAAAAAAAAGAAGCAAACAATTATTAAGTAATTAAGTAACGTCAATAAATTTATGTTTGCACAATTCGATTGATTTTGTTATATGTTGTGTGCACAGAGGCGTACTCTGTATATTGTGGTTCAACAATTAGACACGAAGAAAGCATGCATGTTTCTATTAAACAGGCGGTAGAAGTAACGGTATATATAATGGCTGGTATGCACTGTAGTTATGTCACAAAAAGTACACTTATCGCGGAAGTTACCGTTGCACAGAAACTAACAGATGTTTATTGCTGTCAAGACCTATGTATACTTGTCAAGGTCAGAAAGTCTGGTAACTACGGATTTGATATCCCTCTTGTCTCTTATGTATATTCTACCGTCGTAGTTCCAACATTTGTTTATACACTTGTCCTTGTATAATTGCCTGGCCATTCTAAATATGTTGCTGCGCACAGACGTCAGATCTTCATTGACGTATACATGTGCGTACTTCTTGTTGCCTTTTAGTGCAGCTCTGCATTGATAAAAATTATCTCTGGCACGGTAGGTGGCAAATTTCACAATTATGGCTTTTGGGGATTTCCATGCGGAAGGTTGACCTACTCTGTGGGACCGATCGATATCGGCGTTGCATATATCCGCTTTTATTTCGGAAGCGATATCCATGACGACGTCATTAGTTTGCTCCATGTCGTTGTCCTTGATTCCAACTATACGGAGGCAATTTCGTCTACTATATTGTTCTGCAGTGTCACTTGCAAGTTCTAACTTCTGAACCCTGTCTGCTAGAGCGTTAACTTGCTTCAGCAGGTCATCTTTGTCTTGCTCAAGGGAATCAATCTTACGCTGCAGAGAAGTTGTAACTTCCGTGACGATGGATTTCACTAATGGTTCAACGTGAGATAGTATCATGTCTTTTATCAGTATTGAAATCCTCTTGAAGTCTGATTCGGCTAAATGCACGGGTGCAGAATCAGCAATGTCCGAGATATCAGATAAGTTGGATTGTTTATTCTTCTTTTCTGGGTTTATCTGAGATTCGGTTAGCGAAGACGATGACAATTCACGTTTTTTGGATGTCTCATCTCCCTTCACAGGAGTTGAAGAGACGAGTTTCTCTGCGTATGACATTGCGGTACTTTTGCCGGGCAGTATACTTATTAAATTTTCGAGCGTGACCCGTTATCCGATTAGTCTGAATAGCCGCTGGGGTCAAAATGAGGTCAAAATGGCGGTACAGTACTATATCAACAAAGCAATTCAAAAGTTTACTTCGAGTTACTCACGTTTAAAACTTCCAAACACTAAAATTCCAACGTGATTATAAAACACATATGTTCCGATTTATTGTTCCAGCTTCATATTGCACATACAACTTCAATAATATCACTTTCCGATTCAAATTTTACACTTCCAAGCTCCGAGTTGGAAAAACACTACATCGTCTATGTTTAATCATTATAATAGGATTTTTGATAATTTCTGATAAGATTAAAAAAACAAGTATGTGGTTTATTCAATAAATCGACCAAGATGAATGGAAAAGGTGGCAGACAAACGCGCACCAGTCGGCAAGCAAATATCTATGATTATTTTACTTTGATCAGAATAAAAAGCCTTTTTTCGTCTACTGTATCAAAAGAGTGTTTGTCCCTTTGATCCTTCAGCATTTATTCAAATGTAATTCGAGTATGTTCATCTAATGACGTTGTAATTTGTGCTCGTGATGTTGTGTGTACAATGTTTGATATGTAATACCCAAATAAAAGGATAATTTTTTATGGATAGTAAGACTATGACAACAAAGTCCAATGTTTAAGCTGGCCTGAATACTTAATTGCTGGATATATTTGACTATTTTCGAGTCATTATAAGACGTAGAATTATAAACAAACAACCAAATTACTGGATTGAAGTATATCAATTATCAATAAACGATGTATCAAGGATTATACTTTATGTCAACTAACATCATTGTGTTTTCCATGGACTTACGATTGACCTTATTTCACTATAAAATATTTAATAATAATTTCTAGCATTCGCGGACCAAAAAGTCATACATCATATTATCCTAGTCTCAAATGAAATGTCAATAGTGTCGCTTTGTACCCCTTTTTGCCCCCTGAACCTGGGTTCCCCCACTTTCAGCATGGAAAATAGTTTATTTTATCAATGATAGTTTCAATACAATTACCTTATTAAAATAATTTAGATAGTCAGAGAAATTTTATTTTGTTATTGACACAAGCATAATGAACTTATGTTTAATTGTTATCATTTGCCAGCCTGAGTTTAGCATTTTCATATAACCAAAAATAAATCTACTATCAATATGCATGCACTGTGAATCTTAATACCACACTTGTCGAACGTACAGGATAAATACTGGAAGAAACACAATTTAACATGTATAATAAAGTTTGCGTTTGATCTCGGTTCCCATTTATTGTTACCAACACAAATGTTATGTGGTTTTGATTTACTAAATAATATGACATAATCATCAAATTTACTCTAATTAAATCGTAAAAAAGTTTAATTATTAGACAATCTGAAATGTATGCCGCACATTGCCAGTAAATATTGTGTCAGCATTTTCTAGTAATACATTTTCATTGACACTCGCAGACTTAAAAACTTTTTGGTGCAAAAATAAATATTATTTTTCCAATTGTCAAAAATAGATACAGATTACTGTATATAAAAGTAAAGAAAATAGAAGTTGGACATTGGTGTTATATCATTTAGTCACCTATGATTAACTAAGAAAACAAAACGAGCATCGTAACACGTTGAAAAGCTTCTCGGTCACCGGATCATATGGTCTCTAACGCGCTTTAGATGAGTGTTCTATTACAGTGGACTAGTTCCCAAACAACATAAGCAGTAACTCTGAAAATCATACTTTAAAACATGAATAATTTTACTTTTGGACGGGATATTAGTATGAATAGGTATGAGCTGTGCAACAGATGTGGTAGGAAACACTTATTTGGACACTGCCATGCTTATAAAGTCACGTTCAACCGATGTTATAGAGTTGGACATTTTGCAATTAAAGTCAGCCAGAAAGAAACAACGGGACACGTAAAGGATATCAAATTTTATTCGAAAGAAAACGACAGAGTGTAACTTTCCATTTCATAGCTAGGAAGTTAACAGTTTACATGCACAGGGATCTAGTTTCGTCGCTAATGGAATCCTCCAGAGAGAGGTATCCATTTTGTAGAACGACTATCACGCGAAAATGTGCAAAAAAACAGCAAAATATATTACGAAGAAAGCATCAAAAATGATTATTCAGCACCTTAAAAACGTAGAGTTATCTTCGTTAAAACATCAAACTCTCTCATGTGAGATAAAAAAGCTTAATTTACAAAAAATGACATGTGTGATTTCAATGATCTCCCTTTATGAAATAAAATAGATATGATTCCACTGTATCTTCGCAATTCAAAGGGTTTCTATATGTGTCCTTTATATAGTATGTGAGTAGTTGTGACTCCTAAACTGGATCCTAATCATACACTTAAAAGCTATCTGTTCATGTATGTAAATTGTCCGTCCAATATGAGTTTAATTATCTCCTTATATATATATATATTTTATATATATGAAATAACATACAAATTCGTTTAAAAATATATTTATTAAAGACTGATACAATATCATATTAAATGTAATTGCCATTATTTAAGCTTGAATATAAGTTAATTATTAAACACAGCCATGCTGTAACAATTTTCCCAAACGAAGTGTTTAAATGTTAAGAGAAATCTGTGTTTAACTTATTATCCTTCAAAGGGTTTCTAAAGATTTATTACTGCTTATAAAATCTGCTTATTAAATCTGTATGATTATTAGATAGTTATATTATGTCTTTTGTTTTATTTTAAGACGTATTTTCACAAGCTTTTATTACAAGTGTATCACATATTTAAGAAACCCGTATTTTGATAGTACATGTTGATCAGCTAATAGCACAGCTTATAACAAATATTATTCCGAGGATTTAAAAAACTACACACAAAATGGCATATAGGAGACATGGTATGAAAAGGACAAAAATGTACAGTTATTGCTAAATACATTTGCAGATACTTATATGTAAGATATATATGTGTAAGATACATATTTTTAATGACGGCATAAACTTTACGGAATGAGTGTTTGATTACTTGACTAATATGATATGGGTACCAGTACCAAATCACTTGTTATTTTATACATTTATTAATTGAAGTATTATGTTAAACAAAACATGAAGTAATACCGGCGACATCATTAAACAAGAGTTGTCAGAAGACCAACAAAGCTCGCCTCTGGTGTCTAAGTCCAAAAAGGGCCATAACTATACCAAAATGCAATCTAGAGTTATGTTTCTTATCTCTGTGTATTCCATTGATGATGGTAAACACACATGCAAAGTTTCATTCATATCCAATGAGTGGTTGCATAGATAAAACTTGTACGCAAAAGTTTAACCTGGGTGTCTTAAGACGACGACGACGCCGACGATAACTCTCCTCGGACATCGTCCCCGGCGAGCTAACAAAAACATCTTAATGAAAAACCCACACTGTTAACAAATTAATGATAATGATAACTTTATTATCCTCGTCACCGGTTTACGATATGGACGACACCTCCAGAAGGGTATTAATAGTTTAGCTTTTTAGGGGAAAGTGCTGGGATAAGACTCTTTCGTAGCGTCCCTGTTTTTAACATGTTCGGCAGTAAGTACCAATGCAAGTAGTTTTGGTTGAATGAACGGGGGTCGATCCTGCGACCCTAGGGTAAGCAGGCCAATGCCTTAACCACTGGTCATCTAATCCGCTGTTAATGTTAACAATTTGCAAAACACCCTGATGCTTTAACACAAAAAAGCGTGACGTCATGAAAATTAATGACAAAGAACGATGTGGAAATGGAAATAGAAAATGCAGTACAGAACGTCGTGTCACACCGTAGACATACTACTTATGGTTGTATTCATAGTACGTAACAAACACTGTCTTGTGCTGTTGAAGCAGTATTTGAGATGTTGTATTGTGCTGACTGTGCCCAGTATATTATGGATCCAGGTACTGATTGTTTCTATTGATAATGATGTTGTGGACAGGTGCCGATTACGTTTTTAGAATGCTATTTCTAATATATAACATACATTATCTGAATAATGTTGATATATTTAACAACAGTAACAATATGACGTTATCCTTTAATCTTCTTTCCTGTTAATTAAATTCACGATGTTTGTTCTAATTGTATATAATGATATCATCCGCAATTATATCCTGATAGCCATGTATAACTCGTGTTCGAACTTGTATGTAAACAAAGGAAATATTAAAAAATATACAGTTTAAAGTTTTCATTTTGGGTCAGTGCATATCATGTTATGGTACATATTGATTTAAATTAAACGTTTACAAATCGTTTACAAAGAACTGCACAGCATCATATTGCTAAGGACAATATGCAGGTCTTTTCAAATGATGTGATATTTTCAAAAGGATAACAAGGCTTTTTGTTAAGAAGCTTAAAAAAATCAAGTTGATGTTTTTTGTTTGTTTTTAGATGTCGTTTAAATATTCATATTTTCAAACTATAAGAACTATTAATAATAGTAATATATCATCGAGTATTCGAAAATATCGATAAACCACGCTTATATACATGTATATATATAATGAAGATTGTGATCTCTGTTTTGAGGAAATATAATACTAAAAACTATTAAATCAATGCATGTGTAATGTTAACATGTAAATACTCTTAAGTTTTTTTGAAATATTATTATTATAATAAAACATATAATTGCTATATATTCTTTTTTTATTTTTTTTATTTTAAAAAAAGTACACTAAAATAACCCATCTCTCAGTCATCCAATCAAAAGTGTTATTATAATATTTTTTTTTGCTACAATAATGAGATAAATCCATTAAGTTAAACGTAGTTATGTGTTTGATATATGATGAGGGATGCGGACAAAGTTCTGTGAAAGTTTGCCTTTCTTCGAAGAGTAGATCATTCAATTTTTATGTTTATAAGCTAAACAATTAGCAAGGCAATTATATATATTTGTTTTTCGTTACATAACCATAAAACTCATATCTGGACACATACATACAGAAACGGCATTGCTTATTAATGTGTAATACAGTATGGGCAGACAGAAGAGTGTTTGTCGTATAATAATTAATTTATAAAGTGCATTATCACCTCTTTTCTAGACATATTACTCACTTTGATGCCAACGTAACTGTTAGAACCATGCTGTAAAATAATGTGTGTCATCGCTGATATTGCGTAAAATTAACAGTCAACTTGATAAAATGTGGAATTGATACATTCCTAAATGTCAGTTACTGCAATTTATATGTTTTATTTCCTGATATTAAGTAATTCATATCAATTTATGAAAATACAAGCTTCGTGTTTTGTTTGTTTGAAGATTTAACGTTATATCTAAGTCATTTAAGGCTAGCAGACAATCAGTTAACCGTACAACTGTTTCCTGGGATCCTGAACAGTTAACCCGTACTTAGTCACATCTATTGTATCTGATAACTTTCTCATTTGTACCAAGTCTCCGTGATCATTGATATACGACATTGTATCTCATTATCATTCGTCTCTCACCGCTGATTTAAGTGGGAAAGTTATCAGTTACATGCGGAGATTGGGTGTGCTCGAGTACTGGTTAATCCCAGGAATCAGTGGTTAGGTTAACTGATCGTCTGTTAGCCCTCGATGGCATAAAAATAACGCTAAATATACAATCAATCAATCAATCAATGATTTGTACCACCACGGACAGAGGAATAGCATTGGGACACAATATCATATATTAATCACCAAAGAGACTGTGAATGAAGATTCAAACTCACGACCGCTAGATCTATCATCGACGTGCTGCCCGTACCCATCGCCTTATGTATATAATTTTAGTTACTCTCATACTTTTAAAAAGTCATTTTGACAGGCAGTGAATCGACTCACAATCCTACTTGTGAATAAGTAGTGTCATTTTGACAGGCATGGGATCGACTCACTATCCTAGTAGTGAATAAGTAGTGTCAATTTAAAAGCATGATATCGACCCACAATCATATGAAAGTGAATGAGTAGTGCTAATGCACATGTTTGTACCAGTTACCAAACGTTTGATGGAATGCCATCATCCAAACTATATACAGTTATCAATAATCTAAAGTCAATTTTAGTTTAAAACTATCATTCATACAATTTTATAATTTTATTATATTAATTACAGTTCAAGAAATTGTTATTAAGGCTATACATTATATGAATCTATCTTAAGAAAAATGTGAAATTGCAATATTCCATGCAATTTAAAATAATTCATACTTATATATTAATTTATTTTAGCTCTCGATTCCACTTCCTGAGTAGAACCAGTATTGAGTGTTGTTTTTTGAAAAGGTCATCAGGTCGAGTTAGGATCGGAACATTAAACCTCTGGTGTGAGTGGTCAACACTGCACTACCGTTCAAATTAAAGACGCATCATATTGAAACATGTGTTGTAAATGTACATCGAGGCATAGTACCACCATTGCAAAAACAAAGTGCTTCCGTGGGGTAGACGCATAATGGCAGTTATAAATATTTTCGTTTCTTCTTCTTTAAAAATGCATTTTCCTTAATTTAATGCTCATTTTTTTTTTATTTAAATGGCATAATAGATGTATTTTGAACATTTTGATAGCATTGTCATGTTTGAGTTGTGAATTTAGAAAAAAAAATGATGCTTGGAAATTGGGGTGTGAATACATAATTTCGGATGTCTACTTTCACTTTGTCAACTGTGTACACACTAAGCAGAAAAAAGCACTTATATGACACATGACCCCTACTTTTCTCATCATATTTTGATAGTGCAGAGGTTGATAAACAGTAAAATGTAGGTTCCACTTCTTTCATTTGGGGTTCTCTATGTATGAGAAGCCTTCAAACTTTGATTATTTACTATAGAGTAAAGAACAAAAATCAATGGTGGGTTTACACCTCGAATAATTACAACAAAATGGACAAATCATTGTTAACTTTAGCATTGTACAGTGTCTACGTTATCGTATACGTAGATGTTACACAAACCATGAAATCTATATTTAAAAAAGAACAAAACAGTTATTGGAATGTGGCGTGTTTTAAGGTTCATGTTTCCGATGTATAGCAACAGGTTTTGTTTGGTTTTGTGAATGGGGTTTAACGCCATTTCTAACACGTTTCAGGTTATATATGGCATATCCAGTTGTATAGAGTGAGGAAAACATCAAAATGAATCTGAATACATCCACTGTCCTTCAACAAGTAACAGGAAAACTGTCTAATATAAAAAGTTTGGAGCAAGCGAGACTCAAACCTTAATGGTGAGCTGTAAAGTGATCTGGATACAGCACGTTCGACCACTCAGATGTCCCCTTCACTTGGTCAACAGACAATTGCATAATATTGACTATCACACTATATATTTTACTTAAATACAATACATATATACGTTAAACATACATCCTATATTGATTAAACAATCCCAAAGATGTGAATAATTAACGTATAGCATTAAGCAAATAATGTTGCAATTGCACGTGTACCACTTAACGGTCATGTTAGGTTTGCATATGGTTGTATGGAGTTAGGATAACAATTTTTTCGCTTTTAATAATTTCATTATAATATGACATTTAAGCGTGTGCATATTTTAATCAGGTTACACGTGTTTGTACAACAAAGGCTAAAATAAGAGTTAAGCAGTAGTTCCAGATAGCATTTTTTACAGTGAAACCATTTACCTTGAGAAATCGTGAAAGTTAACAAACCAGAGTATGAGATAACGAGAGCCGACTGTATGGTCAAAAATATGTATCCGGCACATTGCCGAGTCTTCTGATGGTTACAGTACATTTGCTGTTACAGCTCAAGGTTGGAGAGTAAATTGTATAATCTTATTAATTTGATGACGCAAGTGGAAGGTCATCTGATAAGACGGCCGTATGTTAGTTTTGTAATTTTATTCCCTATTCGGAATTATAATCTTAATTGTTAATATTCTCCTTCATTGTAACTCTCTCTAGCGGATACAGAACGTCCGTTGGTTGTGTGATGTTGGAATACATTTGCATATTAATAATGCTGTTATAATACACAGTTATATGATTGGTGATAAAGTATATTGATTTTGTTTGCGTTTTAAATAAATAGATTAAAGCAAAACATGAAAATAATATAGATAACGTTGCTGAACTATTTGAACACGACGTGCAATACTTGGCTCCATAAGGCGAATAACTATGCTGACCCAAACAAAACAACAATCTATTAATTGCTTAAAATAGGTACATTCTAAAATATAATACTTATATAATTAGATGTGGTGAAATAAAAATGAACAAACATATACATTCAAATTAAATGAATTGTATAAAAGTTTATACACCAGTATATTTATGAAAAATGGAAAGGGATACGAGTATAGAAAGTGCTGCACCGAGTGAAAGAAAAACAACTGTTTAGTTATGAATAAACCTAGCATAATCATAAAATGCTTACATTCAATCCCCATTATTATAAATGTTCCAAATCCATATACCTAATTAATCAGGATCAAATAAAAATTGCACACTGTAAGTAAATTAGATAGGTGTGCAGGGTTTGTGATGACGAACTTGTGTTTTAATAATGTATTGCAATATCAAGACAGATGAGTTGCCAATATATGTGAATACTTACACCCTTGACGCTGACTACGCAAATCCCGACTTATGATTCTGGACTTTGAAACATGGATGCAATTGAAAAATTGCTCGATCTATACCTTAAATAAAACTGTCAAGAAAACTATGTTTAAAACATTTCTGTTTGTATATGTTCATGTGTCGTTACGCCACCGGGAATTAAAATAAAATTGTCATATAATCGTTTAGTCAACGAACTTTATGGGAGTATAATAGGATAAAAAGCTATAAAATGTCTTCAAAAATATCATAATGGATTAAAAAACATCTCATTATCATTAATTAATAAAATTCGAATGATTTAGTATGTCAAAATTACCAAAAAATTGTTACAAAAACGATATTTAAATTGGAGTTGTTAACTTGTAATAAAATCCCAATTCTATAAATGGACATCACTTAAAAACTGTTTGGCGACCTTTGCATTGTCATTCGGACTCATTCTTGGATGAGAGAAAGAATTGTTACTAATAGTAAACATGCATAATGGATAAAATCACGTGACTAATTTTATATGTCACAAAATGAGTTGCATTTTGAAGAGGAAAATCTGTTTTAGTCTAACCTAGAAGCGTAGCCAAAGTTAGCAAATCCCTTTTTCATATATTAGTTTGGTATGTTTGAATAGATATACTATTGACATTGTATGGGTATATTGGGAGAAAAATATTGTATCCGATTTTAAAAGTTTGAAAACCCCTGATAAATTCCCTTTTAAAGTAGTTGCTACTCGTTTTCAGCATATTCATTTAATATCACTACATATAGTATTGTGAATCTTGCATCATTAATAAATTAAGTATTCTGTCTTAACAGGTTGTGACGTGTTTACTTTTTACACAATGCAGTACAGGTATCATTAATTTGCAGGACTGATGAATGTGTAAGAAGCACCAATTTTGTACAATTGAGAATATTTAGCGTCATTTTATGCCACCGAACAGACGACCGGTTAACCCCTTAAGGGGGTCTTGTAAGGGTAACTTATACTTAAGCACATCCATCTGATAACTTTCCCACTTATACTTATCTGTGAGAGACGAAATGCAACGAGACGCAATATGAATAAACATATAGACTATGACCGGACAGGGATTAGTTTTATACAAAAACATTTTATATTTTAATTGAATACTTTTTACATTAATTATTCCATATAGTAATTTAACCATTGTTCACAACGGTTCTAGGCTGTTTGCAAATGGATTGATTCCAGTTGAAAATCCGATTGTTTCACGTTGTGTAGTTTAATGATGTTATTTGATTGTTCCTTTGACAAAGTGGTCAGATGGTGAAGTAACATTTATGTAATATGCAATACAACTGTATTCTGTTTCCTTTCAAACTGCAATCAATTGTATACATAATATCATTACAGTTTAAACAACGTTAAATATGTTCTAAGTCAGTGGATCATGTCATATGCATTACAGATTATATTTTGAGAAACAGTATGCTGCAGAGAACGAACTAGACATTATACAGTCGGTTATGCATCTGACTATCAATCGAGGGATCGTGAGTTCGAATCCCCGCCCGGCAACAGTATACGACACTGGGTCTCATTATCATACGTCTTTCACCGTTGATTCAAGTCGGGAGTTATTAGTTACTTGCGGAGATGGAGTGAGTTCCAATACTGGTTAACCTTTCAGAATCACAGGAAACAGTGGTTAGGTAAACTGATCATCTGTTTATCCTTGACGGCATAAAAAATACGCTAAATATTCAATCAATCACTACATTAACAAAACCCACCATACTGAGCAGAAGTAACGGAAGCAGAGATAAAATTAGACATGGATTGAAGTAAATTATAGAACAAAATGTACACATACACACACTTCTAGCGTTGCGTTGCAGATTATGCATTAAATGACAGTGTAAAAGAGCGATAATTCACAAACGGAAATACTGTCTTAATAAAAAAGCAGACAAACTAGTATGATAACAGAATACTATACGCTAATTAATCATAATTAATATATTTTATTGTAGTACAAGTGTTTTTTTTTAATGATTTCGAGTTAAAGATGTCAAATCTTGTTAAAACCAATACATTGAATAGTTGTTATAAATAAAGCAAATCTAATCGAAATATTACTTCCATTTGTAACACTTTCTTTCAAAGTTAAGAATAGTTTGATTATATTGTTATTCAACCACTGCGTGTAACTGTGTAATTCAAAGTTTTGCGATTCTACTACAGGACGTTTCATTGTATAACTTGTAGTACGAACATTCGTTTATTTTATTGTTTAATACCGTAAATGCCTATTAACATACTTCATAGATATCGGCATGACTGTCTCTTTATAGTATATAAACTTATCTTTTCCAAATTAATTAATTATATACCATAGTTTTAAAAGGGAACCAAAACATTTTATATCAAATATTTTTATTCTTCTGCAAAGTTAAGGAGAGCAATCAAATGCATTAGTTGACTTTATGCTTTTTTCTTGATAGGTTTGTTTTAAATATCTTAATTTAACTTTTTACGTACCCCAAAAAATAATATAGTTACGATATAATTTAGTTTTCGGTTCTGTATGTTTTGTTCAACTGATTTGTTTTGATTACCAATCGAAATCTCTTTTGGATTTCGATAAATATTACTGAAACACTTACCAAAGTAATTCATATCTTACTTGAAAACATAACACCGATATATTTTAACTACTTTAAATTTATCCAATGTAACGGCACAAGCTAGGTAAGATACTAATTCACTGCCACATCAAATGGATGTTTAGTAAATCTTTTCTCTAAAACGGCATTCCCTCTTTATTGCGGATTGAACGGACTGGGGACTAGAGAATGACTCCTGCTGGTCTGGGTAATTTACCTGATCCGTGAACAATTATCGCTCCTCCTCCTTGTCATTGTTTGTTCAAATAACTACGTCGTCGTTAAGTTTTTATTTACCCTTACAATTAGCTCTATACCTTTTAGCAAGAACAGATCATCATGATGCCATTTGACAGCATCGGCAGCGTTGCTACTCCTCCCGGTGCTGCACAATTGGCTTGATAAGATGATTAGTTTGTCTAAGTCGATTCTTGTAGATCCTTGTAGATGGTTAATACTAGAAGGTTTCCAGTTGGTTCCGCCTCCGTTTAGTTTTCGATAATCCGGTTACTGTACCGCTGTCCTATGAGCTGCTAGTTCCTTGCGTCAAAACGATCCTATCTAGAACACTTCCTTCCGCTTTGACAGCCGCTTGCAGAGTCTCAAATAAATACAGTGCAGTGTTTGCTTATAAAGCGTTTGTTTTCGGCGTAGCTACAAATATCAGTTGCTGATTGGATTATTGACATGTTTGAAAGACAGTCCACGTCTTGTCAAGTTTTCCCACCTCTTTCTGTCGTAACGTTAGAATGAGGACTACATTAATAACTTAATATAGTCGACAATCGTCAAACATTACTTGTATCATTGGTATCTCTACTAGTGACATTCCATACGAACGTTACTGAGTATATGTGTGTTATATTATACAAAACATTGATAGGCTGTCGCATTTGTAAGGAGATTGTCTGGAAGATATGCTTTTATATCTTGACGGGAAAACCGTTCTGTCCTGTCAATTCTTCTTGGTGCATTTGTTGCACTAATTTTTAGTAAGGTTTTACTTGGTTCTTATTGTGTGTGTACGTGTCTGATAGCAGGGTATTTCAGTGGTACATCCCGTGTGAAACATACATTTTTGTTGTATTTCGTTTCTTTAGATCATTGTGCAACTATTTCTTTGTATGTGTTTATAGGGTATTTGAAATGTCATGTGTGTTAGTTTTAATTAAACCAGGTTTGTAGCAAACACCAAACGTATTGTATGGGTATTTGCATCTAAACGTCAATGGAAATTAGAGTAATTTAAGATTAAAACACGAATGCAAATTAAGTTTCAAAGTTTATTAAAATTCTTATAAACATAAATCATTTTGGTTTAAGAAAAAATACCACACGAATATACAATTACAGTATTCGCTATGATGGATCTAATATGCGTACTCCTTGAATTTATTGAATGTATTAATCGAGTTAAATACATTGACCTTGGCAATGCCATAATTTAACTATTGATTGTGTGAGGTAGAATACAAATGAGCATAATGTTATATTTATTTTTATAACACAACTTAGGAAAATGTACATTTAACAGTTATTTTTTAGATCACCTCTGACAAAAATGAGTAAAATCGGGCATATCAGTTCCTGTAAGTCATTCCTAACGTTTACAAAACCACCGTTTTACGATGACAAATCGACATAATTTATGTATTACGAAATATACGGAACACACTTGAGCCAAATAACGTCATCTATTTTATATAGCAATATCTCTATTAAAGTAAAATAATTCAGGCCGGTCAAACGAGTACATTTAAACATAAGACAGTTAATACAATGTTTTTGTGCTGGACAGTACTGATGTGTTAGTACACATATATTGTTTCCATTTCCCACAATTCATATCCTTTAACTTCAAAAAAGACGTCCCATTTAGTCAGCCACAAGCGCAATTAGCTGGTCATGAGTTGGAATCCCCGTCGGCCAGAGTCTTTGTGATTATTGATATACGACACTGCGTTTTATTGGCATTCATCTATCACTGCTGATATCAGTGGAAACCTTATCAGTTATTTCTGGAAATTGGCTTGCTCGAGTATTGATTTACCTTGCATGATCCCAGATAAGAATCGTAAGTTAACTGAAAGTCTGTTAACCGTTGATGCCAAACAATGATGTTCAATATTCAATCAATCATTAGTTTTAAATTAAAACATGTAAACGTTTTCCAAAGTCATAAAATGGGAGTGTATATTGCTTATTTACGTGTTATTCTTAATGTGGACAGTTCCCTTGGGATGAACTTTCTATACTTTACAGTATTCAATTCAAGTAAAGGCAAATCCAATTGCTTTGTCAATAGTGTATGTAGTGGCAATTACATACATTAACGTACACTTAATCAGTCTGTTTTGATAACGAATTGTGCTAGTCACCGATAAGCTAAGTGTTTGTCTTATATTTTTACAATGTATTATATTTCTACTGCTTAATTGGAATTGATTTGAACTTTGTTTCAAATTGATAAATATCAATAAATATTCGTATATAGACATTGATAACGTTTTGTTAATTCAGTGGGCGCTTGAGACAAAACGAAATTTAGCTAAAAATAAATCACAAACGGATCATTATCGTAACAAAAACACGATGGAAACATATAGGAAGACAATCATTGAAAATAATACAAATATATTTACTTCCATGACCTTCCATTAAAATAATGACGTAATTATGTACATTATTAATTGGTTAAGAACTCATGATAGTAATCGTCTTCCTGTTTAAAGACAAAGTAGACGTTGAATGATATATGCTGGACAAAACAGAACAGCTATCGAATATAAGTATGAATTATATGATATTATTATAAAATTAAAAATAATAAGGTAACACAATATTTGGTGTTATAATTATTATATTCACTTTCATATACTTCCATTAAGATAATGACATGATGTACTGTTAATTGGTTAAGAAGTCATTATAATCTAATCGTAATCGGTTTTCTACTTTCAGAAAGTTGAATGATATATGCTGGAATAAATAGAACAACAATCAGACAAAAGAATAAATAATATACTGGTTTATACAGAAAGGAAAATACCATCAGGAGAATCATTAATTTTGATGATCAAAAATATGATTTCAGTGAAACTTATTCAATATTGCACACAAATAATAAACTGTATCGCATACATATTATATTAATATTATATTACAATTTGATACTTCATAATAAATGTATAAGTAAGTCGTACAAACCAGCTTAAAGTACAAATGTTAATGACATTTTATCTATTACCTGTAATTCATAAAATGAAACAAACAAAATTGTTCCATTTGCCTACAAAAATAATGGCTTACATGTCGCCAACCTTAATATACAACACATCTTACCGAATTTAGATGAAATAAGACAAAATCTCCTACGTAAGGCGTCATGATCTTGAAACTGAAAATATGGAATCAGTGTGGTTACAAATATACCTATGTAGAAATAAACCATTCTTAATTAGTTTTGTTTACAAACCTCCAAATTCTCCCATATCTTGGATAAATAAATATGAACATGAATTTGACATGACCGATTATAAAAAATGTTGAAATACATGCACTTGGAGATTGTAACATAAACTACTTTCCTCAAAATGAGACAAACAAATACAAAAGTACACGTTGGGATAGCCTTCTGTTATAATTTTTACTTTCACAACTTATTAATTCACCGACAAGAATAAATAAAAATAGTTCTACAATTACTGATCATATATATACAGCGAGAACTGACATTATAGTGATTCTATAGTTCCAAAGTACGCTATCAGTAATCACTATCCAGTAACACTTACTAGATAAACATGTTCTAGAAAAGGCCATAGAAACAAAAACAGAATCAAGATTCAATATTGTACAAATCCTTCTCACAATTGAACATAACAGCTTTACAAGAAGATCTGGCAAAATCTTCACTAGGGGTAGTTGAAATGATCTCAAATTCTAACATATCTTAAGGTCTCACTGAACAATTACCTCCCTTACATGACGGTAGCAAGATTATTACGCCCAAGAAATTAGAGCTGTGTAAAGCGGTTGGGTAATTTTTTTTTTAAAAATGCATAAAATGTCATATTTCTTTGTGCATATGGGAACATTGGAACATTTTCATGATTTCTGCAAAGTTTGGGTGACCCTGGGAACTGTTTGATGATGCTATAACAGTTTAAAGATGCGTAGTGATACACTGCAACAAATGGGCAGAATTGTCAAAAATGAAGGGGTGCCATCAAACCATCGAAATTGTGAAAAAGCAACCTGGTCAACCCCATGTTTTTTTCTGCATATTTGGACCAACAGAGGACTATCTATGGGAATAAGGCACTTTTAGAACCATTGGTAATGTATCCAGTGTTCCAGAAGTGCATGTCTCTATATGTAGAACAGTACAAAATTAATTGGTGTGTGAGACGTTCAAGAACTAGATCATTTTCGGTAGACGCTGGGAGGAAACTGCATCTTTGTGATTCAGATTTACTTTCTTTTTTAAAATATGTCACTTTCTATGGGAAATACTGTATTTGAAACCTCTAAATGGAAAAATAAATTTGTTTTTGTGAAAAATGGATGACTTTGAGTGAAATAGAGAAGTGTCACACAGGCAAAACCAAACTTGAAGCTAAAACAGTAAAGCAAATAGGGCAATGAGACTGAGCAGCTGAAAATTTGTCATGGAAATGTTGGAATCTGGATTTATTCAATTCAATGGAAGGAACACAAAGTGAGATCATCTATTTAACTGAAAAAGAAATGATCATGTATGCAAATATGCTTTGCTTCATCATGTGATAAGACTTGATTTTAGCCATCTGTCTCAAAATCCTGGCTAAAATGAATAGAAGTTTGCACTTAAAAACACTTGAAAGCCACACAGAGAGACAGTGATGCTAATATATCACAACAAAAGCATGTCTAGAGCATTCACTGCATCCAGATTTCATGATTCATGTAAGTTAAACCATTTTTTTGTGTTAGAAACTCATTATTTATGTATAATTCATACCCCACCCACATAAAAATGGTAACATTTGTCGCGATACTGTTTCCACTCTTTAGCGCATGCTTTTTGACAATACGGTTTGCTCGCGTATGAGCAATATTGTTTTTATGTCGCTGTTTATCAATTAATATTATATTGATCATGAATTATGGAGAAATTTCCTGTTTCATTATTTTGTCATTGATATTTGTTATCAACAGCTCTGTATCCAGTTTTCGATATACCGACCACCAAACTGTTGCGTTTCATTTTAATGGTATGGCGTATGACTGCCATTTTTGTTTTACTGTCATTTTTTTCTCCTCAGTGTTGATATTTATGCGGCTGGGTCTGGCTTATACACAGTATTTACCTACTCTTGGACATTCAGTTAAATTGTAAAATGCGACATCTTTGAAATGACGCGAAACAGATTCGCGTAATAATTTCTCAGCGTTTAGTTAACCTGTGCTTGAAACTTTTGTACCATCATCTGATTTCTTTCGGTTGTTCTTCTTACTTTTTTTTCAAATAAAAATACATGATGCTTGCTATAGCAGTGATCGACAGATAAGCTTTGTTACTAAAAATAGATCGCCCCGATAAGCCACCTTGGAACCATTCCAGAGGTCGGACAAACAAACACCACTGAATGCATCCAATATGGCCGATAGCAATAAAAACGGTCCTGCAACGAAAGTAAAAAAACAAGGAGCTACGCGCCACTGCTGTTATGGACTTTGTAAAAATGACAGCAGATACTTTGACATGGAGTTTATGAATGGTGTGACTTGGATTCCGTTTCCAAAACCAGGAAGAACATATGAAAAATGCGAAAGATGGGTCCGAGCTTGCGGAAGAGAAAATTTCACGACCGATCGCGTGAAAAAGTGGACTTATATATGTAGCAAGCATTTTGTCGGAGGTTGTGGACCTACAATAGAGCATCCTGATCCAATCCCTGCGATGTACACTCCTGAACAGGTATTTAAAATAATAGCAATACCTGGTTGATACACGTTCGGTGATTTTAAAGTGGGTGGGGTAATGTGTTGTTTTTTTTTATGAAAATACCATATAAAAAAACAATGACTAAACTATAACTCACGGCATCATATTGTAAACAAAGAATACACTTTCTGTTATCAAAGTAATTTTGAATCAATTTGACACTAGTTAAAATAAAGGAATTAAAATATTTTGAGTCAAATTTGAACTTGTTCTGAAGTCTATATATAATAAAATCTGAATTCATATTTCAGGTGGAAAAATTTGGGAGAAAACGGAAGGCCCCTACTCCAAGGACACAACCAGTCACCAAAAAAATGTTATTTGAAGCATCAGAGGCTCTACTTTCTTTACAACAAACTCCTATTAAAGATTCACAGATGTGTACCCCTCTTGAGCCTTGTCCACTGATGGAGAGTATTACAAACACACCAAACATATGCTCACCACAATTAAACGAGGTAATTTGTACATTTTTAAGCGGGTCATAGGGTAGTGTTGGTCGCTTACACCAGAGGTTGCATGTTCAATCCCCAGCTCAACATGCCTTAAAAAAACTCAGTACTGATTATACACAGGAAGCAAACTTGAGAGCTGTTTAAATAAGCTTTTAATCTCTTCACATTCCAGCTACATTAATAAATAAGGCCTTAAAATGTTGTTTGTTTCCTATTTCTCGACTGACCCTTGATTTTAGCCCCCATCTTAGTGTTAATTGCCAACATAAGCACCATAAAACAACATAATGCATATTTTGTCCATGAAATAAGAAACAAACTTTTTTATGTCAAAGTATATTAAATAAAAATGAGTGTATAAAAGCAACAACAACAAGGGGTCTGATATAAATGTTTAATATAATTGGCTTTGAAATTTTAGTGATCATTTTTGCAGATTGAATTATTTACCACCAACAAATACTGTTCCCAAATGGGTTGCACTAGTTCATACACTTGAGCATACTATCATTTCATAGCAAAATAGGTCTAATATTTAATTTAACCTGTCTCAATTTCGATGAAAATACTTAAAAAGTAATTATCTTGAAACATAAAGCCAAGACCTGTTATATTTAAAGTGTTTTATGATTTATTCCACAGGTTCCAATACAAACAGATGACAAGCAAGAAAAAACAGCTAGCCATTCAAACTCAAGCAGTGTTGAAACACAGACTACGTTTACATGCAATGAAGTCGTTGCGACAAAAATTGAAAGAATAATACAATCCAATGCAGCCAAAACCAGTATTAAAGCAAAAACAGTCAGAAAATTCTCCTATGAATCACTTTCAAACAATGAAAAATTATTTAAGTTTTACACTGGAATAACTGTGCAACAGTTTAATCATCTGTTTACCTGTCTTGGAGGTGCTGTTGATAAACTAATTTATTGGAAAGGAAAACAGACTTCGACCAAAGTAAGAAATAAACAGAAATATGAGAAGAAACTTTGCCCACGTAATCAACTGCTTTTAACATTAACAAAATTGAGACATGCATTTCCTAACAAAGACTTGGCTTATAGGTTTGGTGTAAGTCAAAGTACTGTTTCAGTGATTGTCAACACATGGATACAGTTCCTATACAAATCAACAGATGGTATTAGGAAGAGAATGTTTCCATCAAAACAGTTAATTAAAGAAAATCTTCCAGCTGCATTTAAATCTTTCAAAAATGTCAGAATCATAATTGATTGTTTTGAAATTTTTATCCAGTCATCTAGCGATTTTGCAGAACAAGGCAATATGTATTCTGCATATAAAAACCATGCGACATTAAAATGTCTAGTAGGCATTGCGCCTTGTGGTGGAATATCATTCATGTCCGACTTGTATGAAGGCAGCATTTCAGACAAAAGTATTTTTGTTAAATCGGGCTTATTGGATCTGTTAGAGCCCGGAGATTTAGTGATCGCTGACCGGGGATTTTTAATTAAAGATGTATTAATGGCCAGAAAGGTAGACTTGAACATTCCGCCTTTTCTCATGAATAGAGAAAGACTTACAGCCCAGGAAGAAATCCAAACCAAACGGATAGCTCGTGTCAGGATTCATGTCGAAAGGGCCATAGAACGCATGAAAAAATTCAGAATAATTGGTACAAATTTGCCATTAAGTTTGAAACCAGTAGCATCCCAAATCGTTCAAATTGTTGGATTTTTGGTGAACTACCAAGAGCCGCTAGTTAAATGACAATTCATTCAATATGCAAAGCCAAGTTAGCTCAGTCGGTAGCCAGTCTTGACTATCAATTCAGTGGCTCAGAGTTTGAATTCCAACCTGGCTGCAGTCTCTTTGAAGATTGATATTATACAACATAACATATCTTTGTCATTCTTCTTTCACCGCTGATTCAAGTGGGAAAGCAATTAATTGTAGAGATGGGTTTGCTTGAGTACAGGTTAACATTCCAGGATACCAGGAAATAGTGGTTAGGTTAACTGATCAATTGCTAGCCCTCGATGGTAAGACTAGCGCTAAATTTTCAAAAAAATCACCAATGAATATATATTTTTTGTTATGTACATGTATGTATATGTAACACAGATTATAATTTCAAAATGTGCGAATAAATATTCATTGAATTGAAACAATTCTTTTGTTATTCATATAATAAATAGAACATACACATGGTATTTATATCAGTCCCAAACCCATCATTTTTTATTTTACTAGCCAAAGGCCAACCAGGCTTATATATTATGATGAATTATCTGTCATCCGGTGTTTTCAACTTGGCTCAGATGGCTTAATACACTTTTATCTGAATTTCAAGGAAATTTACTGTGATATCTCTATAGGCAAAAGTTTTCTCGGGACACGCATTTCCAAATATTCTGGGACCAACACACTGTTGTGGAATTTCACAAGTTTAGCAGATAAACTATCCCAAAAATCTCTGTTTGGCTCAATTCTCTGAACACAAATGCCTTTTGGTGACCATATGACAAAGTCGCAAAAATCTACATTACAAACTGCCATTTGCATCTGGACTTGATAGTAATACTGGTGTGATTGTTTCAGATGAGGTACACCATTACACAATTCATAGCAAAGGTTCCTTTTTTGGCCAGCAGTAAGGCACTCTACTTCTGTTGGTTTTGTTTTCTCCAAAACTAGAGGACATTTAATTTCCAGGACACCTTTTAGTTTTCCTTGTTCATCAAAAACAAGACCATCGGGACTACATCCCAATTCTGGATACTTTGGATTTATCCAGAATCCACTCTCGCATACCGAAACATTAGCCGGCGTATTGTCACTATACTGATGAAAGGCAATGTCTTCATTGTCCCTTCCATATCTTAAACTTTTTAAATTTGGCAATTTTTTCCCCCATAACAGTCTTTGAAGTAGACGAAACTGTCCTCTCTTAGTTTTTGTAGAGGCTACTTCTTTAGCAACAGATGCAGTGACTCGAAACTGTCTGCATTGATGCCATTCGTTTGTTTTGGCTTGGCCTTTGGTATTTGGCATCTCCTTGGGGCCCTTAAAATCACAACTGTCAGACTGTGACTTTAAAAATATCTGTGTCTGCAGGCTTAAAGTCACCTGATCTGGCTCATAATCTTCATATTCAACCTCTAATAACTTACTGAACATAGTGTTCTCTGCAGCAGGAACAGATGCAATAAAGTTATTAACAAAACTGGTTTCAAGGCTACCTCTTTCATGTTCTGGCCTAGGTTCATGACTAATGATTCTGTCCGGTTTCATTTTTTTGCTGTAAACAGTTTTGTGACATAGTTCTGGCTCACGTTTCGACTTGCGACCAATATTCCACTGACATGTCTTACTTGTACAGGCGATATCGTAACCAAATTGTAATGTATAATCTTCTAATGCAAACAATAAAGCAGCGATATGATTGCATCTTCCCATTGATGATGCCTTGCAGTCACAGGACGCATCAAGCACCTTTCCGCTGTCATTCTGTAGTGTTAAAGAAACATGGTAAACTTTATTTTGAGTGTATGATGCCATCACTGTAGCTTTTAAAAAGTAGCAATCTTCTTTCCTTTGATCTTCCATATTCTTCACATGTCCACTCAGAAAAAACTGTCTACCTTTTAACATCGGTTTTGACGTATTAAAGTCAGTCAAATTTTCATCCGAGTCCGAGTCGTTACAGGATTTAGGACCGACACTGAATATTTGGGCACTGGCAATTATGTGTTGGTAAATGGTACCATAACAAAAGTTATTTGGTATGGACTGTGATGGGAATTTTTTCCAGCCTGTTGTTGGAAGAATGGGTATACTCATCTTGTTCCCACTTGAACCCTGTACTGTACTAAGGATGCTCATGACCTTCTGCTCATACCATTTACCACAATCTATGGATATGACAATGTCACCAGCTTTCTTTGCATCAATGCAACTCAAACACCTGAAGGAAAACAAAAATTTAATAAGTATTTTGAATTTGCGATTAAATGTATAATAAAATGTATGTTTTATAAATATTAGAAAATAACACTTAGCTATCAAACGCCGATCAACCTTGAACGTAACGTATAATGCCATTTCAAAAGTGGGTGGGGTACAATAAATCTGCGTCGCCTGAACCGATTTATTTGCTGCATTAATGTTTGAACTGATACTGCACTATATGATATACGAAATACTAATGATCATATGCTTTTGCAAGTCTTATTTGGTACATGTATGCGTGATCGCGAACATTATAAACTCGTCAATAGTTCGTTTTATAGTCTACACAGAAGGTTTCTTACCTTTCAACGAGTGCGTTTTTTTTTTCCATTTAATGGCAATCCTCTGCATTCCAGCCATCGTTTGAGTTCAATAACTGAATGTTCAGATATATTCTCCGATCGCAATTTAGCACCAGGTACATCATTTTCAGTTAACTTAACTGAAAATACTTTCTCTGATGCTGCCATGATTATCGATAACCTTTGCTTTATTTGTCCGACCTTTTGACTTGTGTGTACCGCGTAGTACACAACACATAAAACAGTGACGTCATGTCGATCGCTCCTATAGAATATAGATTTTTCTCATTGAAGATGATGTTTTTTCACTGTCTGTTATTGAATGTGTACAATATTTTTCTCCACATTCAACAGTTTAGCATTCTCCAATATGACAATTTCTAATTTTCATATAATTATTGCAACAACTCTATTTTAACTGCCCATTTTTTATGCCAGTTTTGGAAAATCTGTAAAGTAACGAGTCATCTCGCGACAAGTATTTCTTGTCGCGATATTCTTTGATATATTTATTTCAAACTAATTTGTGGTAAAGAGATGCGCTTTAGCAAACCGTCTTTTTGCAATGAGCTTATCGGTCCAGCCAAATATGCTGTATCCATATTTTGTCTCATTTTCAGTCATCATTTCATTTTCTTGCTTTAAAGTGACTTTCATGCACAGTTTACTTTCATTTGCTATTTTTATTGATAAAATAAACAAAATAGTATTGGAATTTAATATATGCCTAATAGATACCTCAATTGGTAAGGGAAATATTCATCGTTGATAATGAATCTAATGCATGAACACGAGTATGTTATTCATTCATGTATTGAAAAAGGGGGCATGGTTAGTGTCAGTGACATGCAAATTATTGCTGGGCACCTTCAAACATTAATATTTGTTTGTTATAAATATAAAAAAAAGTCAAATATATAGTTTTGCAACAAAACAGAGCATTATTTGAAGCAAAAACAACTATTTATCCATATATGGTCATGTATTTTGACACTTAAGTTATGTAATGTTGCATATACAATAAAATGAATATGCAGTCAGATAGATACACTATTGGAGCCAATACAAGGACATTTTCAAAGTATTTCTTTTTCTAGAATTATTTTTATTAAGGTACAATGGCTAAACAATTTTGGCAGTTTTTCCTGTTTTCGAGTCGTCCGACACTGATTAATGCATGTGTGACCGCCATCTTATTTTGGTGCATGAATTCGAAAACAGTTGCGCGATGAATTCAAAAGGCGTATTTTTATATTTAGAAATGGTAAAGGTTTGTTCGACAAAAATTTCAGTCAAATGTCGTGACAATTTCTACTCTTCAAGGTCTCACTGAACAATTACCTCCCTTACATGACGGTAGCAAGATTATTACGCCCAAGAAATTAGAGCTGTGTAAAGCGGTTGGGTAATTTTTTTTTAAAATTGCATAAAATGTCATATTTCTTTGTGCATATGGGAACATTGGAACATTTTCATGATTTCTGCAAAGTTTGGGTGACCCTGGGAACTGTTTGATGATGCTATAACAGTTTAAAGATGCGTAGTGATACACTGCAACAAATGGGCAGAATTGTCAAAAATGAAGGGGTGCCATCAAACCATCGAAATTGTGAAAAAGCAACCTGGTCAACCCCATGTTTTTTTCTGCATATTTGGACCAACAGAGGACTATCTATGGGAATAAGGCACTTTTAGAACCATTGGTAATGTATCCAGTGTTCCAGAAGTGCATGTCTCTATATGTAGAACAGTACAAAATTAATTGGTGTGTGAGACGTTAAGATATGGTTTATAATATTTTGAATAGCATTCTAATTAAGCATACTCCTTTCGAAGTTAAAAGAATAAAACAACAATATAAACCGCAATGGTTCACAAATGAAATTTATAAGGCAATACACTACAGAGAATATTTACACAAAAATAAAAAAAAATGATGAATATAAAATTGCCATAAACATTGTCACTTCAATGATAAGAAAAAGTAAAAAAGAGTGTTACCATAAAGCTGTACAAAATAACGAGAGACCAAGTATTTTGTGGAAGAGCTTAATTGACATCACAAACTCAACAATAGCAACATAATAATACCAAATAAATTGAGAACTAATTCCAATACTGAGATCGAAGAAAATTAAATATACTAAATGCACTAAACAAGCATTTTGTCCATATTTCTATTATAATAGAAAAAACAAATAGTAAAGAATAAGTTTAATGATTTACATCAATATCTTAACGAACATCTAACGTACACAATATTTGATATAGAAAAAATCACGCCTTTTGAGGTAAAGAAAATTATCGATAACCTTATCATATCAAAATTAACAGGCCTGGACGGCATAGAACATAAAATATTACGATACTGTGGTGACCACATTACACCTGTAATTGCATCGATAATAAACAATAGTATAGTAAGTAAAGTATTTGCAGAAAAAACTGAAAGAAGCATATGTCTTTCTTATATTCCAAAAAAAGGAATTAAAGAGAATCCCTGCGTTTATCGTCCAATATCAATATAACCAACTATTTCAAAAATTTACAAGCAACATATTGCTACACAATTACAAGAATTTTTCAAAACTACCAATATTCTTCATGAAAAACAATCAGGATTTGGTCAAAACCATTCATGTCATACAGCCTTAATAATATTGATAAATACATGGCTAAAAGATATTGATGATGGTAAATATGCTGGTGCTGTGTTTCTAGATTTACAAAAAGCATTTGATCTAGTTGATCTTGAAATCTTACTTTACAAACAGAAACTTTATCATTTTACTGATAGAACATTAAATCTTTTCAAATCGTATTGGTCCAATCGAACACAAATGATTTACGTGAAAAATATTTATTCACAGAAAATGATAGTGAAGTCTGGTGTTCCACAAGGATCTATTCTCGGGCCACTTTATTGTTTCACTTATATATAAATGATATGCCAATTAAAACGAGGACAAACAATATTGACCTATATGCGGATGATATCACTGTATATGAATGTAATCGAGATGTATCAATACTTGAATCTATATTACAGAACAGATTTAAAAATATTGATGAATGGTGCAAACTTAATAACATCCCGGAAAATAAAACTGTATGATATAAAGTACAAATTATATAACAAAACATGCAATGAATATTAAATTTCAAATTGGTAACACTTCAATTGAAAATGCAGCAGGACAGACTATATAAGGCGTATATGTTGACAATAATCTAACTTGGCACAATCATGTCAAAATGTTATTAACGAAATCAATTTCACTTTTGAGACGAATTTCGTATTTCCTTTCCCCTGATATGAAAATACATGTTATAAGGCATACATTATGTCTACCATCGATTACTGCAATATCATTTGTGGATTTACTTAAAAAACTGACACAAATAAGAGACTTAAAATACAAAATAGAGCTGCAAGCATAATCATGCAACGTAAAAGTTCGAATAACTTTTATTTATTTATGTTTTTTTTTAATTTCAATCACTGAAAATTGATCCATTTTATCACCCCGTAATAGGTCTGTGAGGGTCGGGATGGACCATCCCTCAACACACCGTACAAATTTATGTATCGGTCAAGTTGTAACATACATTCATATATATATATATATATATACACTAAACGGAAAAAGAAAGCATACATTTTGGTTTTTAAAATTATTTCATTATTGACTAATTTATTCATGTGATGGAAAATGAACTGTTGTTTTGCTTTGAAATGAATTAAATGTTTTTTTTTATTCAACAATATGATGAAATATAAATATACAAAATGTATATGCAATACATTTATTGTTCCTTGACCTGTCGACGTTTATAAGTATATTTATACTTTCTATTTCCTTTCACCAAATACACATATATACATTAATGTTAAAGGGACACAACAGTCTCAACAAATTATAGACTTTAACTCGAGCTAAAGCAAAAATCAAACAGAAATAAAATATAGTTTGACACAGCAGATGATAGAAAAAGAAAATTATGTTGTCTAATGACTTCAGGAGATTTTTCTCTCTTAAGTATATAGTGGCTGGCTTGGTGTAGGACCTTACTAAATATTAAATATGTATTTTGGTGTATCCCTTTTTACAGAAAAGATATAGTGGTAATAATTACATGAATTTAATTATATTGGGGTTGTTTTTGTGTGTTTATATTTATTAGAGGTATCTATAATTGGAATGATTTATAAACACATTTTTTGTGCGTTAATTGCTGGTGTTTATTGAAAACCAGGAGAAGACATTAACAAAAAAATATCAAAGCTGCCTTGGATCATTTTATATGTTTTAGTAAAATTTAACTATATTTGAGAATCAGAAAACACAAAAGAATCACTTATTTCTTAAATTTTATAAAACATGTGTTTTCAGTTTTTGAATTGGTTGAATATCAGTGTAATATATTTCTCATTTGCATATATTTCATAAAAAATAAGCAGATTCACATACAAACTTAAATATTATGTTAATTATATATATAAATATACAGAAAGAATAAGTAACAAACTCATATGTGAATTCAAGAAAGGCAGGTGTGTAGTGTAAGGATCTTTTTGTTGTTGATTTTTGAAAATCGAATATTAAAAAATAATAAAATGAAACAACAATTGTTTTGAAAGAATCATGATTAAGAGTGTACGTGTGTAAACACTATTTCCAAGCAGATATTTAACTTACTAAATGAATTAAACTCGCTCTCATTTGAAAACAGATGTTATTACCACTTAGGTGTATTGATATATAAAGCTATAAATGAACTTAAACATGCTTACATCACCAATATTTTGTCATTTGCAAATAATGAAAATATAATCTTCGATCGAAACAAAATAATGATCTTGTCCCGGTGAGACCTCGCACAAATTATTTAAAACAATCATTAAACTACAAAGCTGAACATTTGTGGAGAACAATTCCAATTGACCGTAGAAAAAATAACAAATTATGTACTTTCAAACAAAATCTTAAAAAACGTCTATTACAAACACAAAGAAATATAAACTGTTCAGACTCAAAGAAAACTGTATGTATAATAGTGTATCTGATCATTGTTTTTATTATTCTAATTTGAGTGTATAATTTCATCGAATGATTTACAATACTTTAATAATGACAATTAAATGTGTTTGTCTAGTTCATATAGATCAATATCAATTTAAACTTCTTGATAAATTATTACTTATGCAATTATTCAGTAAGTAGGTCTAATATTGACAATCGTGTTTTTTTTTTTTTTTTCTATTATTGTTTTTATTATTGTTGTTGTTGAAAGCCATTTGAAAATAAGTTGTATGTGATATTATATTATGTACTCTTAATATGTTACCTTCGAAAATAAAGTTGTTATTATTAATATTATTATTATTATTATAATATCATGCTATTCATCAATCAAAAATAAACAACATTAGATACTAAAATAGTTACAAATATGTACCTTAAGCAGAAAATGCATGTTTCTATATGCGATGTAGTATATATAATGGTGATTTATTCACAATGTTAGTTTATGTGTATGGCGATAAACCATCAGTGTTTTTTACAGGTTTTACTTATATATTCACAATGTTAGTTTACGTGTAATGCGATAAACCATCAGTATTTTTTACAGGTGTTTCTTATATATTCACAATGTTAGATCACGTGTATGGCGATAAACCAACAGTATTTTTACAGATTTTATCGATATATTCACAATTTTAGGTTATAATTGTAATATATATGTTAGATTGTTACGCATTAACAGTTTAACAATGGATGCTATGTTTATATATTAAGAACTTTCGTCTATATTGATATATTGCATTGTAACAGTTTTGGTTTATATGCCATGGTGATATATCATCAATTTCAGTTGATATGGTATAGTGATATATCAGAAACATTAGTTGTTATTCCATGGTGATATTTTAGAAGTGGTGATTTATATGTTGTAGTAATGTATTAGAAGTTTAAGTTTATATATTCTGGTGATATACTAGATATGTTAATTTATATGTTATTGTTATCTATTATAAATGTTAATTTATATGTTAAGGTCATATATAAGAAATGTTAATTTATGTGTTATGTTGATCTATTATAAATGTTAATTTATATGGTATGGTCATATATTAGAAATGTTAATTTATATGTTATGGTGATCTATTATAAATGTTAATATATATGTTATGGTCGTATATTAGAATTGTTAGTTTATATACCATTGTAATATATAAAAGGTTTTAGTTTGTATGCAATGGTGATATATTATAAATGATAGTTTATATTGCCGTCATTTCGCAGATCGCCCTATACTGAACTAGGGTCCTATCCAACAAATAAGTGAACTCTGATCACATCCAATTGAATCAAATTAATTCAGATTGCATAACCTTAGACATTAAATTATTAACTGATTTAAGATCCTGTTAAGCCAACTCTTCAAAAATAAACTTTAATGACTTCCACATGCTACCTTTGATATACGATTTGTTATACAATTTCATATTCATCCTCTAATAATTGTAATTCAAATCCAATTTCTGATATGTCTACAAACACATTCCCAATCACAGGGGGATTGAAAGTGTGCACAATCCACGATAATTGCTAGTTACTACACCACACACGTCTTGAATAATTGTCGCTGTATTACCCATGTGGATATTTGACCTTAGCATGGCTGTACTCTGGTGTTATATGGAATTAGAGCAGACTTGTAATGGCTTGGCATTGCGATATTTAAGACGATATATGCATGTTTTAATACTTATTGTACAGGCGGGCGATAAAGTTAATGTAGATACAAACCATACAGGAAAACGTGTTATGTACTGCTCTACATTATCCCTTAAATCACCCGCTGTTGCATTGTTATTGTTACTATTGACAGAAGGTATATTGCAGCAAAGGCATGCATTTATTTTATATAAATGAACTATTATTCATAACTAGATTGTTTTAGCAACGGCACAGCAAAACCTAAGTTTGAATATGGGCGGACATACATACTTAATACATAGATATAAAACGCAGTCGAAATACGTTCCAAGTGGAACAACTATAAGAAATGTGTTGGTTTGCTTTTAATAGGACAAACTATTCAGCAAAAAAAAAATAATATGTCAACATTGTTATCAATGTAGGCATATAACAAACCAATGTAATCATAAATATACAATTGTATAGTCGAATTGTTAACAATACGACGTGTGTCATATTATGAAATAAATCGGTAACGATTGAAGATAATATTTTTAATGAATATTTAATAAAGTGACTTTATTCTGTCATTTGCTAGACCGTCAGTCACCATGCGAACCATCAGTCACCAAACTAGACCGTCAGTCACCATGCTAGGCAGTCGGTTACCATGCGAACCGTCAGTTACCATGCAACCGTGAGTTACCATGCTAGATCGTCAGTTACCATGCTAGACAGTCGGTTAACATGCGAACCGTCAGTTACTATCCTAGACCGTCAGTCACAATGCTTTACCGTCTGTTACCATGCTAGACCGTCAGTCACCATGCGAACCGTCAGTTACCATACGAACCTGAATATAGAGTTATTAATTTAATACCCTTAAAAGTGCGCTTTCTAATATTTCGTCTTCATATTTCAAGAGCCCTAAAAAACACGTCGAATGGACACCGTTTTTATTGAAAAAAAGACAGCAAGACGATGTCAACGTTAGAATCCCAGCGACATAATAAACAGCATCAGTCAAGCCCCTTCAAAACCCAATTTAGTCTTTTATGCGACAAAACCTATTGTGAATAATTTACTGATGTCGTAAAAAATATGTATCCCCTTCCAGGAGTTGTTGACACAGAACGAAGGGTTAAACATGCATACAGATAACAAATTGTTGAGAAAGAAAAAAAACAAAACTTTTTTGCATAAAATTGTTAAAAACAGCTGTTCACAGTATTTTATTTTGTATAACTGTTTTAAATCTTAAATATATATAATTCAAACATTTCATTTTAAAAAAAAACAACAATATATATAGCACAATATAAAATATGGAAACATATACCTGAGATTGTCGGGTTTTTAATTATAACATAAGAACTTTGATGGATTATATACTGTATTTAAGTAATATAACGTTTCATTTCTTTAACATTATTTTTTTATATTTCAACATCATAATCTTTAATAAAAACTGCCAAAGTGCATTCATTTTAATGACTTAGTATACATCAATGATATGACAAACATAAAAATCAATAAAGTTTTACAAAAACTTAATGCAAAAGTAGAATATGAAAATGGATATTAAATTCGTAAGTTATTGTTAAATATCGGATGGAAATTCTAAACAACTTTAAACATAACTTCACTTAAGTGCAGTGTTAAAGTTGATTAAATTGTTTTATTATATTTTATTATGTAAAACAGGATAAACAAAGTGTAAAATATCAAATGTTTCTCTATAGTTTACACTTGACAGCACCGATGGGGACTGCTAACATTCGATTATTAATATATTTTGGAAAAGCAGTCTTATTTTATTGTTCTATTTGTAATGGGCTTTAACGCCATTAACTTACACAGTTCATGTTATATATGGAATATTCAGTTTTATTGATGGAGGAATGTTTCATAATATCATTAAATCACATTAAACCACCATCCTTCCGCATGTAACTGAAACACTTTCTAACATAAAGTGTTTGGACGAGCGAGACTCGAATCTAGAGGAAGATAGTTCTTATTTGAAGTAGGGAGATGTGAGATCATGAAGCATAACTTCCCTCGCCCGCCACCCTAGATAAATGTCTAGTTATCTTTTTCTATTGTGATGCCATTATGAACAAAATGAGTTTTATTCAATAGTTCGTTTAATATAAACAATTTAAACGACGCGCAATGTATACAATTGTCATACAAGATTCTTATATTCATTTAACAAAATCAAATCTGTTTAACAACCTCATATCTGCTTGACCATACATTTTCAAAATAGATAGCCTGTACTTAACATTGTCGCCTCGCAAAATGAAAAATAACTTATTATCATATCTTCTGGTTTGCTCTTACTTTAAAGACTTTTAAAAGTATTACTTTTGATCAATTGATATTTGTTTATAATATTCAGTGTTTGTTAACTATGTTTACATTTTTAACAAGTTAGTTTACATTGTTATCAAATATATCTGTTAACTTGATCGACATAAGTACATTTTTGCGAATGTGTTGTTATCAGCAGACAGCAGGATGAATTATGAACGACACAATCATATTTTCACATCATACATTGGTAAAGCAGTGAACAATATTTGTTTGTGTGTTTATAGAAACATTCAAGTAATACTTTTGCATGCCTGGACGATGATATTTTTTTGTCAGCTTCTGTATACTAATTGAAATATATAACGGATATTTTATTGCTGTGTCAGCAACAGAATTTCTGCATACGTCTGCTGTCAATTTGCAATTGAGTCGTTAAAAAAAAACGTATTGGTAACACCACTATGTCTGCTGGAGCGACGGCAGTGTTGTAGGATTGTAAATATTGAATAAGTTACCCAACAAATCAAATTATATCATTAAAGGATGCAACTAATGCAAAATATCTGGCAAAATACCTTTCATAGTTGGCATTAGCATTTCAAACAAATATGCAACATGTTTAATGTCCTATGCACAGACTATGATAAAGTCAACCTTTAGGTCTATACATGTAACCGTCTCATTTTAAATTAGCAATGTCAACAACGTCATCAACGCTTTTAACTCGGCTAAGCATTGTCATTGTTGTGCGTGGACTGGTGGTAGAGCATCGGACACAGAGTGTCGGAGGGTCGTGGGTTCGGGCCTCGATCACGAGTGGTGGTTCTTACTTAAAATACTTCGAGAGTGATTTATCTAAATTGAAATATAGAGAATGCCATGTTATTGTCTGACATTATCTACTTTATCATGTGATGCTTAGAAATAAAACAGGACAAGGTTTTGCAGATTTATTGTTTTTTTTTCCGTGCTGAACCTGATAAAGTTGATAATATTAGACACTTACACGGTATTCTATTTATCATGTAAATATTTTCTAGTTCGTGTTTTTTATTCATTTTAAATAGGGTGACAAATAGTTTTGTCTAGGTCAACATGTATGAGTATACATAATGCCGTCATGTGCCTGATAAACTTGCATTGACGTGATAAACCTATGTTTATCAGGAAGGCAGTTTCTCAACAGAATGAATGAACTGGCATGATAAATCTTGTTTCTAAATCGCAATAAAATGAATAACTTTAAAGCAACAAATGCATATACGCTTTATCTTGGCTCAAAATTGTTGAGATAATTAAGTATTGCTAGTTTTGTTTAATTACTCATTTAATTGATGATGGATGTAATAAGACTAGACGTTGACTAGACTTTGAATTACGATATCCTCACATCTAGTATTCTATTTGCGCTTTTTTGTTCATAAAACATTGAGGAATGTCTAATTAAAACACGAACGTTGTCGTGCTGTAATTGGTTTTATGGTATATCTGACAATTGCAGACGACATTCTTACCAAATCTGCCAGAACCGGCAAGTACAGTCAGTAACACGCGTCTGACTGTCAATCATGAGTTGGTATCCCCGCCCCATCAGAGTAGATGCGATCATTGGTCATGAAATGTGAAACCCACCCGCATATGTGAGGAAGTAGACAGTACCTTACCAATATAAGGCGATCATAGTAATGGTTAACAGCCTAGAAGATCGCAGGAACGATGGTAATAAAATATATCAATTTTTGAGAAAAAACACCTCATAATCGCATACAAACATACACGCAAATTCTTATCAAACCTTGCTTATGTTTAGTTCTCATTCAATAAAATTCAGATCTTCAGTTGGAAAACATTACTTATCAAATTTATATTGAAGTAAAGCATGTTAAACACTAGAACTCACAGTTAATTACAGTCGCTGTAATTTATTTATTTTATTAATGCTTTTGATGAAACTATAGAAATAAAATGAATTGGTTCTTAGACGTAATTTCAATGTCTTAACCAAGTGAGATTACAAAAAGCGATTTAACTATTTTCAGTTTTAAAATATAAAAGGAATAGCAACACCATTTGACTCGTGAACTCTGAGATTGGAAAGCTTATTCCTGACTTCTTGACTCACTCAGTGAAAACACCGAAAATATCCGTGGTAGTTTAGTTATAAATTTATTTATTTCACTTCGACTGTGAAATAAATTCTTACAACTTAGACAAATCACGCTCGAAGTTTTCCTGGGTAAAATCAGTACTAACCATATTTGACAAAGTGTCTTGCTCAAGAAACCACACATAGCCGTGGCGGAGGATCAAACCGACGACCCGATCATCGGTTCGGTGCTTAACCACTAGACCACGCGCCCATCACTGTCCCTGTTACATGTATATATGTAGTACTTGTTACGCAATGTGTACCTCATGCAGTTTTCGTCTCATTTAGAGGTTATGAAGTAAAATTAAAAACATGATACAAGTTTATAATCATATGTAGATTCCGTTGTTGTGAATTTAATTATCTCTGTCCTTTATATAGCATGTGAGTAGTCATGGATCCTTAACTGGATCCTACTCATATAAAGCTATCACTTCATGTATGTAAATTTGTCCACCCGGTCCAGATGTGTTGCATGTCATTCAATAGTAAATAGGTCATGGTCAACACCAAATGTATTTGGTTTGGCAGAGGCCTTGATATTGTAGCTAGGCGCACTCGCCGTAGTCTGGTCTGTACATTTATGTCTTGGTGATTCACAAATAATTATCTCCATATAAATATGCGATGTTCAGATATTTGAATCATCCACATTTCGAATTATTATACATTCGTTTTAATGAAAGTCCATACAAAATATTATAATTACTAATATTATATGCTGAGTGCTTAAGAAACGTGAACCCAACCACGTTTGTATTAAATTCAACATAATAAACAAAATAAATACATTTAGGCCTTCTATGTACGTGTTTCGTACTATTTGTTTAAACAAACTTAACACGGGTCATGACAAAGTTAGAGTCATATTAATAGGCTTAATTTATCAACAAAGGAATACACAAATTTGAATAAATACTCAACATTTTCATAAAATTGCAAAAAACATAGCCTTTGTTATAATATATTCAAACATAATTTAATACTATTTGATGCAATGTCTGCAATGCATACAGGACAACACAATTGTCCACCGATAGAACACAGAGTGAATGACAGTTCCATGTGTGATTTATCTATTTATAAAAAATGACATTGCTGAAGTCGGTGTTTTATTTGAAAGCAGTTGATTATTAACTGCTGACAAGCTCACATGGTTAATATCAACACATTTGTATTAATACAAATAATTGAACGAGTTAACAGGATTGCTTGAAAACAGGTTTTGATTTATTCCTTGAGGTTGTGGAGTTAATTTCAAATGGATGAAACATATAAACAATTAAAACGGCGTTCTTTCAACGAACAACCCACGCACACTAACAACAGGTACTGCAACAGCAGAAAATATCGATGCATATTGTTTCCCTGTGTTTTCTAATAAACTGTTGTTTTATTATAATATACATAGGAAGTAACGCGTCTTTGTTTATTTATGTATAAATTAATTTCAATAATCTTTTGTTGGCCTTGATGACTGCTATGATTTTGATTTGTTTTGTTATTTTCTTCATTTGTTTTTCAATTTACTTTGTCATAACATATTTTCCAAACTAAAATTCATTGATAAAACAGTGTTACACTTTATACAATATCAGTATTGCATGCCACAGGCACTATCAGATCCTTTCTTCGTTAACAAAGACATATATGAAAACATCTGGTTTAATACTACTTGGTTATATATATAATGTATGGCACTGTCTTAATCAAACAATGTTGCACTTTAAAATCAGTATGCTGCTATTGTAACACAAATTATCAACAATACATTGCTTTTGCTACTTTTCCAGCTGTTTTTTATGAATTCTTCTCATCGTACAGTAATTATTAAAATAATGTATACAAACAGAATAAAATTATATAAGGCAGAATTACTCATGGCTGATTTATGGACGATCTAACTTCATGGATTTATTCTACACATACTTTGTTGGATCAATTTTATGAAGACATTATCTATATGGCATAATACGTACATGAATAATTAAATAAAATGAAAGGAAATGCATATGGACACTATAACAATAAAGTAAGTATTAAAAGGAAGGTTTATTTGTAATTAATTAATAAATATCCAACTGGTTAATAGTGTGTATGTGTGTCTTCAAACACATATACTGTTCCTTCGTCTTATATTGAGCACTCCGTAGTGGTAAATTTGTATATAAGTAATCAATTACAAATTAAAAAAAACCTCTTGTTTGATAAGTTGTTAATTTCATAAAAACAGTTGAACATTAAAAATTAATGTAATTATAATATTGGTATTATTCTCTTTTTCGGTGTGTATGTTTGATGAATAAAACTTAAACTAAATTAAAGTTGATTTATTTCCTTCAGTTCAACAGTGAATGCACGATTATATCACAATTTCAATATAAGAAATGCAAGCAAAATAACTGCGCCGATTATCCACACACAGGCGGAAGTACACATATGTTTATATCTAAAAGCACAACCACGACTGACAAACAAATTTAATACATGTACTGAGTATATTTTTAACACGTAATTGGCTGGCGATGATTATTTGGTCAGCTTTCCCCGTTGCGTTTTCCATAACTTTACATTTTGACCTAATAATTTTCACTATTTCTTACATTCTTTGACTAAAGTCATATAATACATTAAAATACTATCCTAGTCACAAGACAAAATGTCCAAATTTGAATGAGGTCAAATTGTCACTTTTTACCACTTTTTGCCCCCCTGAAGTTGGATAGCCCCACTTTCAGCATAAAAAAATCCCCATTTCACCAATATCAGTTTCCATATAATTTCGTTAATAAAATGAATTCAGGTAGTCAAAGAAACAGACTTTTTAATGACACAAACATAATTCACTTATATTTCATTGTGATTATTTGCCAGTTTTACATTTTTATCCAGCTGGAAATAAAACTATTGAATATATGGATATATGTATATTTTGCAATAATAGAAATTATTTCGATTAAAATAATTTAATTTATTTGTTCGAGAAATAAATCAAGCTGTCTGGTTCCTAAGATTTGTTAAGTCTCGGTCATTACCGTAGAAATAATCTGGTACCTGTTTCTATACGGTAGCAATCTTACTGCGTGGGACTAACCCGGTAAACAGTCCGGCAAATTAGTATTTAAAGCAAAAAATTCGTGCAACAGGTTCTTTTGACTCGTAACTAGCGCGGAAAGTATATCGAATTGTGATTGAAGTGTATAACTATGCCACGAGGTCGACCAGTTAGGAGAGTTGCAAGAAGAGTTCCTATGCCAGAGGCGAACTTGCAACAAAACTGCAATGTAGCGGCGAACAGATCTAACACACGAGGTCAGAAACGGAATGCAGAACAACGGGAAATGGAGGAACGGGCTGCTCAGGCGGATGAAATTGATGCGGGCGACAACAGACTCATACAGGACAATACCGGTGGGTCAAATTCTAATATCATTGATATTGAGCAGCTTCTTTTTGATACGGGTAATAACCCGTCTTGCAGTAATAATGTTACTGGTTCAAAAGATAATACGGGGTGTGGTGTTAGGCAGGGGGAAAATTACCTAAGTGGAGATTTACTTCCTAGTCGAACAAACAATGCGTCGCTTAGAGACTCAAACTTAATACAAAGCTCGCCGCTGGTTAGGCTTGCCAGTGACGACCCGGCAGCTCACGTCCCATCGTCTCTTAAACAACAAATTTGCAGAGGCGAGTATATCAATTTAGCGTTGTTGTTGAAGGGGGCTGTGGAGTTGTCAGAATTTTGCAAGGGTAATGTTTTCAAGCTATCAAGCGAGGGGCACATTGAGTCAACGCAAAAAGAGTGTAAGGAGAAATTAGTTTCAGTAGAAAAATGGTCAAATGCATTTATCATATACGCCTCAATTTATTTGCTAAACCATAGTGACAGGGTCCATGAAATGCTCCATTATATGTACAACATAAGGTAATGTGCCATGCGCCAAGGAGGTCCGGCATGGAGAACATACGGCGAGCAATTTCGTCTACGTCAAGCTATAAAACCGACATCTTGGTCACAAATAAATAACGACCTCTGGTGGCGTTGTATGCAGGTAAAAGACAATCAGATAACTAGCCAGTCTAATTCTCATACTGGTAGATACACATGTAAAGACTACAATAGTGGTAACTGTACTTGGTCAAACTGTAAGTTCTCCCAATGTGTGCGTTAAATGTTTCGCGCCCCACCCTGAGGTCAATTGTATTCAACTAGGTCGATCAATGAACGCACAAGAAACAAGGCCCAACCATCCATTTCGTGGTAGAGGATTCCGTAGACCTTTCAGAGGCCGCGGAAGGGGGCCAAAGAGACAATAATATGAAACAAATGGAGGCGAAATTTAGATATATTCAGTTTAACAAAGTCACCGGTTAATATAGAAGCTCTAAAACGTTATTCACACCTTTATGGTAAAAAATAAGCAATGTTTGTGATAAATGGTTTCAGTAAGGGCTTCCCTGTCCAGTACACGGGGTCAAGGTCACAGCGCGATTCAAAAAAATGTACGCTCAACTTTATTGAACCCTGATTTAATAAAAATGCAAATTATAAAAGAGGTGGAAACAGGCAGGGTAGCGGGTCCATGCAGTGAGCGTCCACTGCCCAACTTGATAGTATCTACAATTGGATTAGTCCCTAAAAAAGACATCGGGGGAATATAGAATGATACATCATTTGTCCTATCCCTCTGGGGAGTCTGTCAACTGATTACATAGATCCGGTTGTATGCTCAGTTCAATACACAAGCTTTGATAAGGCAGTTAAACTGGTTCAGGATTTTGGAAAAAAATGCAAATTGTTTAAATCTGATATTAAAAGCGCATATCGTTTGATACCTATACAACCGTCATATTTCGAATTATTGGGATTTCGTTTTAATGATATGTTTTATTTTTACAAAGCCCTTCCTTTTGGGGCATCCATAAGTTGCATAACCTTCGAAAGATTTGCTAGATTCTTAGAATTCTGTGTCAAATTAAAATATACTTCTGGCAAGTTGATACATTACTTGGATGACTTTATAGGAGGAGATTAAAACGACAGAGTCGTGTGTCTATGCACTTAATTGTTTTAAAGATACCATGTCCGAGTTAGGTGTACCTATAGCTGACGAAAAAACTGAAGGTCCGACAGAGATTCTTGTATTTCTTGGATTAGAAATTGATTCAATTCAAATGACTATCAGAATACCGATTTCAAAAATTAGAGAGGTAATTCAAAAGATAAAAGAAATCTTAGCCAATCAAAAAGCAACATTGAAGAAAATACAATCATTAATAGGCTCACTGAATTTTTGTTGTAGGGCTATTACAATGGGTAGACAATTTACTCGCCGTTTGATAAACTCTATTTGTGGACTAACTAAACCGTATCATCATATTAGGATCAAGAAAGAGATCCGTTTAGACTTGGCCATGTGGCTAGTATTCCTTCAAAATTAAAATGGTATTTCTGTCTTTCACGACCGGTACTGGGTTACAAATGAGGATGTACAGTTATTTTCAGACAGTGCAGGCGGCACCGACTTAGGCTTCGGAATATATTTTAATAGGCACTGGTGTCACGCGAAGTGGCCAGATTCATGGCATACAGGTGGTCTCACGTCTGTTCCTTTTGTGGCAGCACTTTTTATTTGGGGCCCCGAGTTGATGAATAAAAAGATTAAATTTAATTGCGATAATATGGCAGTTGTCCATATCTTAAATAAGTTATCTTCAAAATCGGAACAGGTAATGTGTCTTATTAGGGTTCTTACCTTAAGGTGTTTAAACCTAAATATATTGATAAAAGCCAATCATGTCCCGGGCTGCAGTAATGATATTTGCAATGCTTTGTCAACGACGGTATCGGTTCCGATACGTTATTCGTTGGAAGCTGAGGCCTATGGTCGCACAATCGGTTGGACCCTGGGGGTAACACTCTGTTGTATACTTGATGTTGTTAGTCACAAAGGTATTATTTCACTCGAGTTGCTTTTGGTCGTTGCATTGCATTACAGTAACATCGGTACTGATGTAGGATACATGTTTTGATTAAGGAGGCTGATTAGCCTAACACGTCTGGTCTCCTTTCGGTTGAGAGAACTTATGTATTGCTTGGCACCAATCTTGGTAGGAGCCTTAACGCATACCCTACCAAGCCTTGAGCGGCCAATATAAACCATCAATTTGAAATATTAAGTCTGTTTCTTTTGTATCTTTTGTAGTGACGGCTATACACACACTTTTAACGTGATTACAATGTAATAAATATGGAAATGTTACACGTTTTATCTTTATTTCGAGTAATATCAAATAATGATACGGAGGCGATTAAACATTTTTTGTTAAACTGTGATTACTAAGATTGTTTCATTCCTTTGAGATAATCTATACATACATAGTCATGATACAATCATGTATATTAAAACAAAATGGAACAACACTGATATTGCTTTTAAAAGTAATGCATTTGATCCTGTTATAAACAAAATACTTTTTACGGCAAAAAAATCATTTTTAATCAAAGATTGCAAAAATACCATTTGTATAGTACATGTATATATATATATAAAACAGAGTTATACAAAACTACCATGGAACTATTAATTGGCTAGTAATGAATGTTATGTTTGTATTGTCGATCTGAGGTATAAATATGTAGCCGTTTCCATAAATGTATCACATGAGTCCACAGCGTCATATACGATTCAGGTGTCAGTCGATGGTATAACCGCCATATGGACGAGTAACATTTGTATACGTCATATGCACGACTTGACTATCATGACGTCATAGTGCAGGCAATGCGAGGTGACATAAAGCGCAGTGCTGCGTAGATCACGGGCAGATGACCTTGTTGATAACACCGTCGTCACAAGGGACGATTGGATACTAAATATGCGATTATGTAGTATATACATGATTGATTATTACAGTACACTACATTTAATACACAGTGTAGCAATTATTTTTTCCTGACATCAGGATAGCGGACACATACAATATATTGTTTAGGAGTGTTATAAATATAGAGTTTAAACTGTGTTAGAAAAATGGTTACAAATTGTATCTTTCTCTAGTGGACTGTCGATCTTTAGTCATTTTGTCATAGTAGTGTCAGAAGTGGGATTAGTGCATTAAGTGGCAATTGCGACAACGAGCTGATGTTGAGAAAAAATGAATTTTGTAAATATAAGTGTAATTGATTATTGGTCAATTTCTTTAATATTCAAACAGATAGTTTGTTTCCAGTTAAATATTTCATTTAAACATGTTTTATTTGTCAAATGTGTCAAATAAACCGTTTATTTGTTCCTACTGATTATAATCTTTTAAAAGCTCGGAACATAAGCAGGCCTTGAAAAGAAAATCCCAATACCTTACCGAAATACAAAATATGCTGCGACTCATTTCGGGATTTCAGGTTATTGCTTTTTAATATTTAGTGTTTCATGACATTATTTACATGTAGTCATACAAGCTGCATCATTAATACGTACTTAATCTAATATATTACTGACATCTGTCATTCATGAACATAATTAATATTGTTTTCATGCTTTCTTACATGTTCAAGATATTTCGCAAGCAATCGAACATGTAAATAAGCACCTGTATCTGCATTGTTGTTAATGTCATCTTGGACATTTAATGAGACAAAACTCATCTAATGCATGTCAGAAAGTTGAATCGTACAAATGTATCAACGTTGAATCCTATAACTTTCAGGACGTTAAGCATAATAATGAAAAATAAATAAGTGTGATAATCATTAATTAAGTGGTCTGAGATTGAAAAATCATTAAATCAAGTGTGTTTTATTTTTCAATCAGGTTGCCATTTATGTTGATGTTCAATCATCGATAAAAATTAATTATCTTACACTAGAATCCAAACTTCTTTTATACTCTCAATTGAGATATCGATCTGATAAAAGACGCTATCAAAAATAATAAACGATAAGTAGTCGCTACATAACCAAACCATATGTTCATACCATTTAGTAAATGTCGCCGTGTCGTTTTTATTTTCTATAACTTATACATGTTTCACCTACGGCGTTGTGTATATTTGTGGTGGTGTTGTTCATATGAATTACCCAAGATATTTTTGCGATTCAATGTTTGTTATTTGCAAATCAGATTTATGTTGGTATTGTCAACATGGATATGTGAGGTACTGTAATGTGACGGCTACAGCGGATACAGCATGTTGCAAAGAAATAATTCATCTCCCATTGGTAGACATTGGCAATTATGCATATCTGTAGATGATTTGGATGTCATGCAGTGACTGAATTCTATTTTAGGCCAAATATAGTGATGCACGTGTTTGAACAAGCAGCTGCTTTATTCATGAAAATGCATTTAACGCACTTCTGGTGTAATTATTTTTTTCTGTGTATTTCTGAAGCTGTTTTACTTTCAAATTCATCTTTACTCAGGAATGATTTTATCAGTTACACAAATCATGAGCCGATGTATTATATCTATTTCAATATTAATATTCATTGTTTCGCTAAGTGAATTGTGTACAACTAGTTATACAATACATATGTAACAGTTGAGTCATTTTTCTAGGAGTCAGATATAATTTCATTTATTTATTATCCTTGTTGTGCATTTTATTTTTTTATTTTTTTATTATTTCTTTTCAATAAATGTCGCATATGTGGACCCAATATATTCAAAAGTAAAGATCTGTTGTGTTTTCATCAAACGTTAAAGGAATTGATAAATTAGATGATTTGTCTAGTTTACTACTTTGTCATGATTAGCTGGCGGGGTTTAATTATCAGGCCCTATGTGGTTCCATGTTGCCAAATATGTGTTGCGGACAATAGGAGTTTTAAATATAAAATTCGTCAATTTTCATTTGGTTTTATATCTCCTTTAGTACAATACGCCATTGCCACATGTTTTTTAAACGCAAACATACATCAACTGCACGGTCGTGCATAATGGAGTTGTTGATGTCATTTTTATTAATTGTGCTAATCTCAAAGTTAATTTGCGATTCAGTGTTTGTTATTCACTAAAAATTAATTATGTTTGTTTTGTAAAAATAATTAATATTTACCAATGCAAAGTAGTGTTACGTTACAATATCAGCGAAAACAACATGTTGCAAAGAGATATATTATCGAAAGTTATGCATATTTATGCATATTTTTTGATGATTTGGATGTCATATTATACATAGACGATATTGTTTGGTTTTAAGATTCTGAATTATGAATTGTCCCTCGGCAACGTGAGAAGTTTACGTGTCTGTTTTAAGATTATCATCTTAATTATTTGCGTTTCTCTATTAATTGTGTTCACAGAACAAATAATTATTTGATTTCTGCAGTAGTTTGACATAGTCACACAATAGTTTACAGCGCACCCCACCGTGTCTGTAGAACAGTTGAAGGAAATATAGAGATTATAAGGAAGGGGATACTCATAACTCTAGACGAACACAGAGTTATCAAATAGATTACTATTTTGTTTTGCCATTGCGCAAATTTATAGAAACGATTAGATTTAACTAATTAGATATATCCGCATTCAACATACGTATTTCGTCTTGTCTTGGTTTTCCAAGATAACAACATAACCATACATTAAGGAATGCGATATATTTGCAGAAAGTTCATGAGATTAAAAACCGTATCTATCACGTATTAAGCGTTAGTATGAGATAAACGGCACGCTCATTTTAATGTTATGTAAGCTGTATTGCTGAGGCATATACGATGATTTGAATGTTTGTATGGTGTCGGTCCTATTGCGAGGTGTCTACTTGTAAATGTATCTGAACACTACCACACTAGGATATCATGCTGCAGACAAATCCACCTAGTCACATTATATACTGAAACCGGGCTGACCAGGCCAAAATGCTGAGCGCTAAGCGATGAAAGTTCCAGTACAATTTTTCAGATATTTGGTTAAACCCATTTGGCCATAAAACCCACGACCTTCCGCATTCACAGCGGAATGCTCTCTTACTAGAGCATTCTGTAATTTAGATTGAACATGAATACACATTTTCCGCCGTTTTGTATACATGTAAAGATATAAAGATTGTTAAATTATCTATTCCTTCGATTTGGAAACGTTATTGGTGTTTATGGTGATTTGAAATAATTATTATGTTTTTGATAAAATTGGTTTGAATAAAGCTTTCTTACAATAAAATTGGTTTTATCACGGTATTAAGTGCATGTATAACACAAAACGGTTATCAATAAAGTGGCAATATAAGTAAAAACATGATCACATGGTCGGAAATGAAATAAAAGTGTTCTTAAATTGTTGACAATGTTCATAATATTGTTTTAAAACTACTTGTTGAAGAATACGGTGTTGGGGAAAAAAGTAACTACAAATTACATTTTGATTTGGGTAAGAATATTTTGACCTTTATAAGCTGAAATTTTGGTTCTCCCTTCGACATTTTGTCTAAGTACATGGTCTTGATCATCTAGAGGCTTTTATTACTGCATACAAAAAATATGCAAACTGCTTTATCAGGAAGCTGAATAAACTGGTACTGGTCTCTACTTTCACCCTGCTAATAGCTTGTGAGGATACGAACCATAATAACCGGGAATAAGTTTATCAAGCTGTTTATCGAAATACAGGAAAAATGAAACAGCCCTTTGGATACGTATGCATTAACAATGTTTGGTGTAAAATGAAAATTATTTGTATAATGGTTACGCTAATTAAGGAAAATAAATACGTTTAAATGAATTTACCTGAGTGAATTACGCTAATATGCAGCTTATCTGGAACACTGCTGCTTTCAATGTTATAATAAGAAACCCTTCATGGTGCACACTGTCAGTTAATATTGCGTTAATCACTCACATATATGTACAACCTAGATTTGACATTTGCATTGCATTAGTGAATGGTGATAAACAACACAAAATCAGTTCATACATTGTATAAAATAAAAGCAAATGTCCATATCTTGCCGTTTAGTCAACAAAGTAAAACAAATCGCATAAAGTATTCATGAGTTAACAGTTTACTGATGGCAGTCTAGCCGAGATTGACGCCTTGGATGATTTATTGTGTAAAAAGGTACAACAGATAAAAAAGGAAACTATGAAAAAAAGTAGTTTATCACGTTTGCTTTTATTTGTGATTTGTATAATAATTGGTGTTTTACAACAGTTAGTGTAATTTATCGCAGTTTGGTGAGACAGCTGACTTTCAATCATGGCTGCTTAACTCAGTATAGAATATACACCACATGGAACACATCACCAAAGTTTGTACCATTATAAATCAAACAAATAATTATCATTAATTTAGTTAAACGGTATTTCTTAGCCTATATTTATTCGTGCAGAATTATGCCAACGCCAATGAGACATTTAAATATGGTTTGAATTAGATGTTTCCGATCGGTTTGAAAAGTTCGGTTATCAATAAACGTTTTCATTAATACTTAAAAAGTCATATTCTACCACACTTTGATAAACTTTTTGTTTCACGTAGTACAATAGTTTATCACATAATTTACGGTGCAAGCATGAAATAAACCCATAACATAATTTAGATATTAAACTTTTTCCAGACATTACGTCATACGATGACTAATGGAAACTAGTACATTTTCTAATTCTCTATGGAGTTGATTTGAAAAATATATGAAAAGTATACAATTTTTTTTAGCTATATGATAAATAGAATCATACATTCGTGTTCATTTAATATTGCATTCATTAAACTAGTTGGCAAAAATAATATTATGCTCGACAGAGCCTCGCATAGTGTATTTTTGCCAACTATATATAGGTGTGTTTATTAATATTTTTAACATATTCCTCAGGGATGTAATCATATTACACAAGTTCGGCCACCTGACCTTTATCAAAAATTAAAAATTTAATATTGCAGCTAGATAACGTCGATTTTACTATTAATTGTTTTTCAATAATGATGACGTGACGTCACATCCTGTATTGACAACGTCTTAAGACGTAACGTCATTTCCAGCAATATACATTAATTAAATAAGTTAAATACAAATGTTATATTTAACAATGCAACCATCCGGTAATTTTGTTGCCAGTTTCTTTATCCGTTTCTCCTCAACTATTTGTCTTTAAACACGACCTCCTTGGTATATCCTTTGCAACACCATAACTTTCAAGTCTGTTTCAGAATATCCTTCAAAATGGCGATTGATCGGTTCGTACGATTGCTGCCTTATATCACGCAGATCTTCACTTATTCTCTCTTTTAACATTCGTCCTCTTCAACTATACACCGTGTATTACAGTGCTTACAGAGTAATCCATACAGCAGATTTGGATCAATTCAGCATGTGTTCCTACATGTAATTGTCTTGTACATGTGTCTGTTTGCTGTATCAGTTAATCCCCTTCATGTATCAGTAGACAAAAACGGCAGGAAGATAGAGCAGCAGAATACTTGTAAGCTCTATTAGTTTTGCCATGTACCAATACATCACTGATGTGTTTATCTCTTCGAAACGCTAACATTGGTGGACCTTGAGAAACAGATTTCATACGTTTCGAATTATGTAGAACTATTTGATGTTGACGTAGACTGTTCTTTAAGTCTGGTAACATTTTAAAGTAAGTCAGCACTAACAGTAACACCTCAGGTATCTTCTACACCCCCTGGCCTGTCTAGGGACACCAAGTTTTTAAGTCTGGCTTGTCTAGAAGGCGGTCAACGGACGTCAGGAACATGTGCACCCATACAAAGTTGCATGTTTTTGGCTATTTCGACCAAACCAGGCCAAAACACGGCCTTCTCTTCCAGCCGCAAATGACGGCCCTTGGCTTATTTTTCTTTTTTGTTTGCATCAACTCATGTCTGCCTATCTTATCTACCCGTTGCAGTTGGTGTTCAATCTCGTTGCTGCTGTGTCCTCTTTTTCTTAGCTGTTGTTTCAGGTCTTCTCTATGTGTACTATAATCTGTATGTCTTTCACACATTCTTTTGATTCTTATTCCTACGCCATAAGCCAACGACCTCTTAATATGTGCCGGATAACATGAATATTTCTGTAGATAAAGTATAAAAGGTAAGTTGTTGTTGATGTAAAGAGTAATGGTAACTGTTTTTATAGATATCTGAGTATATGTTTACTTGACATAGAATATGAGCATTTAAATATTAGAAAGGAACTGATATTGTTCATGTGTGACAATGAACAACAGTTTGAGTGTTCCGTTGACGGACCCATGACGGTTCATTTACACAATCAAACTTTTACAGATGGGTGCATTGAATCATGGGCAACAGAGGCAGCGATATATGCAGCATCAGCCCTTTATAAAATAAATGTCAAGGTGGCTGACAATGAGGATAATTTATCTGGATCATTTGCTCATACATACAAAATACATGTTTTAAATGGAGTAAGCATGACTCTACCATATGAAACATCAATTTGAAGAATGACCATTTTAGGTTTATCTTGACTACTGATAGAAACACTGATAAGAAGATGTATGGTAAAGTTAAAGATCAACTGCACATTACAATAGTACAAAAGAGATTGGTTTGGTTGTGAAGAAATATGCAACAACTCAAATGATAATTACATAAATGTAGCAGATTGTAGTCCTACTGAAATAAACACACCATGTGTAAGTATAAATATTGGAGAGCAACTGCGTGCCCTCCAAGAACACATCGAACACTTAAATAAAAAAGAAGTTTTTGATGTAAAAGAAAAGAAACGCAAGAAAAATGCACATTTACAAATAAAGAAACCGGAAGGCGAGATGGTTGTGACGAACAAATCGATCTATAAGTTAAAGACAGCCGAAGAATCACTACTGTCTAAGGGTTTGAAATTCACACCAGACAGAACGAAAATAGACAAAGTAAAACTACTGGCGGATCTGGGTGAATTGGAAAGACGAATGAGATCACGAGCATTTTGTCATACAGAGGATGATACAGATGATAATCTGAAACGGATGAAGAAGACCCTAGAGAACGCTGCAAATTACACAAAAAAGCCTTTTTTTACACCAAATGAGGGTAGGAATTTATGGTGAGACTTATACATAGAACTAATCAAAAATGATAAAGTTAACAGTTTGAGGAAATCAGGAAAACAAAATATCTCGAATGAAGAGCAAACAGCATTCCAATCACTACTTAACAATGAATGATATCGTTATCAGACCAGCTGGCAACGGATCTGGTATTGTTATAATTGACAAGGTGTAGTATATAGACACACTTTATAGAGAAATGGAATCTAATGAATCGTACAAGGAGACCAAAGAAGATCTCACTCTGATATCTCTCAAAAAAGTTTAAAAACTGGTTAACAAAATGTACAGCGTCGGTAACATATCAAAAGAAATGCAGACATACCTTATTCCAAGATACCAGAGGGCAGGTAAAATAAAAAGCAACCCTAAACTACATAAACCAGATGCACCATTCAAAACCATTGTCAATGGTATAAACACAACAACTAAAAGAGTTAGAAGAGGTAGCTGAATATGAACTAAATGTCACACAGTCACCCCATCTACGGGGCACCGATTTTCTACAGAAGCTTACGCTGATTTAAAAACGCATCCTAAGGGAGACTTTACTTTTCTGTTTTGATGTTTGCAAGTTTTAATCCACCAGTACCAAAAAGTGAAGGCCTTCAAGCATATGACGAGGGGTTGGCAAAACGATCAAATCCAATTATTCCTACTGGATATGTCCTACAAATGATAGAAACTGTACTTGACAGCAACAATTTTGTTTTAGGAGACAAACACTACTAACAAACTGACGGGGTTGTAAAAGGTTCGAGATTAGGAAAAAGTTTTGCATTGCAGCTATATGTGGAAATGGGACAAGCAACTGTTGAACTTTGAGATACAGCCATTGGTCTACAAAATACTTGTTGATAATGGTTTTGGATTGTGGACAGGTGAGATTGATAAGTTAAAGCAATTTGCTATATTTGCAAATAACATGCATGTTAACATAAAAGTTAAACTTAGGTGGAGTTGTCATCAAATTGAATTTCTAGACACGCTGGTAAAGTTGGAAAATGGCCATATCATACAGAACTATACAAGAAACCATCAGATAAATAGTTCTATCTATAGGACAATTCATGTCATCCGGCACATACTAAGAATGTGTTGGTCTATGGCATAGGAATGAGAATCAAAAGAATATGTGAAAGACAAATAGACTATAGTACACATAGAGTAGACTTGAATCAACAGCTACGAAACAGTGGTTACAGCAGCAATGCGATTGAACACCAACTGCAACGGGTAGATAAGATAGACAGACAAAAGTTGTTGCAAACCAAAAAAAATAAGTCAAATGAAAAAGGAGAACCGTTATTGCTGCCTTACTTCAAAATGTTACCGGATATAAGGAACAGTCTACGTAAAAATCAAAAAGTTCTACATAATTCGGAACGTATGAATTCTGTTTTTAAGGTCCACTAATGTTAGCGTTTCAGAGAGATAAAATTATAAGTGATGAATTGGTACATGACAAAACTAACAGAGCGTGCATGTCTTCTGCTGCTATATGTTCCTGCCGTGCTTGTCTACTGATACAAGAAGGGGATGTAACTAATACAGCAAACAGACACATGTATAAGACAGTTTGGAACACAAGCTGTATTGATACAAATCTGGTGTATGAATTACTCTGCATGCAATGTAACAAAACAGTGTATGTTGGAGAGACGGAACGAATGTTTAAGGAGAGAATAAGTGAATATCTGCGTGATATAAGACAGAAGTCTGACAAACCGAACAACCGCCATTTGAAGGCCATTCTGAAAGATACTTGAAAGTTGTGGTGTTGCAAAGATTATACCAAGAATGTCATGTTTATAGACAAATAATAGAAGAGAAATCGATAAGGAAACTGGTTACACAATGCCCGCATGGTTGCAATGTTAATTATAACATTTGAATTCAACTTATTTAATTAATGTTTAGTGCGAAAAATGACGTTACGTCTTTTGACGTTGTCCATACAGGATGTAACGTTACGTCATCATTATAGAAAAACAATTGATATTAAAATGGACGTTACTTAGCTGCAATATTAAATTTTAAATTTTTGATAAAGGCCAGATGGCCGAAAATTAAACATTGAGTAAAATTGAATTAAATGGAACTTGTCTGTTTTAACCATATGAATCTGTTGTTCTTTCACAGTTTACCACATCGACTCATCAACGTTTGAATCTAATTATTGCTCAAATCGTGTATTGATTTTCGCAGTTAAAATCCATCAGTTTGTTTGTTTCGTTAACGCTTAACAGTCTCAGCGGAGGCGATTTTTCTAATCCGCTATTAAAGATTTTAGATTTAGTCTAATTTTATCGTCATGTGTCATGTCGATGAATTGATTTCAAGCATTAAGTTTGCACTGACTTCTAATACAGCAGAAAAAGCCAATCTACAAGTAAGACATGGGAGCTTTTATTGTCGACTGCTTGGAGTAATTGTTCATATTTATGTGTTTTATGTAACCACTGCTGCAGCAATATCCGTTGCCGATGTGACTTTGGTATGTGTTTTACAGTAGTAAGTATAGTTTATTATATAGTGCAATGTACCAAATGAAATAAATGCTGGTACGTTCGTTTGTAAGGTAACTTTCTTTTATTTTAATGTGTATTTTAAATGTATTTTCCTCATCTATCAATCCTTATACAGTGTAGTGTCAACAAAATTCCTGTACTGCTGTATACAATGTAATGCTGTATACCATTTATTTATTTTGTCATCATAAGGTACCTAGCTAGTACTTATAAGTTGTAATTCTTCAAATTCCGGAACACTTAAATTATAATTAAACAATATGGTTTAATTGAAACTCTGTAATCAAAATTGAAATAAAATAATGTCATAAAAGAGAAATACTTTGGGTTTAATGTTTAAGTCGAGGGATTTATGTTATCTCATACATGTGAACGTATTTTGTTGTTTTAATTTTTACTGATAAAGTGTACTTTGTTATAAGTGATCATACTTAATTATATAATGTACTTAGCTGACAGAAATTCAGTTTTTAATATTGCTGAATTCATCTTGACATATCATAATATACACAACTATAGCACAATACAGTAAATAATTAATAGAACGTACATGACCAGTCCTATACAAACTATACACTTTTTTATTATTTCGATACTGTTTACTTTTTTTTGTATTTATCATAGAATACATCATCTTACGTGACACCTATGATTACACTTTCCGTTCAATGTACTGGTAACTCGTTAATTATTAATGTACACTGCTCTTTAAAGATTATAAATAATTACTTCTTAAATACAATATTCTATATCATAATATTAACGGTTCCGGAGTGTAATAAACCAATAATATTACTTTGATATTAACCTAGAGTTATATTACTTCCTATTCAACGCTTGGTGTTTTCCATATGTGTCAGATCCTCGGCCGTTTCCGCAAGTTGAATAGCATACTTCAGACGATGCTCTTAATCACACACCTCCTCCAAAAGCATTTTCCATTGCCTGCAAGAGTGAAGGATACCGACGACGATTAATCTAAAACTGAATTGGTCAAAGTTAACATTTGTATCGAATGAATGAGTGAATGGTGCTTTACGGCACGTCGACGAATGATCCATCTTAGCTTCAGCCCATGAACGTAATGTTATATCTGGCATAAGTCTTATGAATAAACGGTGAAAGAATTTACTTAAAGGTGACGTAAGATAATGTTGAAGTTGAAAAGTAGTGAGTGCCTGCTACTGTCCGGTACATATTGTATTAAACTTGTAATAGTTGATTATTTTCACATACCAAAACAAAGGTACACACACCTTCTTGTATGACCTTATTGCAATATCTATTAAGTGTTTTTTAAAGAGGTGCGTATGTGGGTTTAAAATATATTAAAAATTGTATATGGACTCAAACTGACTACAAAACTCTTATTTCAAATGTTTTCATTTATATTTAATCAAATATATGATCGCGAGTGTATCGTATTAGTTTTTCTTTGAAAATGATAATTTTTAACTTAAAATGTCCACTTAGTAACATATATGTTTTTCTATCATATTACAAATACTTGTAAATACAAGCTTTTATATCAACTTCACTCTTAATAACATGTTGTGCATCCAGTTTGATATTTTAAACTAAGCTTCGATAGTTTCAATAGTCATACATAGTCTCAACAGTCATACACTGTCTCAACAGTCATACACAGTCTCAACAGTCATACATAGTCTCAACAGTCATGAATAGCCTCAAAAGTCATGAATTGCTTCAACAGTCATACACAGTCTCAACAGGCACGAACAGCCTCAACAGTCATACAATGTCTCAACAGTCATAAACAGACTCAACAGTCATACACAGTCGCAACAGGCACGAACAGCCTCAACAGTCATACAATGTCTCAACAGTCATAAACAGACTCAACAGTCATACACAGTCGCAACAGTCATCCACAGCCTCAACAGTCATACACAGTCTCAACAGTCATACACAGTCTCAACAGTCATACACTGTCTCAACAGTCATACACTGTCTCAACAGTCATAAATAATCTCAACAGTTATTAATAGTCTCAATAGTCATAAACAGCCTCAACAGTCAAACACAGTCTCAACAGTCATGAATTGCTTCAACAGTCATACACAGTCTCAACAGTCATAAATAACCCCAACTGTTATAAATAGTATCAACAGTCATAAATAGTCTCAAAAGTCATAAATAGCCTCAACAGTCATAAAAGCCTCAACAGTCATACACAGTCTCAACAGTCATGAATAGCCTCAACAGTCATACACAGTCTCAACAGTCATAAATAGTCTCAACTGTCATAAATAGTCTCAACAGTCATAAATAGTCTCAACCGTCATAAATAGTCCTGAGAGTCATAATATGAATAGTGTCAACAGTCATACATAGTCTCAACAGTCATACATAGTCTCAACAGTCATAAATTGTCTCAACAGTAATAAATAGTCTCACCAGTCATAAATAGCCCCAACAGTCATATAAAGTCTCAACTTTCAAATGTAGTCTGTACAGTCATAAATAGTCTCAACTGTCATAAAATGAATAGACTCCACAGTTATAAATAGTCTCAACAGTCATAAAAATCTCAACTGTAATAAATAGTCTTAACAGTCTTAAAATAAATAGCTTCCACAGTTAAAAATAGTCTCAACAGTCATAAATAATCTCAACAGCCATAAATAGTCTCAACAGTCATCAATTGTCTCAAAAGTCATAAAAATATCTCAACAGTCATATATAGTCTGAACAGTCATAAAATGAATAGTTTCCACTGTTATAAATAGTCTCAACTGTCATAAAATGAATAGTCTCCACAGTTATAAAATAGTGTCAACAGTCATAAATAATCTCAACAGTCATAAATAGTCTAAAAAGTCATAAAAATATCTCAACAGTCATATATAGTCTGAACAGTCATAAAATGAAATGTTTCCACAGTTATATATAGTCTCAACAGTCATAAAAATGTCTCAACAGACATATATAGTCAGAACAGTCATAAATAGTCTCAACTGTAGTAAAATGAATAGTCTCCACAGTTATAAATAGTATCAACAGTCATAGATAATCTCAACAGTCATAAATAGTCTTAACAGTCATAAAATGAAAAGTTTCCACAGTTAAAAATAGTCTCAATAGTCATAATGATCTCAACAGCAATAAATAGCCACAACTGTCATAAATAGCCCCAACTGTCATAAATAGTCTAAACAGTCATTAATAGTCTTAACAGTCATAAAATGAATAGTTTTCACAGTTATAAATAGTCTCAACAGTCATAAATAGTCTCAACAGTCATAAATAGTCTTAACAGTCATAAAATGAATAGTTTCCACAGTTATAAATAGTCTCAACAGTCATAAAAATATCTCAACAGTCATAAAAAATCTCAACTGTCATAAATAGTCTTAACAGTCTTAAAATAAATAGCTTCCACAGTTAAAAATAGTCTCAACAGTCATAAATAATCTCAACAGCCATAAATAGTCTCAACAGTCATCAATTGTCTCAAAAGTCATAAAAATATCTCAACAGTCATATATAGTCTGAACAGTCATAAAATGAATAGTTTCCGCTGTTATAAATAGTCTCAACTGTCATAAAATGAATAGTCTCCACAGTTATAAATAGTGTCAACAGTCAAAAATAATCTCAACAGTCATAAATAGTCTAAAAAGTCATAAAAATATCTCAACAGTCATATATAGTCTGAACAGTCATAAAATAAATAGTTTCCACAGTTATAAATAGTCTCAACAGTCATAAAAATGTCTCAACAGACATATGTAGTCAGAACAGTCAAAAATAGTCTCAACTGCATAAAATGAATATTCTCCACAGTTATAAATAGTATCAACAGTCATAGATAATCTCAACAGTCATAAAATGAATAGTTTCCACAGTTAAAAATAGTCTCAACAGTCATAATGATCTCAACAGCAATAAATAGCCCCAACTGTCATAAATAGCCCCAACTGTCATAAATAGTCTAAACAGTCATTAATAGTCTTAACAGTCATAAAATGAATAGTTTTCACAGTTATAAATAGTCCCAACAGTCATAAATAGTCTCAACAGTCATAAATAGTCTTAACAGTCATAAAATGAATAGTTTCCACAGTTATAAATAGTCTCAACAGTCATAAAAATATCTCAACTGTCATAAATAATCTCAACATTCATAAATAGTCTCAAAGGTCATAAAATGAATAGTCTCAACAGGAATAATTAGTCTCAAAAAAGTCATAAAATGAATAGTCTCAACAGTCATAATTAGTTTAAACAGTTATAAAATGAATAGTCTCAACAGTCATAATAAGTCTAAACAGTCATAAAATGAATAGTTTTAATAGTCATAAATAGTCTCAAAAGTCATAAAATGATAGTCTCAACAGGAATAATTAGTCCCAAAAGTCATAAAATGAATAGTCTCAACACTCATAATTAGCCTAAACAGTCATAAAATGAATAATCTCAACAGTCATAAAAAGTCTCAAAAGTCATAAAATGAATAGTCTCAACAGTCATAATTAGTCTCAAAAGTCATAAAATGAATAGTCTCAACAGTCATAAATAGTCTCAAAGGTCATAAAATGAAAAGTCTCAACAGTCATAATTAGTCTCAAAAGTCATAAAATGAATAGTCTCAACAGTCATAAATAGTCTCAAAGGTCATAAAATGAAAAGTCTCAACAGTCATAATTAGTCTCAAAAGTCATAAAATGAATAGTCTCAACAGTCATAATAAGTCTGAACAGTCATCAAATGAATAGTCTCAACAGTCATAAATAGTATCAAAAGTCATAAAATGAATAGTCTTAACAGTCATAATTAGTCTCAAAAGTCATAAAATGAGCAGTCTCAACTGTCATAATTAGTCTAAACAGTCATAAAATGAATTGTCTCAACAGTCATAATTAGTCTAAACAGTCATAAAATGAATAGTCTCAACAGTCATAAATAGTCTCAAAAGTCATAAATAGTCTCAACAGTAATAAAAATATCTCAACTGTCATAAATAATCTCAACATTCATAAATAGTCTCAAAAGTCATAAAATGAATAGTTTCAACAGTCATAATAAGTCTGAACAGTCATCAAATGAATAGTCTCAACAGTCATAAATAGTATCAAAAGTCATAAAATGAATAGTCTTAACAGTCATAATTAGTCTCAAAAGTCATAAAATGAGCAGTCTCAACTGTCATAATTAGTCTAAACAGTCATAAAATGAATTGTCTCAACAGTCATAATTAGTCTAAACAGTCATAAAATGAATAGTCTCAACAGTCATAAATAGTCTCAAAAGTCATAAATAGTCTCAACAGTAATAAAAATATCTCAACTGTCATAAATAATCTCAACATTCATAAATAGTCTCAAAAGTCATAAAATGAATAGTCTCAACAGGAGTAATTAGTCTCAAAAGTCATAAAATGAATAGTCTCAACAGTCATAATTAGTCTCAAAAGTCATAAAATGAATAGTCTCAACAGTCATAATTAGTCTCAAAAGTCATAAAATGAATAGTCTCAACAGTCATTATTAGTCTAAACAGTCATAAAATGAAAAGTCTCAACAGTCTCAACAGTCATTAACAGTGTTAACAGTCATAAATAATCTTAACAGTCATTAATAACCTCAACAGTTATAAATAGTCTCAACAGTCGTTAATACCCTCAACAGTCATAAATAGTCTCAACAGTCATTAATAACCTCAACAGCCAAAAAATGAACAGTCTCTTAGAAAAGAACATTGGGATAATTGCGTTCCAGTTAAACAAAACTACGCAATACAATCAAATTAGGGACATTCTGTAAAAGCCCCGTGTCATGATTTTAATATTTAAACTGAATTCTTGATCTACAAATAATTAGTCGTTAATCGTATTTCTAGACCTCAGTACTATAAAAGACATCCCTTGTCAGAAAAACTATAATTACTAAACCGTTATATTTAATGTTTATATGTAGTAGTACTAGTTCAGCTTTCTGTACAATTTCCAGTTCACAATAAGTGCATTTTTAATGAATGTCTTGATTAGGTACACGTGCATGTTATACGTGTATGAGCTCTGTAATAATGATAAAGATAGTTTGTAGGCAAATATGGCATTTCAAAATAAAGTATTCATACATAAAGAGCATATAATTGTTTTTATGTTTAAGCCAATCAGATATTTTGTAATACATTAAATTACATGAGACGTTACTCAATTTTGTTAATGCCTTGCGAGAAAAAAGTACCAGGCACTCTGTATTTTGCTTTGATCAGCTTTTTTACGTGTGTTTATTATATTAAACAGCAACAAAGTGATTAGCATGTTTAATTAGTTAGTGCCTTGCATAAACACTCGACGTAATAAACGTTCACTCTGCAATCTATACCGATCATATAGTTTTAATTAAATGATATTGATTGAACAAAAAAAATGTTGCCAAAGGCTTACGCATTCAAATTAAATAAATGAATTATACAATATATAATTGCTTATTTCGTTGAAATCGATCTCATTTCTAGCTAAACAAATGATATATTCCTATTAAAGGCAACACAAAAGTATGTTAATGGATTGGATCTCGTGCTGTTGTTATTTCTTGTTTTATACGATCACGGCAACGCCTACAGGTAACGGTATAATGAATCATCTATTAAAAACTAATATTTAAAAGTAAAACTATGTCATAGAATATCTTATAAGCAATTCACATGTTTGTTTTGAACTACCAATGTTGTACTTTTCATCATATATAGTATAAGGTTTAACCTTTCCTTAAACTTGAGATAAATATAGTTCAAATTCCCAAATTGATATCTCTATCAACGTCCGCCCTCCAACCTCTGTCTCCAGTATTGCATAATTTATTATGTTCAACTGAGCTTCGTAAACACAATAATCTCCATTCATACCGATATCTCTATCAACCTCCACCCTTGGAACATTGTGTGTCTCCAGTATTGTATAATTTATTATGTTTAACTGAGCTTGGTAAACACAATAATCTCCATTCATACCGATATCTCTATCAACCTCCGCCCTTGGAACATTGCCTGCCTCCAGTATTTTATAATTTATCATGTTTATCTGAGCTTCGTAAACACGATAATCTCCATTCATACCGATATTTCTATCAACCTCCGCCCTTACAACATTGTCTGCCTCCAGTATTGTATAATTTATCATGTTTATCTGAGCTTCGTAAACACGATAATTTCCATTCATACCGATATTTCTATCAACCTCCGCCCTTACAACATTGTCTGCCTCCAGTATTGTATAATTTATCATGTTTATCTGAGCTTCGTAAACACGATAATCTCAATTCATACCGATATTTCTATCAACATCTGCCATTGGAACATTGTCTGCCTCCAGTATTTTATAATTTATCATGTTTATCTGAGCTTCGTAAACACGATAATCTCCATACATACCGATATTTCTATCAAACTCCGCCCTTGGAACATTGTCTGCCTCCAGTATTGTATAATTTATCATGTTTATCTGAGCTTCGTAAACACGATAATCTCCATTCATACCGATATTTCTATCAACCTCCACCCTTGGAACATTGCCTGCCTCCAGTGTTTTATAATTTATCATGTTTATCTGAGCTTCGTAAACACGATAATCTCCATTCATACCGATATTTCTATCAACCTCCGCCCTTGGAACATTGCCTGACTCCAGTATTGTATAATTTATCATGTTTATCTGAGCTTCGTAAACACAATACTCTCCATTCATACCGATATCTCTATCAACCTCCGCCCTTGGAACATTTTCTGCCTTCAGTATTGTATAATTTATCATGTTTATCTGAGTTTCGTAAACACGATAATCTCCATTCATACCGATATATCTATCAACCTTCGCCCTTGGAACATTGCCTGCCTCCAGTATTTTATAATTTATCATGTTTATCTGAGCTTCGTAAACACGATAATCTCCATTCATACCGATATTTCTATCAACCTCCGCCCTTAGAACATTGTCTGCCTCCAGTATTGTATAATTTATCATGTTTATCTGAGCTTCGTAAACACGATAATTTCCATTCATACCGATATTTCTATCAACCTCCGCCCTTACAACATTGTCTGCCTCCAGTATTGTATAATTTATCATGTTTATCTGAGCTTCGAAAACACGATAATCTCAATTCATACCGATATTTCTATCAACATCTGCCATTGGAACATTGTCTGCCTCCAGTATTTTATAATTTATCATGTTTATCTGAGCTTCGTCAACACGATAATCTCCATACATACCGATATTTCTATCAAACTCCGCCCTTGGAACATTGTCTGCCTCCAGTATTGTATAATTTATCATGTTTATCTGAGCTTCGTAAACACGATAATCTCCATTCATACCGATATTTATATCAACCTCCACCCTTGGAACATTGCCTGCCTCCAGTGTTTTATAATTTATCATGTTTATCTGAGCTTCGTAAACACGATAATCTCCATTCATACCGATATTTCTATCAACCTCCGCCCTTGGAACATTGCCTGACTCCAGTATTGTATAATGTATCATGTTTATCTGAGCTTCGTAAACACAATACTCTCCATTCATACCGATATCTCTATCAACCTCCGCCCTTGGAACATTTTCTGCCTTCAGTATTGTATAATTTATCATGTTTATCTGAGCTTCGTAAACACGATAATCTCCATTCATACCGATATATCTATCAACCTTCGCCCTTGGAACATTGCCTGCCTCCAGTATTGTATAATTTATCATGTTTATATGAGCTTCGTAAACACGATAATCTCCATTCATACCGATATTTCTATCAACCTCCACCCTTGGAACATTGTCTGCCTCCAGTATTGTATAATTTATCATGTTTATCTGAGCTTCGTAAACACGATAATTTCCATTCATACCGATATTTCTATCAACCTCCGCCCTTACAACATTGTCTGCCTCCAGTATTGTATAATTTATCATGTTTATCTGAGCTTCGTAAACACGATAATCTCAATTCATACCGATATTTCTATCAACATCTGCCATTGGAACATTGTCTGCCTCCAGTATTTTATAATTTATCATGTTTATCTGAGCTTCGTCAACACGATAATCTCCATACATACCGATATTTCTATCAAACTCCGCCCTTGGAACATTGTCTGCCTCCAGTATTGTATAATTTATCATGTTTATCTGAGCTTCGTAAACACGATAATCTCCATTCATACCGATATTTATATCAACCTCCACCCTTGGAACATTGCCTGCCTCCAGTGTTTTATAATTTATCATGTTTATCTGAGCTTCGTAAACACGATAATCTCCATTCATACCGATATTTCTATCAACCTCCGCCCTTGGAACATTGCCTGACTCCAGTATTGTATAATGTATCATGTTTATCTGAGCTTCGTAAACACAATACTCTCCATTCATACCGATATCTCTATCAACCTCCGCCCTTGGAACATTTTCTGCCTTCAGTATTGTATAATTTATCATGTTTATCTGAGCTTCGTAAACACGATAATCTCCATTCATACCGATATATCTATCAACCTTCGCCCTTGGAACATTGCCTGCCTCCAGTATTGTATAATTTATCATGTTTATATGAGCTTCGTAAACACGATAATTTCCATTCATACCGATATTTCTATCAACCTCCACCCTTGGAACATTGCCTGCCTCCAATATTGCATAATTTATCCTGTTTATCTGAGCTTCGTAAACACGATAATCTCCATTCATACCGATATATATATCAACCTCCGCCCTTGATACATTGTCTGTCTCCAGTATTGTATAATTTATCATGTTTATCTGAGATTCGTGAACACGATAATCTCCATTCATACCGATATCTCTATCAACCTCCGCCCTTGGAACATTGTCTGCCTCCAGTATTGTATAATTTATCATGTTTAACTGAGCTTCGTAAACACAATACTCTCCATTCATACCGATATCTCTATCAACCTCCGCCCTTGGAACATTGTCTGTCTCCATTATTGTATAATTTATCATGTTTATCTGAGCTTCGTAAACACGATAATCTCCATTCATACCGATATTTCTATCAACCTCCGCCCTTGGAACATTGTCTGCCTCCAGTATTGTATAATTTATCATGTTTATCTGAACTTCGTAAACACGATAATCTCCATTCATACCGATATATCTATCAACCTCCGCCCTTGGAACATTGCCTGCCTCAAGTATTGCATAATTTATCATGTTTATCTGAGCTTCGTAAACACGATAATCTCCATTCATACCGATATATATATCAACCTCCGACCTTGATATATTGTCTGTCTCCAGTATTGCATAATTTATTATGTTTATCTGAGCTTCGTAAACACGATAATCTCCATTCATACCGATATATATATCAACCTCCGCCCTTGATACATTGTCTGTCTCCAGTATTGTATAATTTATCATGTTTATCTGAGCTTCGTAAACACGATAATCTCCATTCATATCGATATATCTATCAACCTCCGCCCTTGGAACATTGTCTCCCTCCAGTATTGTATAATTTATCATGTTTAACTGAGCTTTGTAAACACAATACTCTCCATTCATACCGATATCTCTATCAACCTCCGCCCTTGGAACATTTTCTGCCTCCAGTATTTTATAATTTATCATGTTTATCTGAGCTTCGTAAACACGATAATCTCTATTCATACCGATATTTCTTTCAACCTCCGCCCTTGGAACATTGTCTGCCTCCAGTATTGTATAATTTATCATGTTTATCTGAGCTTCGTAAACACGATAATCTCCATTCATACCGATATATCTATCAACCTCCGCCCTTGGAACATTGCCTGCCTCCAGTATTGCATAATTTATCATGTTTATCTGAGCTTCGTCAACACGAAAATCTCCATTCATACCGATATATATATCAACCTCCGCCCTTGATACATTGTCTGTCTCCAGTATTGTATAATTTATCATGTTTATCTGAGCTTCGTAAAGACGATAATCTCCATTCATACCGATATCGTTATCAACCTCCGCCCTTGGAACATTGTCTGCCTCCAGTATTGTATAATTTATCATGTTTACTTCAGCTTCGTAAACACAATACTCTCCATTCATACCGATATCTGTATCAACCTCCGCCCTTGGAACAATGTCTGCCTCCAGTATTGTAAAATTTATCATGTTTATCTGAGCTTCGTAAACACGATAATCTCCATTCATACCGATATATCTATCAACCTCCGCCCTTGGAACATTGCCTGCCTCCAGTATTGCATAATTTATCATGTTTATCTGAGCTTCGTAAACACGATAATCTCCATTCATACCGATATATATATCAACCTTCGCCCTTGATACATTGTCTGTCTCCAGTATTGTATAATTTATCATGTTTAACTGAGCTTCGTAAACACAATACTCTCCATTCATACTGATATCTTTATCAACCTCCGCCCTTGGAACATTTTTTGCCTCCAGTATTGTATAATTTATCATGTTTATCTGAGCTTCGTAAACACGATAATCTCCATTCATACCGATATTTCCATCAACCTCCGCCCTTGGAACATTGTCTGCCTCCAGTATTGTATAATTTATCATGTTTATCTGAGCTTCGTAAACACGATAATCTCCATTCATACCGATATATCTATCAACCTCCGCCCTTGGAACATTGCCTGCCTCCAGTATTGCATAATTTATCATGTTTATCTGAGCTTCGTCAACACGAAAATCTCCATTCATACCGATATATATATGTCAACCTCCGCCCTTGATACATTGTCTGTCTCCAGTATTGTATAATTTATCATGTTTATCTGAGCTTCGTAAACACGATAATCTCCATTCATACCGATATCTCTATCAACCTCCGCCCTTGGAACATTGTCTGCCTCCAGTATTGTATAATTTATCATGTTTACCTCAGCTTCGTAAACACAATACTCTCCATTCATACCGATATCTCTATCAACCTCCGCCCTTGGAACATTGTCTGCCTCCAGTATTGTAAAATTTATCATGTTTATCTGAGCTTCGTAAACACGATAATCTCCATTCATACCGATATATCTATCAACCTCCGCCCTTGGAACATTGCCTGCCTCCAGTATTGCATAATTTATCATGTTTATCTGGGCTACGTAAACACGATAATCTCCATTCATACCGATATATATATCAACCTTCGCACTTGATACATTGTCTGTCTCCAGTATTGTATAATTTATCATGTTTATCTGAGCTTCGTAAACACGATAATCTCCATTCATACCGATATCTCTATCAACCTCCGCCCTTGGAACATTGTCTGCCTCCACTATTGTATAATTTATCATGTTTAACTGAGCTTCGTAAACACAATACTCTCCATTCATACTGATATCTCTATCAAACTCCGCCCTTGGAACATTGTCTGCCTCCAGTATTGCATAATTTATCATCTTTAACTGAGCTTCGTAAACACAATACTCTCCATTCATACCGATATCTCTATCAACCTCCGCCCTTGGAACATTGTCTGTCTCCAGTATTGTATAATTTATCATGTTTAACTGAGCTTCGTAAACACAATAATCTCCATTCATACCGATATCTCTATCAACCTCCGCCCTTCGAACATTGTGTGTCTCCAGTATTGTATAATTTATCATGTTTATCTGAGCTTCGTAAACACGATAATCTCCATTCATACCGATATATCTATCAACCTCCGCCCTTGGAACATTGCCTGCCTCCAGTATTGTATAATTTATCATGTTTAACTGAGCTTCGTTTTCACAATAATCTCCATTCATACCGATATCTCTATTAACCCCCACCCATGGATCATTATGTGCCTCCAGTATTGTATAATTTATTATGTTTATCTGAGCTTCGTAAACACGATAATCTCCATTCATACCGATATCTCTATCAACCTCCGCCCTTCGAACATTGTGTGACTCCAGTATTGTATAATTTATCATGTTTATCTGAGCTTCGTAAACACGATAATCTCCATTCATACCGATATTTCTATCAACCTCCGCCCTTCGAACATTGTCTGCCTCCAGTATTGTATAATTTATCATGTTTATCTGAGCTTCGTAAACACGATAATCTCCATTCATACCGATATATCTATCAACCTCCGCCCTTGGAAAATTGCCTGCCTCCAGTATTGCATAATTTATCATGTTTATCTGAGCTTCGTAAACACGATAATCTCCATTCATACCGATATATATATCAACCTCCGCCCTTGATACATTGTCTGTCTCCAGTATTGTATAATTTATCATGTTTATCTGAGCTTCGTAAACACGATAATCTCCATTCATACCGATATCTCTATCAACCTCCGCCCTTGGAACATTGTCTCCCTCCAGTATTGTATAATTTATCATGTTTAACTGAGCTTTGTAAACACAATACTCTCCATTCATACCGATATCTCTATCAACCTCCGCCCTTGGAACATTGTCTGCCTCCAGTATTGTATAATTTATCATGTTTATCTGAGCTTCGTAAACACGATAATCTCCATTCATACCGATATTTCTATCAACCTCCGCCATTGGAACATTGTCTGCCTCCAGTATTGTATAATTTATCATGTTCATCTGAGCTTCGTAAACACGATAATCTCCATTCATACCGATATATCTATCAACCTCCGCCCTTGGAACATTGCCTGCCTCCAGTATTGCATAATTTATCATGTTTATCTGAGCTTCGTAAACACGATAATCTCCATTCATACCGATATTTCTATCAACCTCCACCCTTGGAACATTGCCTGCCTCCAATATTGCATAATTTATCATGTTTATCTGAGCTTCGTAAACACGATAATCTCCATTCATACCGATATTTCTATCAACCTCCGCCCTTGGAACATTGTCTGCCTCCAGTATTGTATAATTTATCATGTTCATCTGAGCTTCGTAAACACGATAATCTCCATTCATACCGATATATCTATCAACCTCCGCCCTTGGAACATTGCCTGCCTCCAGTATTGCATAATTTATCATGTTTATCTGAGCTTCGTAAACACGATAATCTCCATTCATACCGATATTTCTATCAACCTCCACCCTTGGAACATTGCCTGCCTCCAATATTCCATAATTTATCATGTTTATCTGAGCTTCGTAAACACGATAATCTCCATTCATACCGATATTTCTATCAACCTCCGCTCTTGGAACATTGCCTGACTCCAGTATTGTATAATTTATCATGTTTATCTGAGCTTCGTAAACACGATAATCTCCATTCATACCGATATATCTATCAATCTTCGCCCTTGGAACATTGCCTGCCTCCAGTATTGTATAATTTATCATGTTTATCTAAGCTTCATGAACACGATAATCTCCATTCATACCGATATTTCTATCAACCTCCGCCCTTGGAACATTGTCTGCCTCCAGTATTGTATAATTTATCATGTTTATCTGAGCTTTGTAAACACGATAATCTCCATTCATACCGATATCTCTATCAACCTCCGCCCTTGGAACATTGTGTGCCTCCAGTATTGTATAATTTATTATGTTTAACTGCGCTTCGTAAACACGATAATCTCCATTAATACCGATATCTCTATCAACCTCCGCCCTTGGAACATTGTCTGCCTCCAGTATTGTATAATTTATTATGTTTATCTGAGCTTTGTAAACACGATAATCTCCATTCATACCGATATCTCTATCAACCTCCGCCCTTGGAACATTGTCTGTCTCCAGTATTGTATAATTTATTATGTTTAACTGAGCTAAGTAAACACGATAATCTCCATTCATACCGATATCTCTATCAACCTCCGCCCTTGGAACATTGTCTGCCTCCAGTATTGTATAATTTATCATGTTTAACTGAGCTTCGTAAACACAATACCCTCCATTCATACCGATATCTCTATCAACCTCCGCCCTTGGAACATTGTCTGTCTCCAGTATTGTATAATTTATCATGTTTATCTCAGCTTCGTAAACACGATAATCTCCATTCATACCGATATTTCTATCAACCTCCGCCCTTGGATCATTGTCTGCCTCCATTATTGTATAATTTATCATGTTTATCTGAGCTTCGTAAACACGATAATCTCCATTCATACCGATATATCTATCAACCTCCGCCCTTGGAACATTGCCTGCCTCCAGTATTGCATAATTTATCATATTTATCTGAGCTTCGTAAACACGATAATCTCCATTCATACCGATATATATATCAACCTCCGCCCTTGATACATTGTCTGCCTCCACTATTGTATAATTTATCATGTTTAACTGAGCTTCGTAAACACAATACTCTCCATTCATACTGATATATCTATCAACCTCCGCCCTTGGAACATTGTCTGCCTCCAGTATTGTATAATTTATCATGTTTAACTGAGCTTCGTAAACACAATACTCTCCATTCATACCGATATCTCTATCAACCTCCGCCCTTGGAACATTGTCTGTCTCCAGTATTGTATAATTTATCATGTTTAACTGCGCTTCGTAAACACAATAATCTCTATTCATACCGATATATATATCAACCGCCACCCTTGATACATTATCTGTCTCCAGTATTGTATAATTTATCATGTTTATCTGAGCTTCGTAAACACGATAATCTCCATTCATACCGATATCTCTATCAACCTCCGCCCTTGGAACATTGTCTCCCTCCAGTATTATATAATTTATCATGTTTAACTGAGCTTCGTAAACACAATACTCTCCATTCATACCGATATCTCTATCAACCTCCGCCCTTGGAACATTGTCTGTCTCCAGTATTGTATAATTTATCATGTTTAACTGAGCTTCGTAAACACAATAATCTCAATTCATACCGATATCTCTATCAACCTCCGCCCTTGGAACATTGTGTGCCTCCAGTATTGTATAATTTATTATGTTTAACTGCGCTTCGTAAACACGATAATCTCCATTCATACCGATATCTCTATCAACCTCCGCCCTTGGAACATTGTCTTTCTCCAGTATTGTATAATTTATTATGTTTAACTGAGCTTCGTAAACACGATAATCTCCATTCATACCGATATCTCTATCAACCTCCGCCCTTGGAACATTGTCTGTCTCCAGTATTGTATAATTTATTATGTTTATCTGAGCTTTGTAAACACGATAATCTCCATTCATACCGATATCTCTATCAACCTCCGCCCTTGGAACATTGTCTGTCTGCAGTATTGTATAATTTATTATGTTTATCTGAGCTATGTAAACACGATAATCTCCATTCCTACCGATATCTCTATCAACCTCCGCCCTTGATACATTGTCTGTCTCCTGTATTGTATAATTTATTATGTTTAACTGAGCTTCGTAAACACGATAATCTCCATTCATACTGATATCTCTATCAACCTCCGCCCTTGGAACATTGTCTGTCTCCAGTATTGTATAATTTATTATGTTTAACTGAGCTTCGTAAACACGATATTCTCCATTCATACTGATATCTCTATCAACCTCCGCCCTTGGAACATTGTCTTTCTCCAGTATTGCATAATTTGTTATGTTTAACTGCGCTTCGTAAACACGATAATCTTCATTCATACTGATATCTCTATTAACCTCCGCCCTTCGAACATTGTGTGACTCCAGTATTGTATAATTTATTATGTTTATCTGAGCTTTGTAAACACGATAATCTCCATTCATACCGATATCTCTATCAACCTCCGCCCTTGATACATTGTCTGCCTCCAGTATTGTATAATTTATTATGTTTAACTGAGCTTCGTAAACACGATAATCTCCATTCATACCGATATTTCTATCACCTCCGCCCTTGGAACATTGTTTGTCTCAATTATTGTATAATTTATTATGTTTATCTGAGCTTCGTAAACACGATAATCTCCATTCATACCGATATCTCTATCAACCTCCGCCCTCCGAACATTATGTCTCCAGTATTTTATAATTTATCATGTTTATCTGAGCTTCGTAAACACGATAATCTCCATTCATACCGATATATCTATCAACCTCCGCCCTTGGAACATTGCCTGCCTCCAGTATTGTATAATTTATCATGTTTAACTGAGCTTCGTTTTCACAATAATCTCCATTTATACCGATATCTCTATCAACCCCCACCCATGGATCATTATGTGCCTCCAGTATTATATAATTTATTATGTTTATCAGAGCTCCGTAAACACGAATATCTCCATTCATACCGATATCTCTATCAACCTCCGCCCTTGATACATTGTCTGCCTCCAGTATTGTATAATTTATTATGTTTAACTGAGCTTCGTAAACACGATAATCTCCATTCATACCGATATATCTATCAACCTCCGCCCTTGGAACATTGCCTGCCTCTAGTATTGTATAATTTATTATGTTTAACTGAGCTTCGTAAACACGATAATCTCCATTCATACCGATATCTCTATCAACCCCCACCCTTGGAACATTGTGTGTCTCCAGTATTGTATAATTTATTATGTTTATCTGAGCTTCGTAAACACAATAATCTCCATCCATTAATCTGACTTAAAATGTATTTAAAGGCTTAAGAATTCATCAACATCATTTCACGAATCCAACATTCGGCTGGCGTTTTTTCAAGTATTTGACTTACAAACATTACAATCATCTTTATAAACATAGACATGTAAATAAATAGATAAAAACAGACATCGACTTCGGCCACAGTGTGACTTTAGCGTTTAAAATAGACCCGTGTTGGTCCAATGTCGCTTTGTAGAATCTATGAATCCTCCACAGCATGCTACGCCTATTCCATTATTGTTTTGCTATACATGTACTTTATTTTGATTAAATAAACCACCAGGGTGTTACAAGTTTGATTGCAAAAATAGGATTACTGCAGCTCACACAAAAAGATGACATTGATATGTTGTTAACACCGTTTCTAATTAATTACTCTGAACATTCAAACAAACAATCAAAACATTGTTGACTACAACTCATTTTACGACATGTTTCAATATTCAGTGTAACTGGTTGGGAAATTTGTTTATTTACGAAACTTAACTAGATCAATGGTCATTTTTTGTGTACGACATGTGAAGTTACTCCTTCGATACAGCTAATAATTGACTATTTGTTAAATAGTTTGTTTGAATATGTATGCCCTCTAGGCCTACCAGACAATTAGTTAATGTAACCAATCTTCCCTGGATCCTGGAATTTTAATCAGTACTTGCATCTCAAGCCCGCGTTCTGGGTGGAATTTATATTGATTATTCAATCTGATCACCTCGGCCTTTATGCTACGCAATAGACCTCTGACATAATAAGGCGCCATTTTGGAAATACTTTCAGTCACATGATAAAGTAAAATGGTGGCCCCCTTATATACATGTACGTTGAAAATATAAACGTTTGTTAATCAAGTCTGATATTTTAAATTTCCCTATAAATATGACCCATGTCGAGTTTATAAATAATAAAATCGATATAACAACGCCATATATAATCAACTTAATGACGGATACATTATTTGTTACTTTCACGCGAATGAACACAGACTTGTAACACAGGCGATTCGCGTTGGTGTATTCTAGAGCTATACACGAGGTGTATTCTACGGAGGATACGGAAATACCCGATGTTTCACGATTGATTGATTATTGTGTGTTTGAAGCCATCGGGTCGAAGCGGGGATTGCAACCCCCAGGCGGATAAGCGGTGCGAGACGAGTAGAATGCTATACCAATTATCACGAAATCCGTGTCAGGGTGTCGAACTCACGACCGGGTCAACATTGTGATACAACCTGTTTGTTTATAAGTGTTCAGTGTTTCCAAGATGAACACAACGATAACAGCCTTCGGATTCACCAACGTTTTACTTAAATACTAAACTTTTTTGCAACTTTTATTTTAGTTAAGTTGTACAAAAACAGATATATTGATACAAAATATTTCATGACAATTATATTTAGAAGTTTCTTATAGCCATTGAGTGACTCAATGTCTGTAGGTATTGAATTAGTAACAAACAGTGCTCACAAAATCCAGATAGTTTATTTGTGTAGTTTAAATTACAAGGGCCGGATTATCGTAATTAATAAAAATGTTCTAACAGAAATCGTCCCCAACCATTTTATTTTTCAGTTTCTCTTTTAATAACTATTCGAAAAACTTCGCAGCTAAATTACCATATATAACAATTTGAAACAATAAATATATAAGTTTATGCTCTGCCAACTCTTGAGCAAATACTACACAACTTAAAGAGTGCAAAAGTTTACCTACAAATCCTTATTTGATGCGTAGCATGTTATTAAGTAAAATTTGGATTTATGGATCTGGTCTTATCTTATATAGAAGACTTCCAATGTCTGTTCAAATATTTTGAGATATGACTGCTGTAGTTTATACACGCTGTCGAAGTCACTACAATGACAGTATATAACACTAATCTACTTGACAGCTATATGTTCGTTTACAATCATAAATAGTCTGACTTTTTGAACTGCACTGTAATTTTAGTCTGCACACAAAGAGATAACTCTCAACAATCGTACCGAGGGATTATTTTATCAAATTATGAAAAATGATACATTCTGAATAAAACAATATCTTAGATATAAAGACATGCCAATAACGGCTTTGCGCCTCCAAGCTATATAATTAGACTACATTGATACACAGAATAATCATATATGCATCAGCAGTACACTACCCGAATGAATTCAAGCTCGTACATAAATCACACTATCTCATATCCATCAAATAGTTAAAAGGCATAATACGAGTCGTTAGACATAATTAAAAAATATAAACGTAAACTCGAGGCAATTCAGCAAGTATTTGGAAGTAATTTACACAAGAACATGTTTATTGATGCCAAGAAACTTAAGCCGTCCTAATGTTAAACATTACTTAGAAATGCCGAAATAATTACATGATCTTTATGTATACATTAGACAAATGATCAACAATTATCGACTTACATTACCGATGCTTCGCAATCATTTCGTTCGAATACTTTGTAGAAAATGTATGTTTTTCCGTTTTATATAATTTTTTATGGAGTATATTTTTGGGTGTTAAGTGATTGATTATTTGTAACTGTGTATTATGTATACGGAATACTCTATACTAATGTAACAAATGCACAGTCAAAGTAATCATCTATTTTATACTACGTTCCAGAGGCTTGTCTAATTATACAGAATTACGGTGCCTGTTGCTTTTTTTTTTTGGTTTTTTTTTTGTATTGAGGGTTCTTATGGGGAAGGCATGGGGCATATAGCTATTAGATATTGAATATTTTCTTCTTGATTTTATTGCATTGTATATTACTCTTACGTGGCAATCCAAAATTGCTAAAATCGTCTATTGAATTCGGTAGTCAAAATTCATCGCATTGCATGGATATTGAATGTTTGGCAATATCGGAATAGGGGATAGTTCTCATTCGCTTTTTGCTTTTTAGATTTAGTTAAATTTTATCGTCATGTGATATGTCAAATTGATGTCAAAAGTTATGTTTGTTCTAACCTCTAATACGGCAGAAAAATATTCTACAATACGAAGAAAAATATGATGGATCACATCGATATATATTAATAACATGTTGGGCCTACAGATTGATAGTTTAAACTGAACATAGAGACAATCATTACCTCTATACTGCAACCTTACTTAAAATTCACCGTTAACAAAAGCTTATTGAGCAAAATTCAGTTTATTATGTATCTGATCTAATCTTATATAAAAAAGTCTACTTAATTCCATTCAAATAGTTTAAGAAAAAGCTGATGCAATTTATACACGTTGTCTAAAGACACAATCTTATCGCAATGCATAGGGGGTCACCATAAAGGGTCACCTCAGATTGATCTTTTCGCATTGCATAAAGATTTTGAAAATGAAAATAGAAGTATCTAACAATAAAATATGGAACATAAATGATTTCAGAAATTTTAGAAATCGGGGACGATACAGGAACATTAATTCATTTGTACAACATAAAACGATCACTATGGTCGAATCCAGCTGTTCCTGTTTAAAAACTATCAAATTGAATTTAAAAATTACTCAAAACGTCTTGTAAAAGTGTATTTATCGACGTCATGTTGTAAATGTTAACAACCTGCAAATGTAACGATAAATCTGATTGGATGAATTATTATAAATAAGTATTGAAGCTGAAGTTGATCTGATTTTAATGAAATTGTACAATGACAGTACAAAGCACTAATCTACTTGACGGCTATATGCTAGTTTACAGTCATAAATAGTCTGATTCGAAGACCTGTACCTTAATCTTAGTCTGCACACAAAGAAATAAATCTCTATATTCATACCATGGGATTTATGCTGATACATTTTGAATCCAGCAATATCATCGAAATAAAGACATAGTATAAACAATAATGGATGTATGCCTCAACGCTACAGGACTTAACTATACTATTGTAGAGAATAATCATAACTTTATCACAAGTATGTCTCTCGAATGAAGTCAAGGTCACACATTTATCACGTGACCTCATATCTCGTTAGTAGTTAAAAGGCACGAGACTTAAGTCACACATACGAAAATGTATATATAAATGCATTTCAACGAGTATTTTGAAATAATATACACGAGAACATGTTTAATGATAACAAGATACTGCATACGTCCTCATTAGCATACGTCTCTCACCGCTGATTCAAATGGGAAAGTTATCAGTTATTTGCGGAGATGGGGTGTGCTCGAGTACCAGGATCCCAGGAAACAGTGGTTAGGTTAACAGCTCCTCTATTAACCCTCAATACCATAAAAATGACGCTAAATATTCAATCAATCAATCGATCAATTATTATCAGTGGAACATGAAGCAATGAGGACATGTTCATTATTTACTATCATTAGAATATCAAGCAATGAATACATATTTATTATCTACTATCAGATACAGATTTTATATGATATATATTGCATAATGAAGATCAACAAAGTATCAACCTTATGTTACGTCGTTATGAAGTCAATTTATGTGAGTACTTCCACAGAAGACAGTAACTGTTGTCGTTTTGTTTGCTTTTAAATGGTAGTTTAGGGTTTGTATACTGAGTGATTCCTGTTAAACATGCATGTGAATTAAGAGAGACACTTTAATTATTACATTAAGATGTATGTTGTATTTGTATTAGGGTCTGGTGGTAAATTGATATATATGTCATAAAGTGGAATAGTGTAGTAAATACGTTTGATGTTTGATGAAGGGTAATTAATAGAATAATTATGCATTGTATGTTTGAACATGTTCGGACTATTATATCTGCAATTTGAATGTGTGTGTATTTAACTATTGACATGTCTAAATTACATCTTTGTGTATTAACTACATTATGTGTTCCAACGTATTGTAATAAGAAAATTATACTTTTCAATACATCTGTTCGTATTAACAATACTTCGTGCAATAAAGTATTGGAATAAGCAAATTATACCTGTAATTACATATTTGTATTAACAATATTTCGTGCAATAAAGTATTGGAATAAGAAAATTATACCTTTAATTACCTCTTTGCCTATTAACTATATTACGTGTAATAATGTTTTGTAATAGGCAAATTTTACCTTCAATAATATCTTTACGTATTTACTATATAACGTGTAATAAACTACTATAGTACTTTTCAAACTTTTAGAATTGTTCAAGTATATCATGCCTATATATACTCATTGATCTAACTTGGGCTACGCGCCTAGGTTACTGACTAAAATAGATGTCCCGAATGAGTCCGAATGAATGAATGGTGTTTTACGGCACGTCGACACAAAAAATAGGTCATTTTGAGCGCGCACAATATATTGATGATGACAAAAATATATTAAATGAATACGGTTAAAAATGTATTAAAACTATTAACAAATAAATGAATGAAAGTTATTTACAAATAGATAAATGAAAACGACAATTAAGTGAAAAAGGTCAATAATATTATAATTGATACTAAAAATGATTAAAAAGCTTTAACTTTTTAAGAAAACCAAATATATGTGTAACATCAATTTTATCAAATAACTCATTCATTGGAGAAAAGTCCACACAGTCGACCAGTATGTGTTTCACAGTAAGTGGTGCAAAACAAGGCACACACTCTGGAACAGGTTCACGTTTTAAAATATATGAATGTGTACAGCGTGTATGCCCAATTCTACACCGGGCTAACAACAACTTCTTCTCGACAAATACTCCTATTACTAGGATGCCATTCGCCAAGTTTTGCTTTTATGATATGTAATTTATCATTATTAGCAAGATCCCAAGAGGACTGCCATGAACTAAAAATATATTTATTGATATGGGATTTAAAATCCGTAAAAGGCAGTTTAAAATTATTAATAATCAAGCTTAAAGTCGCTTCCGCAGCCTTATCAGCTTTATCGTTTCCACGAATTCCTGTATGACGAATGAGTCCGAATGATGTCAAGCAGTTTTTAAACGCTGTGTGGCAACCCTTAGTGTAACAAAACCCTTAGTGTAACTGTTTTGTTTTCCTGATATATTCCTTTAAAAGGAATTCTATCGTCTATTTAATATTCTAGAAAAAAATGTTATTTGCCTATATTTATGTATCATCGCTTGCTTGACTATACTTGTTGAGCTTTGTTTTAAAGAAATAACTAGTAACCAAAACATTGTACTTCCCAACCATGCCTACACGCCAAGGTTAGACTTAAGTAATTTCCCTTCTTAAAAATTAAACATTTTTATGACGTATCAAATGGGTCACGTGATTTAACTTTTTATATCGATCTGATCTATTTATTCGTTTTGATGAATTTTATTCAACTTAGAAAGAATGCAAATTAAGAGTGAAAGTCCTCAATCAGTGTTTGTGTGGCATAATTTGATAGTTGAAATTTCATTTCCATTTCATCTTTTATATTATTTTTTTTTTACACAATCAAACTTTTCGTAATAACTGTATGCATGAGGCATGACTGCTGTATGTCAGTTCTTACGGATAGAAAGTATCAAAGCAACCGTTTGTTTCCGACAACTTAATGTTTAGTAGACTTAATCTGCAAACACGCTCGGGAATAAAAGGGTGTTACACTTAACAGTATCGCTCATGGACATATCAGATTTAATACAACTGACTTTATTGTCCATTACTGTTATATCTGATTTGATTTTTTTTTAAAAAAAAGAAGAAATAATGGCCAAAGCAAAGCATAATTCATCAAGTAAATTCTTGACATTTCGTCCCTTGCTATACCTGTTTTCTTGGAAACTCGGCAGTTCCTCCTTTCATCCTAAACAGTTGTCCATCGGGACGGAATTTACTATCCAAACCTTCTGTAAGATTTGTATAATGTACTTAATTATGAATTATTTGCTTTAGATAAAGTACACGTTTCACCGTAATGTACTTACCATTATCAGTGAATTGACTAAACATAATAATCATTTATGTCGATGTTTTGAAAGGTAAAACGCATAGATTGTCGTTATTATCAATTAAATTGTGTAAAAACAAAATATATTATTTATTTTTGTTAAGTCAGTAATTGGTTTCTCTAGGTAGTCAAATAATTTAAAACCAGGAATGTATCAAACAGTAAATAATTATCTTGTTTTTTTATGAGATACATGCAATGATCTTGGTAACGTAAAGTAATTGTTGCTAGGTATAGAGAAACTATAATTAAACGTTCGATGTAGAAACCGTCTCGTGTTATTCAATCTCGAGATTTTTATATACACCAATAATTATACTGCAGATAACTAACAAATAAACGAACAGTATGTTTGTCTACAAAAATGTAGTTTGTGTTATTATTCGGAATAACTCTAGCTATATTAGGTGAACTACTGTGGAAGTGTATGTTATAAGTGTTATCATTCTTAAATTGCTGTATTCACTTATTTACTATCATTTCACATTTTGTACGTATTTTTAATAAAGTGCTAATGCTGACCGGGAGAAAATTAAGGTAAAACCTTAATGTATGTAATCGGACGGTTAACTCGGTAGAAGGTCTAATTATCAATCCAACGGTCGCGAGTTCGAATCGTAGTCCGGCAACTGTCTCTGTGATGAATTATATACTTCATTGCCTCTCATTGCGTTCATTCCCACCATCGATTCAAGTGAGAAAACTACATGTTACTTTCGGATATCGATTTGCCCAAATACTGGTTAATCTTCTTCCAGAGTAGGAAAGAGTAGAAACGGTAACTGATCATCTGTTAGCTCTCGATGACATTAAATTACGAACAACATTGCCAAATAAACTAGACAACTCGATCTATACTTTGTTGTGTAAATGCAGTTCACTCCAACTGCCTTAAAAGCAAGGATCACCAACATTTATACACATGTTATTAAACAGTAATGATGATGTCAGGCAAGTTATATATAACACTTTTGATACCTGTTGTTCATAATTTAGAATAAAGTTATTAAATGTTTCGCATATAATTTATATTACATTAGCGTTTAGCATTTAGCATTTTGTAGAGTAAAATATACATATTTATAATTGAAAGATTATATATTGTGTGCATGGACTAGAGTTAAGTATCAAACACACATATAATGATATAATACAGCCGATCTGATACAATGTCAACCGTTAGTTACAGTATACATGTATTTGTTAAATTGAGTGTAGTAAATGCACCCAAAATGACATCCCTAAACAACTTTGACGGTTTACAACATGCTGTGCCTTCTGTTTAATATGTTGTTTGTTTAAGCTGAACATCAAAACAGTGATGATATATCTACAATGATCTTACTAGACTTGTATTCAGAGGCTTCAGAAATGTAACCAAACAACTTTAATCCACAGTGAGGTATGCAAGATGCTTGAAATATTGTAGAGGCAATATGTATTGTTGCGTAAGATCCACTAAATATGGAAAGTTATTGAGTATAATTCATTTGAAGGCAGCTGGTATAATAATAGTTGAAATATTTTAAGGAATTAAGAATATACTTGATGTCTTAGGCAATCCAATGACAGTACATAACACTAATATACTTGGCAGTTAAATGTTCGCTTACAATCATAAATAGTCTGCATACATGAAAATGATTATTATAAATAAGCATAACAGCCAGGAGATTCATCTATATTTAATCTTTATTTCAGTCTCATCTATGTACATTGCAATAACAATAACATTGATATCATACTATATATGTACAAAGTCATTCAAATATATGAATAACAAGAGACTATGATACACTTTGAATAAAACAATCTACAGGACTAGACTATAATAGCTTACAGAATAATCATGAAGTGATCACCAACGAATGGAATTAAAGTTACTCATCCATCACACTATAGTATATAGTTAATAGGAAATTAAAGTTACAGTCGTTACATGTGATTACAATTACGAGAGGAATATAAGTAAACTCAGGGCCATTCAACAAGTATCATATAGGCATCATTTGAACGAGATGACACAAAGGAATATTAGTTCTACTATATTTATAATTATTAATCAGCAATAACGAAATGAGTACATGTCCATTTAAATGAGTGAATGTTCAAATTAATTATAATCAATACAAATCGTTTTGAGCTAAGTATAGCATAATGAAATACCAACCAATTATCAACTTTTAGTATCGGCATATTGAGAGCATTTTATTTGAATGATTTCATTGAAAATAGTAGTCGTTCCATTTATTCGTCTCGTTAAGGATAAATTTATTTTTTTTGTATCTGAGGATCTGGTCGTGAATTTATAGGGCATACAACTGTTAGGTTTTGAACTTGTTTAAATTATACTTACGTTGAAATCAAACTATTAGGCAAAATCGTCTATTGATTTGAGCATGTAAAATCCACCGAAATGCATATTTCGTCAATGCTTGACAACGTCAGGAGATAGGATTATTTTAATTCGCTATTTAGATTTTTGGATTAAGTCATTTTTTTTCGTAACACATCATGTCAGCAAATTAAACCCAGCATTAAGTTAGTGCTGACTTCCAAATAAAGCATTTAAAAAATAATTGTCGACTGAATGGCATAATTTGTCCTATTTAATGGTTTTCTGTTACGTCGTCGAACCTCCCATTGATTTAATAGCATGCATGATAACGCTTTCCAATTTCAGGCGCTATACATTTGCACAATACATGAAAAATATCAAATTCAATTTAATAGATGCAATAGCATAAGTTTCATGCAAAAATCAAGAGCGATATTATATAACTATTTAACAATGTAATTTTCCATTATAGTGCCTAATCATAAATACATATTCACAATCGAAAACTAATGTTACTTTTCAGAGAAGCAATTTGAACATAAAAACAAAATATACATTTTTATATAGGTATATATACATAAGAGCTATTCGATTGTCTGTATTTGTAACGCAAAAATGTGTTTTGACTTACCATAGTACTACGTTGTTTTGCTCACCACTGAAGTAATACATATATTTCGCTAGATTAATAGTGTTAACCTGGAAGCTTGTGCTACTATTAACTTAAACTTTCTCAGGGTTTTCACACAAGCAGAAAGAGATATTCACTTTCAACGTTATTATTATTACAATTTACATACTCTCTATCTATCTTCCCTCTCTGTTTTCTTGTATCTACTATTTCTGATCGCGAGGTTATGTGCAACTATTCCTATTTTGTAATGGTTGAATACCAAGTTTGTTTATATATATCGACAATCTTGTGTAATTGTGTTTTATATTTTTGGTTGATCCAAATGTTAGACATTCGAATTCAGTCTATTTTTGTTTAATTTAGAAGGCCCATTTTAACATTTAAAGTTTTTTTTCCAATACGTCTAAGGCTGTTGTTTTATCGTCGAAATGTAATAGTGTAATACAATATATGATCATAATGATTAATCTGACTGTATATATGGATGTTTCTACCAGCTCAATATATAAAGCAATAGTTGTTGGTAGTATGGCATTCAATAGTTTTTTTTACAGGATTTGTACAATTACGTTAGCCTCAATATTTCTATTTGATTACAACATACAAACCGAGCGTATACGGCGATTCTTTTTTGTGTACTGTTCCAACTTTCGTTAAAGAAGAAGTAAACACCAGGTCCTCAATATTAGAACGATTTTACCTTTTTCAAATTAAATTTTAGTTGATATAAAAAAGTAGCTTTACAACTATCATTATTTGTGCTTTGTCCCAAGATTTGCACATATTGTTTCACATCGTTATAACTCTAGAAGCTGAATCGTTTATACATTTTTAATTAAAACATGTTGATGGAGACAAATATTTTGCTGATGATTTACAAAACCAAATTAAATATTTAGTATCTGTTTGCCAACTGTTTTGTATAAAACGATCACATTTCTCTCCCAATAGAAAAGTTATCTTCGCTTAAAGTACTCACGAAGGTAACATAAACATGGGTTGTATTTGTTATTTACGACCACGACGCCTTTTGATGTAGCCCGAGAATATAATACAACTTGAGTGGTTGTCAAGTGTATTACTCGTAACAGTAACATAATTCATCAAGACAAAGAATGTTAACAAAATAAAAGAGTGCCATAACATATTTTTTAATCAGGCCCCAGTTTCACTAAACATCTCATCTTTAGATTTTCCTTAACTCAATTTTTTAAATGCTATACCTACATTTATGTTATTTATTCTACATGTTATTCTATGTTATTCTTTATCAATAAGTGAAAATTGTTCAGACTTCAGGTATGTGTGTTTGTTTGATGTATATTGATTTCGATTAATGATTTTAAGAAAATTGACATTATTGAACTGAGCAAAATCTCACCTTGAGATGATAAGTGATCCGAGGTCCATGTTTGAGTTGAATAAATTTGGTAATATTCACTCACCTGTCATTGCAATCTTCGGAGGCACTGATTCTAGTGCATGACTAGTAAGCATTACATGTTATGTTTTATCCAGATGTTTTGAATGGTTACGTCAAATATCGTAAACGTATATGATTGCATTATAAACATCAAGTTATTAAAGCAAATAATTCAATTGAGAAAATGCTTTTTTAATTTAAATAGTTCAGATGTTTTTACTTATTTTCGTTGCTCTCTGACTGAAAGGTGTTACTTGTAAAATATATGAATCGTATTCTATTGTTACAATTAAAATTAATAGTTAATAGAAATACTTTACTTAAAACTATATATTATGTAGTATATTAAACATGCAGTATATAACACACATTATGAAACAATTAGTATATAACAATTAATATATAACAATTAGTATATATCATGCAGTATATACCATGCAGTATATAACATGATGTATATAACATGTAGTATATAACATGTAGTATGTAACATGTAGTATAAAACACGAGTATAAAACCTGCAGTATGTAACATGCAGTATATAACATGCAGTATGTAACAGGCAGTATATAACATGTAGTATAAAACACGAGTATATAACATGCAGTATGTAACATGTGGTATAAAACACGAGTATATAACATGCAGTATGTAACATGCAATATATAACATGTAGTATATAATACGAATATAAAACATGCAGTATGTAACATGCAGTATATAACATGTAGTATATAATACGAGTATAAAACATGCAGTACATAACATGTAGTATATAATACGAGTATAAAACATGCAGTATGTAACATGCAATATATATAACATGCAGTGTATCATTGTCAGTGTATTTGAAATTTAAATATATTTCCACTTTTACAATATTGCAGATATACACACTTGCATACTCTTTAAATGTTATATAAATATTTAAATAATCGTGTTAAATAATAGGTGTTACGAAAAAAATAAACTAGAATTGATACACACAGTTGATCTTCCTCTAAAATATCAAAAAGGAAATTAATTGTGTTTGATGAATCAATTATTAGATTCCCTTCGTAATCAAACAATATACGAACAGGGCTGTAGGAAACAACACACATCTACAAAGACGTTAGCACGGTTAATTAATTGCTGTTAGATATAAACAAGCTAGAATTAATGTTTGATATGGAATCAAGTTAGATAATTAACTAATTCAGTATCGTTAATATCATAGACACAAATGGTGCTTCAGCCGATAGCTTACAAATTAACAAACAGTATCAGATTGTTTCGCCAAATCAAATGTACTGACTTGTTAAAAGGAAATGTATCATTATTTTTCAAACTTTTAAACTTGGCTTAAACATTTTTTTCTAATATATGCCTTTATATACTGACCCCATATTGCCAAAAGGATATTTATTTAGATAAGCCATAATAATATACTGAAAAGGGATTTCCTAACTTTGGCTACGCGCCTAGGTTAGACTAAAATAGATTTTCCGTTTTGTACTTCAGTTTGAATATCTATTTCATAACGTTTTGTTGGATTTGAATTATATGTCTTAATGATAATAAGATGCTTTTGATCTATTTTAAAAATAATTTTATTTTTTAAAACATTTATAATTTTTTCCTTATATACTCCCTTTAAATGACTCTTGTATCATGATTCGAAATGTCCCATATTATATTAGGTACGCAGTCGTGATATCGTATGTTACACGTGTTCTTATAAAACGAGTACACTTCTTAAATTGCTGTATTCGCTTATTTATTTATTATATCTCACATTTTGATACTAATGATAAATACCTGTGCAAGCGGTCACCTCTATTAAGAAGCTATTTGTCTTTATTTACATTGACTATTTCCCATTTCTAAGCTTTCAGATCAAATAAATCTGTATTAAGCAACAACCTGTCTTAAGAGGCCACTTTGGCGCCTTCCCTTGTACACCATAATCATATGTGTAAGTTTGAACCCCTCAATTAAAATTTAATTACCAAGTATCTCTGTTATAAAATTAACCGTTGTGTCAAGGTTAAAAGAAAATAAGTCTCAATTCGTACACTTTACAATTTGATTTATCACTGCAATTTCTAAGTTCAATGTTTAAACAGGCAGAGCTTCGTCAAAACCTTACAAACACGAAAGATGAACCTATCTTTGTTCTTATCCATTAGACTGCCGTGAACCGATCTCCGTTTTCTTTTATACAGAATCTCGGCCACTTAAATGTCGAAAGTCAACATTTCACGGATACAAGCTCTTACAACTTGAACCTGTTTATATAAACTAAGATGTTATTTTTAGTATCGAAACAATACTACGATTAGTAACAGGAATCATTAGTGGCAATAGTTAGTGAGTCTTACTGGTCAGTTAAATGTCCCCACTTAATAAACATGCAACCTCCATTGTTTTAACAAGAGTCTCGTCCTTCGTATAAGTATAACAAGGTTCAATCATCAGCCTACAAACCCAGTTCTTAAGCGGTCTGAACTCAATGTACGGTCAGCAGATTTGATAAGATTTCAAGTCATATTTGAAATTCTTAATAGTGACAATATCATCATGATATTGACACACAGTTAAATGAGTTTAACAGTGACTTTAGTTTATAACAATTCACTTTAACTCGTTTGTGTAGTAAGCTCAGAACTGATATGGACTCAACTCAAGTCGCTTCATAAGTAGAACCATTACTGATTGTGGTTTTGTAAAAGTCATAGTATTAGGCTAGGGATTGCATCCGAAACCTCTATTGTGACCGGCAAGCAGTTTATACACTGGATTTCCACCCCGTCAAATTCAGTTCACAATAACTCCCGTAACAGAAAATAATTACTATCATACATGAAAACAAGTAAAGTTTGCCTGAACGAATTACAGTGACACTGTATAAATATGTTTTTAAATGAACTCATTTTAATAATTTGATATACAACATAAGCCACGCCTCGTCAATGGTGTGCTTATACTGAAGTAAAACAACTGAATATGAAAAGAACGTTTCCAGATATTTTATGATTTTTCTTAAATGTATTCAATATTCGTGGAACTGGTATCAAATAACGTTGCAAACATGATATGCCGGTTTGATGCTGTCGATCTGTCAACAATACATTAATAACGTACATTGATATATATATATATTTTTCAATTTGGAAAATACTACAATATTTTAAAGTGTCCACATTGTGGATACCTCAAACACGAGTATAATAGCATGCATGGCAAATTTAACACATTTCATAGCACAATTCTCTTTTTTAAGGCAATGCGTTAATTCATTTAATGAATATTTTGGTCTCTGCAATAAATGCCCTTTATGAGTTTACATGTTACATTAGAATGTTACAGTACTTAATATTAAAGAGACGCATGGCGTTACGAGAATAGTGTATGTCTGATACACATGCGTTTTCAATAATATATCATTGGACGATTTGTAGTAGGCAGTACCATGTTATACTACATTTATATGATGACATGCCTTTTGAGAATAAGTCTGATAAGCCTTTTGCATGCGCACATATGCTGTACCGTATACTCCAATTTCGTTTTTGCTTTTATTTAAATACTTTAGTAAAAGACTGCATGTCGTAAAAATTGTATACGTCTCACACCACTATTACATTTCCCATAGGGCTCCATTGTAACATTCATGTCCAAAACAGAGTGAAAAATCAAATTATGCAGCATGTGTCTGGGCTCAAATTCTTCACTGATTCAAGATATGCAGTTATTATAAAGGGGGAAAAAACACCTTGACCAGGTTGTTGTTTTTTTTTTAAATTCAATGCTTTTGAGAGACCTATCAATTTCCAAAGTAATGATATGTCAACTATTTTCCCTAGATGTGGTTCGAACCAATAATTGAGAAATGACACAGAATTATCCAGAAAGCTGGTAGCAGCATCAAATTTTAGTGGTGATTTCTACATTACTGATCATTTAACTCATGCTAGCAAAAAACAAACCATTGCAGAACAAATTCCTGAAAAAAGAAGAAAAACGAGACCTAAAGTTTCATTTCTACCTACTTCACCTGTAGGTCCGGAGTACTAAAGGGAGATAATAGTGGTGTGAGTCCTATACATTTTATAATATCATATAATTAAATGGGCCTGCGTGCCTATTCGATATTTAATATAGACTATTCTATAGTATATGCACTTTCTGAAAATGATTTATTTTATCGTTTGTTCCATATGATATGTTTATAGTTAGCTTTAAAACTGACAGCAAAAGTATTAGATAAAGTTAGTTTATTATACCTATGCCTATTTTACTAGCATTTACCATTTTACTAATGGAAATTAAAATTATTGATAACAAACTTACAACCTTGTCAAAATGGCCATTTTATTATTGAAATGCAATGTGATACCGTTGGGAATCATAAACGAATGAAGCATTATAAATACGATGCTAATGTGTTGCTGTTGAACGAAGTCGCAGCCGCATTATTATTCTAATTATGGTATATGGTGCAGTTTTGATGCAATTATGCAATCGTTGAAACATTTAAAATGCAACACTGTTTTCTAATTTAACAACTTCTATTCTAAGTTATCACGTGACATGTCTTTAATGATAATGGAGCACCACTCACAAAACAGTGCAGTTTTACCATTAAAACACGTTGGTAAAATATATCTTGATTTTTGATGGAAATTTACCATAAGCAGACACTTTTATCATAATAGAAGTTGTTATATTGTCCAACGTTTCACCAAATAACCGCAGTCTGAGTAAGACATAAACATGTTATACGTTGTCGGTGTCGTTTTAAGAGTAAGAACCAAAACCACCATTATACATAACTCCTTATCGACAAGGTGGACCGAATATATTAGATGTCAATATTAACATCGGAGTAAGTCTATGTCTGCCAACTATTGTGATCTAGTCACACATATAAAACGTATAGGGTAACATTTTGAACAATTACCATAACAGCAAAACATACTGTATACGAACTTGCCTGGAAGATAAGATTGACCATTTGCTTTTAAATAACAACGCTAAAATGCCCACACACCGAATCAATCTTTACACGTATGTAAGTATAATCATGTGGTCATATAAGTGTCGAAATGTTACTATCTGAAAGTTCATAGCTAAGAAATGATTATTCACTTGTTTATGAAATTACTGTTTCACTCTAGTCTGGGTAATGTGAGCAATATAAATTCAAATTAACTATTCATCTAAACAGGTATTATATTAATGTTTCTGCAAAACTTCGCTTTTATAGTATATAACAAATTTAAAATATTAATTTGTTTAAAATCGAATTGACAGAGAAATAGTTTGCAATCTTTTGAAACATTCTTCTTATAAATAGAAATTGAAAATAAAATACTAAGTAAGCAATAGTTGTTAGCTACAATGTAAATTTAATTTTGTTTTCTTATTGTAATTTATTATCGCTAAGTGTCACATACACATAATTACGAGGTGTACATGCCAAATATGTCTTTACTATGAAATTCTGACTTTAGCTCAATGGCAGCTTAGTGACCATATTAGTAAATACCTGACGTTTGTTTATTTTTGTTATAACATAAGCAATTGTTAATGTAAAGACAATTTCGTGTATGGTTCGAAGCTCGCAAAAATGGTATTCAACTATTTGAAGTCGATAAAAATATTCAATTATAACGAATTCTGATAACTTTATTTTAGGATAGTTTTGAATGCATGAACGTAACCAGATTTGTTGATCACCTTACACTGTTCGCACCATTTATAAACCATCTATATAATCTATACTACACGTAAATCAGATATCAGCATTTCGGAATTTAAAAGGACAAACGACATCGAATTTACTCATTTTCATGCATCAGACCATCATCCCATTTTCAATATAGGGACTTTTAGTTCGAATCCCCGCTTAGCCATGGTTTCCGTGATGATTGGCATGATATTGCGTCTTATGTTCATTCAACTCAAACCGCTGAAATGTTTACAGCCAAATGAGAAGGTGTGTGTGCTTGACGTAATGGTTATATCTACAAGATCCTAGATAAAGAGATATTATTTGTTAGCACATGTTGGCTTAAAATTACGCTAAATAATCAAAAGAACAAAAAATATTATGTTTAAACTGATTTTTTCTTGCTTATTTTGGAAATATCAATGAAACAAATACAAACCGGTATCTGCCTTTTGAACAAATTCAGACAACTTCCAATCATACAACTCCCAATAAGACAACTTCCAATCAGACAACTCCAAATCAAACAACTTCCAAACAGACAATTCCCAATCATACATCTCCCAATCTGACAACTTCCAATCATACAACTCACAATCTGACAACTCCCAATCTGACAACTTGAAATCAAACAACTCCCAAGCATACAACTCCCAATCTGACAACTCCCAATCTGACAACTTCCAATCTGACAACTTCCAATTAGATAGCTTCCACTCAGACAACTTCAAGTCAGACAACTCAAAATGAAACAACTCATAATTATACAACTCCCAATAACTCCCAATTTGACAACTTTCATCCTGACAACTCCCAATCATACAACCCTAATCTTACAACATCCAATCAGACAATTCCCAATCATACAACTACCAATCTGACAACTCCCAATCAGAAAACATCCAATCAGACAATTCCTAATAATACAACTCAAATCGGACAACTTCCAATTGGACAACTCCAAATCGTACAATGTCCAATCTGATAATTTAAAATCAAACAACTCCCAATCAGACAACTTCCAGTCAGACAACTCCAAGTCAGACAACTCACAGTCATACAACTCCAAAGCATACAACTCCCAATTTGACAACTTCAAATCAGAAAATTCCAAATCATACAACTCCAAATCAGACAAGTCCCAATCAGACAACTTCAAATCAGACAATTCCCATTCATACAACTCCCAATCTGACAACTCCCAAACAGACACATTCCAATCATACAACTCCCAATCAGACAAGTCCCAATCAGACAACTTCAAATCAGATAAATATTCAGACTTTAAATCAGAAAACTTCCAATCAGACAACTTCCAATCAGACAACTTCCAGTAAGACAACTCAAAATCCAATCTTGATCTGTAAATAAAAGAAATAGCTCATTCGAATATCTATTATATAAAGGAGTTTACTATATAATATCCGGTGACATCTTGTTTGACGATCAGATAAAGGATTTTTCGGAAGTGACGAAGCGTATCAAATAGCACGGTGTTTCCTTGTATCGCGGTTATTACGATTCCAACGCAAATAAAATATAATTCAATTAACTTAATTAAATAGGCTGGAATTATGTCGATCTTTTTTTCCAACAAGACAAATGTTACTTCCGGTATACTGATATTTAATTATGTAATTTATATTTATAGAAATAAATTGGATTTTGTTTCAACTAAATCACCAACTAGCAAAAAAATATCACCACTAATAAAATAATAATACATTATATACACACTAGTTTATTACAACAGTCAATAATGAGAAAGTAATTAGTTTTAGAATAACTAGGATAACTAATAAATATCCAAAATGATGCAGTGTTTGTTGAACTATTTACATGAACTTTTTTAACTTTTTGAACTTTTATTTCTTTAATGACAAAGGATCAGACTGATCCCATGAGTCAACATATTTACAAAACAATATGACATTCAGCATTATACAGAGCAGATTTTACAATACAATTTGGTACAACATATATTTATTTCCAGTCCCACGGGGACTTGTGTCTTTGTTAAGTACGACATATATATGTAACATAGTTATATGACATAATTATGTTAATTATCCCCATTTAATATTCTGCAGTATTCTTGTTTTTAAGAAACATATGATTTCTTATTTTCTTAGTGATTTGGGAGAAGGAAATCATGTTAATTATTATACAGTATTCCATTTCTTAATTTGAAAGCTTTCTGTAAAAACAGACCAAGATTAAAAATATCTCTCTTGTTTTCAGTTTTTAATAGAAAGTTTTCGCATACTCGGTCTTTCATAAAAATATTTGTTTACATATCTTTTGCGAAAAACAGCATACAAAGGACAAGCCTATGATAAAATGGAACTCGTCGTCAAGTATATTACAATATTTACATTTTCTCTCATCAACGTCGACCCTGTTTCTTGCCCATCGACCTGATTCAATCTCTCATCTATGAGATGACACTCGTAGCTTTGACAGTGATTGCCTGACTGTTTTATTTTTATGTTATTAAGATAAAACTGCATGTCAAAACTAGTTATGTTTCTATATAATAAAGCTCTGGATGAATTGTTTTATCTAGTTGTCCATTCTTGTACAAATATATCGTTTAGCCTTTGCTTAAAACTTCTAAAAAATGATTGGTATTACCTACACCTTGATTCAACCAGACATTATAAAACCCGTAGTTACTCAATAATTCTCGAACTTTACTGGCCCAGTTTTGAACACGAGGTCGCTGTTCAATATCACTCAACATGTAATTGTATACTAATTTAATATACGTTAGCTCATTCGTTTGAACAATTTTAAACCAATATCTCATGATACATAACAATCATCTAGTTTTGCAAGTACATCTACCTAACTCACCATATATATAATCATTTTGTGTAGATTTTTTAACCCCTAAAGGTTTTTTGCAAAACTGAGTATGGACGCTTTCAATACAAGTAGCTGGGGAAAACCCTCAAACTTCACAACCGTATGATAAAATAGGATAAACTAGCTTATCAAAAAGTTCCAAAACATTTAGGCGATAGATCAACGAATTTATATAAATATTTCTATCCTAAAAATAGCTTTTAATGCTTGACCAAACAATTTAATTTGTGTCTCAGAAAATGAACCACCTGTCGTGAATACTATGCCTATGTAAGTAAATTTCTTAACTATTTCTAATATAATATCATTATACTTAAATTCTATATTTCTTGCTAATAAGCCACCCTTTATAAAGACCATAACTTTTGTCTTTGACGTATTTACTACTAATTTCCATCTTTGACAGTATTCAAATAATAAATCAAGGCCTTTTTGTAAATCTGCAGCATCTTTAGAAAAAATAACAATATCGTCCGCATACAGTAGCAAAAACAATTTCATATGCGAGATATCAATTCCTTCTGTACCATGTTGACTAAATATCATCTCAATGTCGTTAAGAAAAAATGAGAATAAAAAAGGTGACAGACACTCGCCTTGACGTACGCCTAAAACACATGTGAAGTAATTGCTAAGTGTATTATTTAATTTAACATGTGTTTTAACATCATTATTGATAGACTTTCAAATAGTCAGCATTTTACCACGAACACCTTCTTTAATAAGTTTATACCAGAGATTTTCTCGGACAACATAATCGAACGCTTTTTTAAAATCCACAAATGCACAATATAATTTCTGGCCAGAATCTAAAACTTTATTTATCAAACAATTCAAAATAAAAACATTGTCAACAGTAGACATATACTTACGAAGTCCTGATTGAGCTTCTATATATACGTTGTATTTTTCTGCCCAATTGCTTAACCTATTATTTAAAATTCTTGTAAACAATTTACCAATTGTACTTAACAAAGTTATGCCTCTATAATTTTCTACATCATTAATACTTCCACTTTTTATGTAGTGGAATAACATATCCTACTGACCATGCTTTTGGAAAATATCCGCTATTCAAAATTGTATTAAATAAACATTAAAGCGTATCTGATAACTGCTGGAATCCATACTTAAAAAAAATCATTAATATATAAATCTGGGCCACTGCTTTTGTTATTTTTAAGTTGTTTGGCAGCGTATGTAATTTCAGTGTCAGATATTTCATTATTGAGCTCAAAAAACATAGTCCCAAACTCGTGATTTTAAAATCCATCGTTAAACATGATAACATCTTCATCTGGCACGAAAAATCTGTCTTCAGGATTGTTAACAGCTTTAAAATATTGCTCAAAAACACTTAACTTAATATTTCCTGTTTTTTAAACCACACATACCTTTCAACATATTCCAATAAGATCTAGCATTTTTAAAACGTGCATTAATGAGCTTATTTGTTTCAATTTGTCTATATTCAAATTTGGCTTTGTTAATAGCACTTTTGTATTTCGATCTGGTATGTCATTTATGTAAATAAAGACGAACCTTATAATGAAATCATTTATCATATTCGTCAATGACTGTATCAATGTCAGTGTTCACGAATAGGTCTTCAACAAACTTTTTTGCTTTATTCCATCAATATAAATTTGGTTCAGTGTATTCAGTTTATAATAAATTTTGGTCTATAAATGTATACTACACACAATATAATTTTGGAATTGTTTTGCTATTCGATTTTACCTGACACTATTTTAACTGTTCTGCGATGCTGCAAACACAAATGACTCTATGTAATAGTGGAGCAAAGCAGTATTAAATAGGTGTTATCAATAATCGTTCACAACGTTTATGACACAACAAGCTGATAAGGAAACTGCTTTAATATTTTATATTAATAGTGTTCATAGTTACACAATATATAGCAATCACAATTGACGGTTCGTTCCATTTATACAGTTTTGATCTAAATATTCAGTTTATAATAAATGTCGGCGTACAAAACCGTCTTCACGCAATTGTCTGTGATTCTATCTTTAACCGCTCTGCGATTCTGTAACAAGGGTCTTTCCTGTAAACTGCTACCTCTGTGTTATGTAGGCCACAATAATTTTAACTGCTTGCTGCTAATATATCGCGCGCATTTGTAGCATATATATATATATATATATACAGTAAATATACAGTAGAGAGAATTACTATTTTACAGTATTTTACAATAATACAATAACAACCCGCGGCGTCATCCAATAACAAATCAAGCTTTTATCAAAATTCTTATTTGTTCGTTTGAACCATATGTTTCTCATTACATACATATATAATATCATACATTCAATATAATTACCATGTGGCACTTTCTTGAATATATATTTGTTTTATATTTGTAACACATAATGTAATATCCGTACATCTGTATTTTATGTTTCAATGATTCATAGATGCATTTTGTGAATAATTTACTTTAAAATAAATATCATCATTTCCATATTTCATCCATGATAGTTGATATCTATTTTCACTTACAACCACACACACACTACTTCATTGTATTTTCCAGAACCCTATACACTTGGCATACATAGATTCAATATTGTGTGCATGCATCTTCTAAGTGTTTAAATACATAAGGTATGTAATAACTTATTATGATTATTGAGGTACTGTATACAATTAGCGAATGTCATTTACAAAGGAAAGATAAAAAAAAATCATACTTGTTTTCCAAATCGTTTATGTTAAATTATGTGCAATATCTTTGATTGTGGTCAATTGATCCTCTTCGTATGCTGCATGTTATATCTTAAAATCGTGTTTCTTAATTGCAATACATACGTATATATATAGATAAAGGAAATAAAAAAAGTAATATTTTAGCATCAATCAAGAGTAAAACAGAAATTTCAGAACATTATTCATAACTTCAAAATAGACACTGAACATCAGTATGTGATTGTTATTTATTATACTCTGTACTATATAAGCCATATAAAATAAGTATTATAAACATTATCCAATATTTATATTCAAATTCCTAACCAAATTAACAAAAATGAACAAAGCAATTTATAACGCTATTGTAATCTATGGCTCACTTAACCCGTTGCATATATAGCAAATACTGCAGTTTATATTCTACAGGAGATGCAGCATTAAACTGCCAGCGCAACAGCGTCAGCAGTAACTTCATAAACATCAATATAGTCAAATGCTCATTTATTTATAATACAACAACGTGACTACAGGTGTGGCCATCTGGAAACGGTCGGTACCAACCTGGTAATTTGAAGCACCAGATGTCGCTCCACCCTGTCATCACATCATGAATTAGTTACAGTTATTTAACGTAATAGTACCATATCATTATCTTACCAATGCGACAGCATGCACACATGTGTGTTGTTCAATACAAATATACAGTCGGTCGTAGAGTATATCAGGTGTTCATTAATCATCTTCAGAAACAGCATGCACTTTATCATGTTATATCAGAAGATGCCGTGTATGTCTATAACGAATTAATTTAAATGATCTGAATGCCACTCTTGAAGTTGATCATTCTTCGATTAATTTCATTTTGTATTTAAGTAGCTGCATATAAACACTGATTACTGCTTGAGATTTAGTTTTAGTTATTCAAGAGAATCATCAATATAAAAAAAGTAGTGCTCGGTTTAAACTATGTAATTTACCTCATCGAATAATGATCAATTAATTAATGAACACTTATATCAAATTATCAATTTAGATATCTCTTCAATGATAATGACTATCATCAATCTGCAATTGAACCCGGTTACACCAAGTGTAATGATTTATACCAAGATAACATAATTCGTCTCACTTACAAAAATATCAAACTAACATAAATGGCATTTTATACCACAATCTTACCATAATGCACTTGGTGCAAATCTAATTTAAAATGAGAATTTGTTTTATGTATACTATGTTTGCATACATTCTCATTTCTCAAATAAACAGCGTATGTTATAAGCTAAAAGGTTGAAACAAACAAAAGTTAAAGACGGCCGATAACATGATCATTTAAAATGATTTGTGTGTGTATTCAATTAGAAATTTTAGTCATAGGCATTACGAAATACGAAGTTATTTAAGTGTGTTGCTGACACTATTATATACAATTTGAAAGCCTGATAAATACTTTTTATCTGAAAAAAAATCACAATAGCTTCGCGTATATTAAATATTCTATCGTGTATGAACATCGCAGACTTACGAAGGCTAACGAAACGAGACACTGAATGTATCGAAACTGGAGCGGAACAAGATAAAGCAATTATACAAAACATCCAAATAGAATGGAACGGAACATAACAAAACATATCATATATTCTAGTCTGATTATATTACAGGTTCTACGTCAATAAATATGTAACTTTTTATCTCTCTGCACATCAGTATACTGTTGCGTATACATATTATTTTGAACCTAGGTCAAGCTAAAAGTTACAAAGACTACAGATGTAGTTGCGTCATCTTCAATTCGAATTGCTGCTATACACTGGTCACAAATAAAAATTCATAAATCATTTCATTGATTATAATATAAAAGCTTGACTTAGACCAAGTACCAGGGGGTCAAAATGGCGGAAAGTATTTCCATAGAAAGTTGACAGTGGTCGTTCAAGATGATGTGAGTGTGAAAATGCACTTCACAGGTACTATTGCAATTAGAACTTGTGTAGAGAATATATTTTACCAGAGAGTGGTGAAAAATTTAATGGACTGGTAGCTATAACGCACAGATGGGATTATTTATTAGACGGTAAGAATTTTGCCTAATTTGGCTGGTTTGACCCTTTTAAGTGAAATTGTGACACCTAAATATAATATAAAGATTGTAATTCTAAGAAACTTTCTGTCTTGCTCACTGGGTATGAAACTTGGGTTTATTAGGTTACTTAGACTATGATGTACGGAGCCTTCTGAAATGTATAGATTATAAACTATTTTGAAAACAGTATACCGTCCATTTCTTCTGCCATAGTTCTAACAGCACCTATGTTTTCCTTTGTTGTTGCAACTACAGACCTACCTGGGCAGTTATCTTCTTGCATGCTATACCAACCCCTTTAAATATTCTTAACCCAACGAAAAACTGTTCTTAATGTTACGGTAGAACTATCACGTATACGACACAATTCAGAATAAATCTCTTTATGAGATTACCGCAAAGAAACTCGGGTTTCAATATAAGCCCTTATTTCTAATTTGTCTTCAGGTTCCTTATGACATTATAATATAGCCACTGTACATGAGTGTGTATAATTTAACAATCAATATTAATAGTCAATTATAATAAGATTAATTTCAGAATTCGCAAGTGTATAAAATAAACATCCCCAAATAATTGCACGAGTTTTTCATATTCTTACGCAACACTGTTTCTACGGAAGGTTATTAGTAAAATTACTTATTGAATGCCCCTTGTATACATTATTAATGACTAAATATTACATTTGAACACTAAACTCAATTCGAGCTAATCAATCAAACGCCAACTTTAGTTTTAATTATACCCAGATTTTTATCCATTCTTCCAACGACTTAGTGTTTTAAATTTGCCAAATTAGGCTCATACTGCCTGTACTTCATTTATATTCTATTCATATTGTGCGTGATTATATAAAGTTTACAAATACATAAACCCTTATAAAATGGAATTAATCATATACATATTTTCAAACTGAGAGATTTCTAGAGTTAAATGAAAAACAAATTTTGACCTCGACCACAAGGTTACTGCTCTGTCGTTCATTATAACACACTATTGCCGTAAATGTGTCTATCATATAACCACAAGTCTAGAAAATTAAGCGAAAATTGCACACAGTACATGCAATACTGTCATTATGACCAAGTATATTTGCAGCTGCTATTATTCTATATTTAGGTGAATTTGTTGTATATCATAGTAAGTTTGAGTATCAATATAGCGTGAATACCTATAATAAAAATCACCGTGTTTTAACATTGTCTGATAAAGTAATGTTTGAAGTTTAGTTTATTTATATCATACTTGAAGAGTCTTAAGAAAAATTCAAAGTAAGATCATTGTTCTGATAAAATCGCGTGGCTTGTTTATTGTGACACAGTTATTCGTAATGCGATTGTTTATCTGTCCCTGTCTAATTGTAAACATGCAACTGGTAAAATCACACGTTCATGGTACTTGGCTGTTGATTTTGTATATAATCATTTTCTGAGATATTCGTTTTTTTCCTGCTATGAAACTTATGAGTTTAAGATAATTGATTTCCAAGTATATGCCAATTACGACTGCAGGTGCAAAGTGTTAGAAAAAACGACATTTAGACAGAACACATAGCTCGTTATTGATAAAAACAGGTGTATTTAATTATATTTACTAATTTTTAATAAACCTCTTCACACATTATATTAGTTTATAAAGTTATCTGAACAACTTTTTGATAATCCCGATAAAATGCATTAATACAGAAGTATTAACATCATTTGTAAACGCCATGTGTTTACACTTGTGGTCACTTGTTTATACTTGTGGTCATTTGTTTATACCTTGTGGTCATTTGTTAATACTTGTGATCGTATGTTTATACCTGTGGTCATTTGTTTATACTTGTTGTTATGTGTTTACACTTGTGGTCATTTGTTTATACCTGTGGCCATTTGTTTACACCTGTGGTCATTTGTTAACACTTGTGGTCATGTGTTTACAATTGTGTACAATTTGTTTATACATGTGGTCTATTGTTTGTTCGTGTGGTCATTTGTTAATACCTTTGGTCATTTGTTTATACTGTGGTCATTTGTTTATACTTGTGGTCATTTGTTTATACATGTGGTCATTTGTTTATACCTGTTTACACCGCCCCATGATATCTGATGTCAAATTGTATTGAAATAACTCAAACAATAAAATTGGTTATATGTATGCACTTTTCATATGTTTGCAGAAAAACACCATTCTAGTAGTTGCCTAATATTGCTATCCTGATATTAATACATTCATTAATATTTGCATCCTTTGTCAACGCAGTGATTTGGTTTGAAGTTTACTAAAGACATCTAAATTGGGATGTAAGGCTTCACAGGACCATATGTTCTATTTACAAGAACTGATAACTATAACCAACATGTTTAGTTTTTTCAAATACCACACTGATATAAACCTATGAGATAGAAAATATAGCATTTCAAATTCAAACAAAACCCATAGTATCTTATATCTTCTTAACTAGTTATTAGTTTCTATTGATTAAATGGTAAATGCTTCTACTGTGAATTAATGAATTTAGAAAGATATAATGAGCCTATGATCCTCTCAAAAGGGACAGTTACAAAACAACGATATACGAGCACACTAAGAGTGAAGTTGGTTCAACAGAAAATACACACTTTGTGTACCTCGACTCGATGACCTCTCCTGTAATATTTCGACCCAGAGCACTGTTATGTAAGCTCTTAGCTCCTTCACAATCGAGTTTGAATGAATTATTATAAACAAATTTAACATTACGATATTGTTATGAGTATAATCTGTTGGGGATATATTTATCAACACTGGTAAGTATAAAGATTTGCGTCATGAAAGAGCGTTGACCGCGTTCGTTAACTAGTTTATAGACGTTCAGTGGGGTTATGCTGTCAACCGTTCCAAGGCAGTAACTCATTTGTTATTTTATGTATCATGTATATTATTAATGTTATGCTCTTCGGTTGGGTGTGACATTTGTGAATAATTCTGTGCAAAAAAAAACACGATGATAATGCATAGAGATACCACTTAAAGTTACAATAAATGGCAAACATTAAAATGTCTTTTGTTATACTGATATTGCCCAATATGTCTATATAATGTATTATTATATACAATAAATATAATACAAGAAATATAATACAGTCATGATATACCAATAAATCGACGATGGCATTGACACTCGTCATTTACAGCTAGCTCTAATACCGGTACCTCACAAGAAGTTGTCCGTTTGTGTGATTAGCGGTTATACAGGATATTAATGTGCAGTATGTGGCAGCCATATCGTAATTTATTATATGTCTGTGAGTGAAATAATATGACAGAACCATTTAAAGTAAAAAGATTTACAAATGTATGTTCTTGTTTTTTTTTATTTAGTTTAGATTAGTGTTGATGTAATTTTTATGTCTGTAAGAATGTGAGTAAGGTAATGAAATATTGCTCATTAGTTTAATCCATTCATCATTGCACACTATATATCTTTATATGCACATACATGTACAATTCAATAACAATAGCATTATCTACAAATATAAATCGATTATATTCTATAGTCACCATAAGCCAAACAAATCGATATATTTTAATAAGTCAAGTTTTATATGTCATTGTCGAATGTATCTATGCTTAGTAAAAGTACCAGCGTTGATAAAGGTATATCTCGTGTTGCCTATCTCAAGACAACGTACGTCTTACAAATACGGTCATGCTCTCAAGGCCATGTTGTTCCATTGATTTGAAATGAAAAGTTACCTTGCGAGAGTATTCATTCCGAGGTGTTCCGGTACTCGTGTAAATTGGTTTCCTGGTTACTTTCAATATGGTTTCAGGTCTAAATATCGCGTATGGAGAACCTGACTCAAATAGTGTGCTTCAGCACGGCAGACATCTTGGATTTATGTAAAGCCTTTAACAAGGTTTCGACACCTCGCCTCACTCATTTGCCGGCAAGCTTAAGAATATGCAGTACAAATAAATATATATGATAAAACGTCAAACACTTTTTCGTCTGTTAGGTTAAATGCTTAAAACAGTAGTAGAGGATGTACCATTCGGGCCAAAGCATAATCAAATTATCACAAACTATGCTCACTTCCTTGCATGTATACTTTATTTCTTAATTTATGTGTTATGGAAGTTATTCGAACACATTGTTTACTAATATTATAGCTCACAGAAAAATCATATACTCGAAACTAGTTCTGACAAACATAGTGACATTTTGCAAAAGTTACGGAGAACAATACTGTTTCAAAACAGCTGGTGATCTAGACTATCTCTAGGCTATACAATTTTAACACAAGCGTGATTGCTAAGCAAATATAACTTGGTGTTATGTCAACATCTGAATTGCAGTCGATGCACCTAGTGTCCTCACACAGCTGCAGCTTTAACTTACTGTCTCTTAAATGATTACGTTTATAGAGGTCTAACTGTGCTATCACAAAATCGTAACAAGCAAATACTGTAGGCAAACATGGATTAAATTTGTAAACTAGTTTTTCTGTGGGCAGTATCTTGGTCTGTCTCAATTATCAGACAAATACAAGAAGTGAATATGCATAATATGTACATTAAAGCATTATTGATGTAAGCTTTTGAATTTCAGAAATGCTCATCATATCGCATAAACCTTTGCTACTAAACATACGTTTAGACAATCAGATTCACTGAATAATTACTTCTTTTAGAATAGTTGACATTTATTCATTGAGTTGATGAAACCTTATCAGCAAAACTAAATTAAAATGTTTCCGCTTTCAGACACTTTTTTTTATCGAATTTCTCTTTGCAATGACTAAATGTTGTCTTTACCAAGACTAAATGTTTTAAGATTACCAGAATATAGTGTACAAATCAGCATATTATAGTAATGGCCGTTAGCAGCATGATATACTGTATTTTTCATAAACAGACTCAATAAAACAGAGCCAGTATGTTTTATCTTAATGAATGTGCTTCCATCATGATGCTTGTATCAGATATTTGTATCCAGCAGCTTGTTTTTTTATCGTGAAATTGGTAATCACTAATCTGAGAATGATAATTACGTTTATTGCACCTGGTATCAGATAAATGATTACGATCAGAGAAAACATATCACAACATCCGAACTTATATTTCTTTCTAATAAAACACACGAGTAACATTATTTTAAATAATAGATGTATACAATAATATGAGTTTCTTCGTCCTACTGTTTAGTGTGGAAATCATAGTGAGTGAAAATTATCGCAACCTGTTAATACTTTATATATATATATTATATATTTGTTTTTCTAACACGTGATCTTTATTTAAAAATATGAATTGCTTTAAAATGAAGCCGATGAACTGCTAGTAAAACATAACTACTATGGTAAATTAAGTTGTAAGATATTTTATCTGACGTTTGTGCATTTGGTGTAACAAAATGACGAAATTCCTACCAAAGGATTGTAAATATGTTTAACATATGTAAGGTACATTGTTTTCAGTATTGTGTATTCTAAGATTTAGTTATATACATTATTGCTTATAAATATTGATGGTTACTTTTCAGCCTCCGGTATTGATACTAACATGTTTGTTGTCAATTGTTTGGTTTACGTTAACCCCATATGTTAATATAACTATCACATATGCAGCTGCAATATACTCAGGTGGGTAAATTAGGTATGCGTTAAATCAATTATTCATTTCCATTGCAAATATACCTAGACTTATCATATTTGTTTTAATTATTGTTACTCGAATAATATGAATTTCTATAGTAACTGATGTGTTCATGTATGTATATACATTTCATTATTAAATTAATTGCGAATGACACTAACTTATATTGTTAGAACTTGTGTGCCAGCTTTTTAAAAGAACAGAAAATATGTTTAAACCAAAATAATCCAAATTTCCTGGCGCAAATCACCTATTTCATTAAATTGATTTTGATAAGACAGTATGTTAATTCTGGTGTATATTTGTCCATGCTATTGTTGCTGCCATCAAAATACGTATGCTTTATTCTATATATATATAGTACAGGACACACAAACATATATGAAGCAAATAATCTAAGCCTAGCGGATATGCTTAGAGCAAAAATGCTCTACCGACCGAGACATCAAGGAGGGTTTCCCTCATTACTGGTTAGAGCATAGATGCTCTACCGACCTAGCCATCCGGGAAGGTTTCCCTCATTACTGGTTACAGCACAGATGCTCTACCGACCCAGCCATCCGGTAGGTTTCCCTCATTACTGGTTACAGCACAGATGCATTTCCGACCTAGCCATCCGGGAGGGTTTCCCTCATTACTGGTAAGAGCAAAGATGCTCTACCGACCTAGAAATCCAGGAGGTTTCCCTCATTACTGGTTAGAGCACAGATGATCTACCGACCTAGCCATCCGGGAGGTTTCCCACATTACTGGTTACAGCACAGATGCTCTACCGAACTAGCCATCCGGAAGGGTTTCCCTCATTACTGGTTAGAGCACAGATGCTCTACCGACCGAGCCATCCGCGAGGGTTTCCCTCATTACTGGTTAGAGCACAGATGCTCTACCGACCTAGCCATCCGGGAGGTTTCCTTCATTACTGGTTAGAGCACAGGTGCTCTACAGACCTAGCCATCCGGGAGGGTTTCCCTCATTACTAGATGCTCTACCTAGCCATCCGGGAGGGTTTCTCTCATTACTGATAAGAGCACAGATGCTCTACCGACCTATCCATCCGGATGGGTTTCCCTCATTACTGGTTAGAGCACAGATCATCTACCGACCGAGCTATCCGGGAGGGTTTCGCTCATTTCCTGGTTACAGCACAGATGCTCTACTGGTTAGAGCACAGATGCTTTACCGACCTAGTCATCCGGGAGGGTTTCCCTCATTACTGGTTAGAGCACAGATGCTCTACCGACCTAGTCATCCGGGAGGGTTTCCCTCATTACCGGTTAGAGCACAGATGCTCTACCTAGCCATCCGGGTGGGTTTCCCTAATTACTGGTTAGAGCACAGATGCTCTATCGACCCAGCCGTCCGGGACGGTTTCCCTTCATTACAACTTAGGTACACAATGTAACGTTTATAAACAAGTTATGTAGATAGAGTGTTATACGAAAAAAATATTTTATTCATATGCTTGGAATTTAGACATAGATAACTTCCAGTTATCCATTCCTAAAAAAGATAAACATCGAACTTGATGGAACTTGATTGTAATATTCCCTTTATCATTTGACCGGTTGACCTCCGAAAACAGAGCTAACACAAATATATATCAATTATACACAACTTGCAAATCGTTAGAAATCTAACACAGGTAAATTAAAACTCATATTAGTTATTCCAGATTCTCAACACACATGTTATAACTCAACTGCCCTGTTATAACTCAAACACATTGTCACTATTTCAGATTGTTTATGTTATCTTGGATTTTCTTTTCATTTCCACATTATGTTTTTTATAAATCTTGGTGATGATTCGATGTTAGTTAAATATTATTTGTCTGTTTCTGGTATGTATATGCATTTGTTTACACTAACAAAAATTTAGACGAAGTGAACATATTGACATACGCTGTTGAGACTTCTAGACTGAATGCGCAGTTCTCTTCCAGCGGATGTATGACGTCACCTCGTGCACCTTGCCTACGCTTTGGCGGGAATCCCCTGGTTTGGACTCCACTTTCTAGGTTAGACTTCACCAGTCACTACACATGTATACACATAACAAAAATATTGCTTTTACTAAGATCGCCATCAATGTAGTACTCAATATATTAAATTTTTTTCATTATCATCGGAAACCAGGCGTGAAATATGTCAGATGAAGAAAGCTGAACATTTGAAAAATAGTCAAATAATTTTAGAAATAATTATATATATATACAATTCTGTTTGAAATTAAATAAATTAGTATGATCTTATTTGACTCTGCATACATATACTGCAAAGGTTATAGTGTACTCTAAGTATTGATATAAAAACAGAGAAAATACTATTTAAGATTACTTTTTATTTAAAACAAACATATTTCTTACTTAAAATACCAATATTTAAAGAAACATTCTTGAAATATTTATATTTTGTTTCAGCACATCATACGAGAATACTAGTACTGCAGCCAGCAATTGTGAAACAGGACAAGGAACGTAAGGATGGATTGATGAATACGTTGTACAGTTACTGTAATATAAGAGTAAAATGAATGCTTAAACCTGTATTATAATATCATATTATATAAATTAGATCTAGTTTAAACAACCTACTGAACGGTAGATGACATTTTAAGTTCACTGTTACATAGGCGTAATAACTCATCCTTGTCAACGATCTCTCTATAAATCGTGGAAAATTTATCTCGGTGTATCATTATATTTAGAAACCATTATTTGTTGTTTTCAATGTAATTACGACGGGAAATCCGAGTATCAGTACAACCGTGGCTTTCACTTATTTACACATGTTATTTGTTATTTTATTTATCTGATCACCTTGCAGCATTACATGGATCACGTTGCATTTATTCGAATATTATCTATACTTTTGGCAGCCTGTTTATACATTCTATATTAACAGTTTAAATATTTAGTGGGCCTGCTTTAAATTGCTCGTGTGCACTTTGTAACATCTGTGACCTCTGTCATTGTATATATTAATTTGTGATGTCACAGTGCACTTCTGAATGGACCAGCTGATTTTGTTGAATTTGATGTTTCTTTTTCTTTGCATGTCATAGTCCATTCTTTGTTACTGTTTATGTTTGTTACCACAACATTTTATTCCTGGAGTAATAACCGTCAATGTTGAAGTTTGATTGTGTATGCAATGTTACTCTCTTTATATATGTGTCATGGTTTACTTATTTCCTTTAAGTAATTATAACTAAAAGCGAATAGACGTAATTAACACCAAAATTTCGAGTTAATGCGTTGACATTAACTGGATGTAAATCTTTTCTAATTCAGTTTCTAAAATGTGTAGCCCAAACACGGATAATAAAATCATCAACCATAAATAAGTGTAGCCTAGACACCGATAATAAAATCATTAAGCATAAAATGTGTAGCCCACGCACGGATAATAAAATCATAAAGCATAAAAAAGTGAAGCCCACGCACGGATAATAAAATCATCAAGCATAAAAAGGTGTAGCTCACGCACAGATACTAAAATCATCAAACATAAACAAGTGTAGCACACGCACAGATAATAATATCATCAAGCATAAAAAGGTGTAACATAAGCACGGGTAATAAAATCATCAAGCATAACTAAGTGTTGCCCACGCACGGATAATAATATCATCAAGCATTAAAAGGTGTAGCCCAAGCACGGAAAATAAAATCATCAAACATAAAAAGTGTAGTCCACGCACGGAAAATGAAATCATCAAGCATAAAACGTGTAGCCCGCGCAAGAATAATAAAATCATCAAGCATAAAGAGTTTAGCCCGCGCACAGATAATAAAATCATCAAGTTTAAAATAGTGTAGCCCACGCACGGATAATAAAATCATCAATCATAAAAAGGTGTAGCCCACGCCCGGATAATAAAATCATCTAGCGTAAAAAAGTGTAGCCCACGCAAGGATAATAAAATAATCAAGCATAAAAACGTGTAGTCCACGCACGGATAATAAAATCACCAAACATAAAAAGTGTAGCCCAGGCACGGATAATATAATCATCAAGCATAAAAAAGTGAAGCCCACGCACGGATAATAAAATCATCAAGCATAAAAAGAGAAGCCCACTCACGGATTATAAAATTACCAAGAATAAAACGGTGTAGCCCAGGCACGGATAAAAAAACATCAAGCATAAAAAAGTGTAGCCCATGCACGGATAATAAAATTATCAAGCATAAAAAGTTGAAGCCCACGCACGGATAATATAATCATTAAGCGTAAAAAAGTGTATCCCATGCACGGATAATAAAAACATAAAGCATAGAAAAGTGTAGCCCAGGCACGGATAATAAAAACATAAAGCATAGAAAAGTGTAGCCCATGCACGGATAATAAAAACATAAAGCATAGAAAAGTGTAGCCCAGGCACGGATAATAAAAGCATAAAGCATAAAAAAGTGTAGCCCATGCACGGATAATAAAAACATAAAGCATAGAAAAGTGTAGCCCAGGCACGGATAATAAAAACATAAAGCATAGAAAAGTGTAGCCCAGGCACGGATAATAAAAACATAAAGCATAGAAAAGTGTAGCCCAGGCACGGATAATAAAAACATAAAGCATAGAAAAGTGTAGCCCAGGCACGGATAATAAAAACATAAAGCATAGAAAAGTGTAGCCCAGGCACGGATAATAAAAACATAAAGCATAAAAAAGTGTAGCCCAGGCACGGATAATAAAAACATAAAGCATAAAAAAGTGTAGCCCATGCACGGATTATGAAATGACCAAGCATAAACAAATTATTTTCCATGACCATTCACAACTGTCATGCCCCATATACATTGATGAACTTTAAATACTTAATGATCGTTCGTATTCATGTTTTATGTAAACTTAATTATGTACAGTTTTGCTTGCTCTTGCAGCAGTGTTGCCAGTTTATTACTACTGTGCAGCAGTTTGTTATGTTTATTATTACAAAATTGCAGCGGCTGTCATTATGAATGTTGCATTATTGGATTGTTTACCAATAGTAACTAGTCATGATGAACAGCCACACATTATTGAAATGAATATACCTACTGTCTACCCTTGGATACTGCTGTATTTGTTTTGAACTCGTTTAGAATGTTACTTTGAATTACCATTTTAATATCAACAGTTGTTTAATGGTAACCGTTTAGATTTTACTAAAATCGATCCAACCAAGCTGGTCACAAAATCAAGGGTCAATGGAAACTGGTTTCTGTTGGTTGCACTCGGTAAGTTTTACTCATTGAACCTTAAACTGGTTAGTAAACGTTCAATGTGCAATATCACTTTGTTCACTCGTATATCTAAGAAGGCTGTCTGCAACTTGCAGACTGTTTATGACTTTTAGACCAACTGAAACCTATCAACTACACCTTTATTGTGTATTTATGGTCATGAGGCGATTAGGTTGACGTCCAAAGAAACTAGATTAATAGAGAAAGAACAAAAACTACCAGACGCATTTATTTAAATTCAAGTCAAATTTAATCCGATTTTGAGACCCGCTACTGCCTCTACCTATTTATTATTGTTAAAATCTGGCAATAAATACAAAGAGACGGTGACCTATTTTCGAATGACGTGTACTACAATAAACATAATGTATGTGTCAGTTATTTTCTGCTTTTAACTGAATTTCATTTGATATGTTTGAGCAGACACATTTGTTGCGAGTGTCTTCCAGAAAGATATATTATATTGGTATAATCTAGATAATGTTATTTTGATATGATCAAAATCACTGTCTCTCGGAAGTTTATTTTCTTGTTTTTCATTATGTTAAATGCGTCGACTTCGACCTGCTTTAAAATTACTTCTTAAATTGTCGCAACATGTATATTTCTAAATGCATATATATGTATCAAATACACATTAATATTACGCCTTTGAATGTATAACAATTTTGTGGTTATATCGGTCAGCATGTTACTAATGTGTATTGAAACTGGTGCTGGTCAATCTATGTCTTGTGGGCCATGACCCCAGCCTGGAAGCTTGATTGATTTGTTTACAAGTTAACAGCCCCATCAAAGTCACGATGAAATATCATCGGCATTAACGTCGTGATGTTGGACCTTTATAAACTGGACGCTTGAGTCAGACTGAGGCAGATTCGGACAGCGACTCCGAGAGGGAGTTTCGAACGATTCTCTTACGAAGAGGGCACTCACTTGAAGATTTACTTGCGTATCAATGAATACAGACGAAATAAGATGGTGGTACATGTATTAATGTATCATAAAGTACCAAGTAGAAGGATGCATTCAATCATTTATAAAACGATTGCAAGCTACAACCTACCTCATTTACAAAACTGTGTCCAGAAGACATATAACATGATCATGCATATTAACAAGTGACATTATTAATATTGTTACTGAAAACAACATAGGGACGTTAATTTGAATCAACAGTCAACGATGCAAGCTTTATTTGTCTCACTTTACTGATCTCATCGATGCATTGATAGTGGATGTGTTAAATAAACTAGTCAGATTAAAGTACTGCTTCAAGACAACATGGCATTGATAATTGTAGACAAAGATATGAATTTGATAGACTGATATCATATATTGCCAACGAAGATGCCAAAGCAATGTCTGAAACATTTAATTAAATTAGACAATAATAAATCATAATTGAACGCTTTATGTTAATATTAATGGTGTAATAGCATATATTAAGATAAAATGTTTAGATCGATTCGAATTTTGTGAATTTAAAACAGACTCAAAATCAAAATGTCGCATTTATAACGAAGTTGATAAGATGATAATGCATTTTTACATGGATGCAGTAGTTCAGTGTTATGTTTTCTTGGTAAAACATAGGAATATCATATCTATGGTAGTTGCTTTGCACTTGTTTAGTAAATGAGCGACAGTCCTGTTTAACGTATGTTTCATAAAGTAATAACAACTCATGTTTTTCGTTACTGAAGCGGTTAATGACTATAACCACTTTATTTTACATTATGCGAGTATTTTCTATTATATTTTAACTGTAAATTAGATCAATTTTCCATTAGCCGTATCTGAATATTGTTTGATAAGACAAAATATTACCATAAAAAATATGATCAAACTCACTTTGTTTTATCTGATACATATACGAGTGGGGATTGGAAAATTCGTAGACTTTTGCCATAGTTTATTTCTATCAATTATGTCATGCACAATGTTATTGTATTTAAATTAAATGTATAGGAGACATATTTTGAAAAAAAATGTAGTATGAAATGTCACCTATTAAAACAAGTAGGCGCTATTCAAAGCATAACAGTTACATATGTCAGGACAAAATGACGACATAGTATTCACCAAGAACCAACGTCAATATTATAAAAAGATGCTTTCATATATAATTTACTGAGTCACCACTTCTATAAATACTCTCTTCCATGGTCTATACATATTTACCACTATTTACAACATTGAGTGAACATGCATGTCAACGAAATCCGAAGATGGTATACTGGAAACAATATCCTGTAAAGCATGCATTAACTCCAACACGTCTTCAAAGCGGCGTCGCATTTTTCCTTCTATTAATGAGTGATCCTCGGCACTCTCAAAAAACATTTGTGCCAATTGAATACTAGAGCCCTTGAAACGATAGATATACTGTACACACTCTTAAAATATTTCTCTGTTTAAGCAGGTGTATAACCTGACAATGAGCAGAACTTAATATAACTGCGGTATTTCACACGTGCTTATTCATTTCCAAGTGTCCCAACGTCATTTTACCTCAATCAAAATTTGCGTACCGTAACATTATATAAATAATATTGACGCCATTTAAAGATGTACATAATTGGTGCCATTTTCTTAAAGGGTGTAAACAAGAATTCGATACAGTACACATTGATCGTTTTTATTTAAAATTAGAAGTAGAGATATAACAAAAGCAAAAAATGCCCAACTACGTTAATCAACGTTTCCATAGTTACGATAGAATATAAACTAATGATAGAAAATCATTAAAAATTTGAAAAATTACTGCAAGTAATTAGCGACATAAGCCCTCTGATATTTATTAGTCTAAGAATAAAATAATTAATAAAAACAATGTTAGGGTAAGAATCTTCGAAGTTTCTGATCCCCCCTCGTATACATATACCTTTGGTATTAACAAATCAAATAACTGTTTATCTTGTGCTTATTATTTATTTGCTAGAGTATAAAGCTTCTGACATATTTTATTTTAATATTACATTTAATGTGAACCATGTTCTTACAATTTAGAAGAAATAAAAACACGCTCTAAGTGTTCCTGGTTAGAAACAGTTCTAAGTATATGCTGATAAAACACCATACGAGGAAGAGGATCAAACTTCCAATTATTGAAACCACCGATGGTTTATCAATGGACCATAGTTCCACTCCATAAGATTTACCATGTCTTTTTCGTATAAACAGACTGGATAAATACAGCTTTCTCTGAACAATGATTGTTATATATGTAGAACGAAAACACATAGAAAGATGTCTTCTTGAAATGTATACAAATACTCATCGCTGTCAATGCATCATAGTAGTAAGATATTGAACTCTCATTATATATATATGTCTGCGTATTGTGTTTCACTATACAGTAGGGATTTTGCACGATGTTATATATATAAATAAAGCGTGCATTAACTATAGCAAACAATATTTTTCACCTGGGGAATGTTATTTAAATATTTATAAAAAAAACAATATCAACTCTAAACTGAAGAAACAAATCACAATCAAGTGTATGCTTTCTAGTTGTTATTTTATACGAAATCGTTGCTTTTTTTAATACATTCAATGCATGTAGTTTTAATTTCCTTTTAGATATATATCACTGAGAGTGAATTTGCCAAACCACTTGATGGAACCCAGTTGTTTATTCAGCCTCATTCAGGGAGGGGGGGGAGGTTCTGCACCAATATAATGGGGTATATTATACATATATAGCACGTCATGTGTTGCATACTGGCTTAAACTCGTATCGCTTGGCATTGCCCGTATATCTCGACTCTCGTACGTAAACTGCTGAGCACACACAACCACCGGGATTTTGGTCATTTAACGTTTTTAGATATTCCTGCGGTTAGAATACATTTGTTTCTTCTATCTTAATATTGAGCGTTATTGTTATGCCATCGCGGGCTAACATACTATCAGTTAACTTAACCACTCACTCCTTGGATTCTTAAAGGTTATCCATTTCTCGAGCACACCCATCACATGCACGTAACATATAAAGTTTGAAATTAATTTGAATTAACAACGACATACGTAAGACACTGAGACTTGCGTGATTGTAAAACGTCTGTTTAATCGAGTTGTTTTGATAAATTATCATCTTTCACATTTGGTAACTACTACTTAAACGGTTTTCTAATGCATTAGACTGGAATCAAGGTACATGCAAGACAGTTACTTTCGGATTAAATATGTATATGTGTTAGTAATTAATTGGTTTAATAGTTTGATTAAAGTAGAACATGAAAAATACCGATACAAATAGTAGAAGTACATACGAAAGGTAATAGATGATGCCCCGTTCGATATGAATCGTCCCTTTTTTATACTCATATGATCTCAGTTGCAAGAGAAAGTATGCACTGTAGTATTTTTTTGAACAATGTCAATGTTGGTACAAATAAATGATATCATGTTTGGTACCAAATTATGCATTTTACGAGAATGCATTTGTTTTGCAAAATGTTATTGTCACTAACTTGCTGCCCAAACCACAAAGGGGCCGAAATAAAAAGTTCAACGTTTACTTTTTAGCCAGTAAAGAACTTTTTCTAAAGATTTTTTTCAAAGAAATATTGTTTGTTCATCACCAATAACACATTTTATTTAAAATATTTTGAATTGTTTACCTCTTGTGTTTATACAAGCGATGAGACGTCGACGCATTGACCTTGAGTATGTTGTTCCATTCCTGAACTTGAACGGCGTGAATATCATCTATTTTATAGCTATGTAGATAATGAAGTTGTGTTTTTACTTTCATAAAAGGCTAGAGAATGTCATTTAACTTGTTTTATCCGACATGTACTTTTCACATGAAGTGCACGCGCACAAATAATGTAAATACTGTATTCACTATAAAATTGTTATCGGTAAAATGTACAATGCAAATTTATGCTTTTCTGAAAGCAAATTTTGTATACTACCTTTCACAAAAACTAAGACATGATATCACTTTTAGTACAGAAAATATAGTTAACAAAAGTGCACTCTTTCTTTTGCAACTGAGTATATTTAGGAAGTTCTTCTGTACATTGTAGACTGAATATAACTTTATACCAACTCAAATATATCAACTACACCATTACTGGGTATTTATCGACACAATGCGATTAGGAAGACCTCAAAAGAAAATAAATTAATAAAGATGGAACTAAAATTACTAGACGCATTAATTGAAATTCGACTCAAATTTAATCGGATTTCGAGAATTTGACAAAGCACCTGTTCAAGCCTCCAGACGTATTTATTATTATTCCAATCTGACAATAAATACAAGGGGATGGAAAACTATTTACGAATGTCGTGAAATGAAATATAAATAGTGAATGTGTCAGTTCTTTTGTTTGTTTTTTGTAATTGTTGTTTTTTTCGAATGTCATCAGATATGTTTCAGCAGACATTTATAATATTATTACCGAAAACAATATTGACATATATTTGAATAAGCAGTTAACATTGCGATCAGATCTGTACGCTTTATTTCATGGTAGTGTTCACTTTGTTTCAACTTGCTGATTGTCACGATGTCTTGGTAGTGTATGGGTGAACTAAACTATGCCGATATAAGTACGGTTTTAAGACAACATGCCGTTTATAACTGTAGACTAAGATGTGACTTTGAAACAGACTGCTACTATATATTGCATATAAATTTAAATTATACGGTATCAATTCCACATAATTAGACTTTTTAAATTAATAGAGTAATAGTTAGTTACAACATATATTACGATCAAATGTTAGAAAAATGTGCTTTTTTTGAAAGTAGGACACCTTTGGGAAGCGGAATCAAAATAGTTACATTTAAACGTCAATTTATGAATCCCTAATGTATATTTTACACGTGATTCGATAGTTTCGTGATACAACATGACACTATCATATTCATCATAGTTGTTTCGCACGTAACTATTGAATTCTGTATAGTCATGTACCAAATCTTTATTGTCTGTTCTATAATTTAATAATTAAAAAGAAATAATTTTCCTCTAAATGCTTAAGTGGTGTAATGACTGTAACCACAAGCTCAACTTAGCTCAACATATAATGTCAATGCATTTACAGTAAATTAACTTTCACTGTTGCATAAATATTGCGCACGTCTTTTTTATTACAATGATTTGAAAAGATTAACAAACATAAACATTTACTGCAAGCAAAGCGTTCTAATATAAAACGTCTTTTTATAGATATGTAAGAGTTGTTAATAATATATGTATTTACTGTCTTTTAAACAAAATGTTACTTAATTTGATATGCAAATATTTCATGTATGTTATAGCCTGTGGACAAACTATAACCCAATTGATTGTATTTATCTACACTAGAGGTAAAGTCAGACATTCACATTGTAAGCCCTGTATATCTGAAATAATAGAATAATAGAATAATATAAGGATAAAAGTATAAGTAGCATATACGAGAAAAAATGTCTGAAACGTTGTTTGGAAACTGTGCATAATGTTTACCATCAAATACATCTTTGTTGTGTTACCCACAGTTATATACTTATATATATTGCAATTGCAAATTGCATATTTATCTGTATGAAGTCGTGTTATATTGAGATGTTGTAAGTTATTGTGTAATTGTCAATTAAACATTCTTAAGTCATAATCGTTTTAGTCATAATACTAATGTATTTTTCAAATAATCATATGGAATGATAATAGCAACGGTAATGAAATAGCATGCATTTCGTTAGCAACATTTTTTTATTTTTTTGACATTAAATAAGATTTCTTTCTGGATTTCAGATGCAGTATGCATTTACAGTATGATATAATATATACTGTCCTCGTTAAGAATGGTACATGTATCTGTCATTGTGCACTGGTATACCTGCATAAATGGTACATCACTCCAGAACTGAGCTACATGTACATTAGTTGCCATATCCCTGTTTGCGGCAATTGTCCACAGAATTGCAAGAGGCTCGGTTATTACTTATCATGTTTTTTAATAATGCAATTTCGTGTGTGGTAGTTGAAACTTGTACTTAGTTTCGCAATATAAATTTGCTTGGCAGTGACTTAGTGTATTTCATGAAATTATTCAATATGGTTTTTAGTTGATACAGGTAAAGTAGCTGATATATATAAAGGATAAAATATTTTTGTGCAACATTCAACCATTAATAAACTGTATATAGCGACTTATGAAAGTCGTATGACTCAGCGGTGATGACGAAAGTATCTTGTGGAGAGTGGAGAAACAATAGATTGCTTTGATCAATTTCAGTGGAAATGCGGTGTAGGTCAAGCATAGATTCGCACTTGTCTGATCGTGTTCTTATTGTGGAGGCCTATTCCATTTTCACTACATAGTGCTGTAATTTATTTATCGTATTTAATTCCGCGTTTGTAAGGTTATTCCACAATGCACAACCGTTAAGTGCAGAGGTTATTAGTATTTTTTATAAGCATTTAAGGTAAGTGGATTTAGATGGTCCTATACCCAGGCCTAGCGAGGCGAGAAACGTTTTTAAGGCATTTTGAAATCTTTCAACCTTATGATTTCATAAGAAACATGTCCTTGCGAATACCAAGGTGGACTATAGAATTGACATTATCGATATATCGGCCACGTATATAAGCCTTGGTACGTTGGCAACCGAATGTTTAGATGCATAAGTATCAAATTGCAATCTTATAGAAAAGTTGTAAACAATGTCGAGTAATTATGTATGTTGTATGGTCTTGTTGCGATTAAGATAAAGTCATCATCTTTAATGATAACCTGCTTTAACTGAATATGCTAGCTCTGTACTTTGATTCTCGTCATTTATAAAGACCAGGTATAGGAATGTTGACAATACCTTACCTTAACGGACTTCGTTTTTTAAAGCTTGTCTTTAAAAATACGCTGTTAATACAATTAAGATGTTCATCAGATGTTTTGATAATATCCCATAATTTTATGTAATGTTATGTTGATATAGGCTACGCATATTTTGTGCTCTAGTAAGTGCCAAATTGTTTCGGTTATGTTTAAGACGGCCATAGAACAACTTAGAGTTACTTGAAACCATTGCTGTTGACTTAAGGGAATTGAATTGATTTCATCTTAAGGAAGGCCTCAGCGCGTTGGCGTAATGTGGCTTCGAGTCATGGCGGCAGTGCGATTGGACGAAATCTGCTGGGATCGGTCTTTGATTTACCTCCACTTTTATATATTTGTTTTATTACGGTTGTTTGCCACGATGTCGGAGTTATTTCGTTATCAAGGATTTTATTAAGATAATAATAATAAAACAAAGTATAAGTACAGGTCCGCCATATATCACGTCTTCATTGTGAAGTTGGCCGGTCGTACGTCCTTTCAAAGCCTTTGTTATTCTGGCTACGTCGTCCTATGTTACATCGAAATCACGAATACGAGGATAAATAAGATCATTGAGTTCTGCTATATCCAGTGAAAAGACGAGCGTTTTGATCTGTTCACGAAAGATTCTAAGCGAATAGTCATTATGGGCGGCTTGGAATATTTTACTGTAATGGGCTGCAAACCCATTAGCCAGAGTATCGTCAGTACCGAATTTGACCCCATCAACGATAATTTCATGGCATGTTACTGTATTTGATTTGTTGTGTTTCCGGAGTAGCTTCCAGAATAAACGATAATCGAATTTAGCCGATTCATCTACTTCCTAGTACATTTTATCAAGAACATGTTCTGACTTTTGACTTCTTTGAGAATTACGCAAACGGAGTTTGGCATATTAATAATCACTAAGCAATTTCAAAACGCTCGGCCTGTCATGTGATATCCAAATAAGCCGGTAGCTAAAGTTTGCTATTCATTTACCTCATCCGACCAATATGGTTTTGCATATTAATTAAATTTGATTTTAGGTAATGTTTTTTTCCGGCCGCGGATAGTAAAACATTTACGATTGAGAATGATATGACATCCACTGATAAATCAATATAGTGTCCTTTTACATGTTTCATTTGTCGCGATAATTCAAACTGATAAGCATACTTAGGTCGTCACCAATTTCGTTACATGCAATTTCCGACGTTGTCGTCGTCGCGTATAAGTTGATAGTGTGTCAATCCCGTGTCCGTTTCCTCGTCTTCTATCATACCTTTCATCTTACCACTCAGATCTGTCCACTTATCTTCTCACTATCTATGATATCCCCTTCGGCCAGAAACTTTCGTCCAGAACACGATCGTCATACTCACTTGATACATTTATAATTGCAGAATAATGAACAAAATCAACATATACCTACAACATGATGTAATACAACATACCAAATAAGAAAATATGCAATCAACATACGTATTAATCAAAGACCATCGCAAAAACATTAACAGCAACGTAATAAACATCTATATATTAATATGATGATTGTATTAGATATAATATATTTAAACGTGACTACATGTGTTGCCAACTCCAAACGATCAGTAGCAATACCTCCGCTGCGCTTAGACCTTGTTATTGGGCGCACCTGAGCGTGCTCCCCTGTATACATATCATTAGTTATACATTGTAACTTAATGTAGTCATACAAATGTCTTAAACATGCAACAGCATGCACATGTGTATGGTGTTCAGTACAGAAATGCAGAAAGTATAGCATATCAGGTGTTAAATAATCGACACACACACAGCATGCACTTATCATGTGAAATCAGAAGAAGCGGTATTATGTATATAACGAATTTTATTTCAATAAACAGAATGTCCCGCTAGGAGTTGATTATCTTTTGATGCATCTAATTTTTTATTTAAGTAGCTACATAAGCATATTGAATGTTACAATGTCCCTATAATTCAGATTCGTTTAATATCAGACGTTAAGGAATGTTACCAATCTCCTCGCTATAGCTTTGAATAGCTAAAATACGCTGCATTGTGTGTGGCAAATAACAAGTGTTACATGCAATTAAACATCTACTAGCACATGCAAATCTATTTAATGTGTATGCATAATGGATATACATATAGATTGCTTCATGTGATCTAGGTTTATGGTGATTCGAGAGTGTCATCAATGTAAAAATGTAGTGTTTGATTTTATCTAGTATGCAGTTTTCCTAGTCATATAATGATACATTTTTATTAATACTTATATCAAATTATCAATATTAAATATCCTGTTCTATTACTTCACCATTGTAATGATTAATATCAAGATTGCATGATTCGTCTATCTTACAAAAATATCAAACTTACATAAAGTGCATACTATAGCGCATTCTTGATTCAAACTGAGAATTGTAGATGTTGTATGTAGTTTTCATACTTTCTCAGTTGTCAAATAAACAGTGTATGTTATTAACTGAAAGGGTGAGACTAGCAAATGCCTGAATCGTCCGATTTCACGATAATTGCAAAGTAAATGTTAGGTGTTCATTCATTTAGAAATTACACTTGTTCGACTGTAACCATAGACATTACAATAAGATATAAATAGAGTGTTTTGTAACGCCATTAAACTATAATTTGAAAACCTAATAAACATGATTATACAAAAAAAAACTCAAACTTAAATAAAATATCTGTGTTGTACGATCATCGCTTTCTTCCGAACGTTAACGAAAATTTACCAGAAAGTATTGGAATGGAACAGAATTACAGAGAGCAACCAAACAAAATAAAATAATCAAATGGAATGGTATGGAACATATCAGAACAGATCATTATATTAGTATGATATATCACAGTATCTGCTTCAGTAAATGTTTATCTCTTTACAAATCGTAAACAGTTCAACATAAATAAACTGTAAAAGTGTTTTGTGTACATAATAACTCTAAATCTAGGTCAATATTTAATTACACATAATACAGAAAAAGGTACCAAGAGCCTTATTATTACATAAACGCTTGGTACCTTATTGCACCAATGGAACGATTAAATATTCTGAAATTGATGAAATAACTCATCAACTATTTCATCAATTTTAGTATAAATATCTGATATGACTTCATTCCCAGACAATACAACCCAGAGGTAACATAAAAGCATACTGTCCTATCTAAACGCATCACCATAACAGTAATAATGTAAAACACGTCTAATGTAGTCACGGTATATCGGTTAATTATTACAATGAAATGTGTTTATAAACTGACCGAAGCAAATGGATAACTCTCAATGTTTTTGCAACTTACAAACGTATACTAAATTTCGCTTAATATTCGCAAGGAATTTAAGAGGCAATTTCTACGAATCTAGTCTTTTTATTTGAAAATTCCCCAGTAGTCGAAATAATTTATCCGGAACACGAGAATGAAAAAGCCAAACAGGACAAGTACAATTATATTAGATAGCATATTTATATACATAGGACGTTTAAGATGTACTGAAAAGTTGTCAAAAAGTGTCATCGGATTGAAACGCTCCGTGACGAAAACACCATACAAGATTGTTTAATGTGGGGTGAATTGCAGCTCGTTCTTCCCAGTAACATCATGCCATAAACCGAAACCTCTTACATTGTTTTACAGATGCGACTGCGACTATACGAGTACTGTATTTACACGCATTTTTTGTTAATATATTAATCACAAACAAATAACATGTAGTGTCACAAGCATAATGTGCCAGAGCAGGAATATTCTACTTGTTGTTATTCAAGATGGAGTTAACTTTTTATAAATAAAACTATATGGCATTTTTTATAAAAAATATATTTTCAATGTTATACATATAAAGTACAAAAAAAATGTACAAACTGTTCAAAGCATAAACTTGAGCTATGCATCTTATCAAATATATATTTATCATATTACTTTATTATGTGTTCCAACATTGGCGCCATTTTATCACCAATTTCTTTTACACACTTTTTCTATTTAAAGTATCAATCAATGTAAGATTTATATACAAAAAAGTTTGATTTTATATTTTATTTTTAACGTTATTATTACATGAACCGCATGGGTATAGTAAATTTGAAACAAGCTCTGTCCATTTATCTGTCATGAAAATTGATTCTGAGAAAAATAGTGAATACGCATTAATAAAGTAAACTCTAATGAAATATATTTTCATTTTCTCCTAAATCTTGGGCATACCGCAAAACTTGTTTCTATATTTTCTTTCTCTGTAGTATCTTTAGATTTTTATTGAATCCTGGAAATGAGACCATGAATGAAATGTTCAGTCGGTGTGCATTTTCCAATATATTGGAATATATTGGAGTAAATCAACCAAACGTCATCCTCGGTTTTTCAAATTATATATAAATTGTTTTGCAAAGTTTGGAATTATCCGGATTTCTATTCATTCTTCCAACGGCTTATGCTTTTGATTTGCCAAACCAAGCATAAATGTTTGTACTTCATTTGTATGTTATTCATATGTGCGTGAATCTAAAACACACACATAGAATGGAATAAATCGTATACTATGAAGATTCTCAAACTGAGCGTCAAATGGAAAAACTGTGTCAACGTTCGTATAGATTTCGACCACAAAGTCACTGCTCAGTTACTCATCGTACACAGTGTTGCAGTAAATATGTCCAGCCTATAACCACAAGTCTAGAAACAACGCGAAAAATAAAAACAGTCATGCAATACTGTCATTATGGCCGAGTGTATTTGCTGCTATTATTCTACATTTAGACGGATTGCTGTATTTCATCGTTAGTTTGAAGTATTAATCTAACGTATGTTGACCTCCGAAATTGTCATTTACTACAATTATCGCGATTAACATTGTTTAATGAAGTAACACGCAACTTATGTTTGATTTATATCATACTTAATGAATCGTAGAAGATGCAAAATTAAATCAGTATTATCCAATCGCATATTTTGTTTATTGTGACGCAGTTACTCGTAATGCAATTGTTTATATATCCCTGTCAAATGGTAAACAATTTATCGGATAAAAGTATTTAATATCGATGTAATTTACTAAAGCTATAGCAGATACATTGAGCAACATTTCGTTTAATAGTTAATGTTTGCTTCTGACAACAAGTACCGTTTCAAGTTTATGCTAGTTAATGAGTTAAACGTATAATATTATACATATATTGCAAACCAAGTTTGACAATAATAATCGAGATATTCCTGGGTACAATCAGTACTAATAATTTACCATTAGACCATGCGCTCCACATAGTTAATAAATTGATTATTACAATGAGTGCATTGAATATTATATTGTTCCAATGACTGTACGCACCAGTCGTTGTATTCAGTACAGGCTAAATGGAACCATTGCCGTAAATGCATGTACATGCAACTTAGTGGTTGTTGTTATATATAATAAATATCTTGAGATATTCGTTTGTTCTTGCTAGTTTAAGATAAATGCTTTCTTAGTTGATGTGAATTACAAATGTAGATACGTAATGGTAGTGAAAACGTCATATAGACATAAAACATCCGTAGTTATTAATAACTACACTTGTAAATAATTGTTTTTATTACTTTTTAAATATACCTCTCAGCACTTTTGTATAGTTTATAAAAAATAAATAGATCAGTTTATGATTACTCGAAAACAATCATTTAAACAACAGTGCTGCATGCGTACACATGAATCAACTTTAAAAGATGTGTAAATATTGCATTTGTTTATACCTTTGGCATGTTTATACTTTATACTAATTATGTCATTTCCGCCCGTTTACTGACATCAAAACTAAATTGATGCGATGGTCTTACACACTAAATTGCTTTCTGTAGGAAAAAATGACATTTAGACATTACAAATTGATAAATACTGACAACAGCAACTGTTTACAACAATTTTCACTGCGTTTTAATTACCTATTTGCTAGTTTTATTATTTTAAAAAAAAAACGGTGCACTTTCTGATTACCCGAAAACATTTGATAAACAGCATTGCCTGTGTGCGCATGAACTGATTTTAGATGCTATGTCAATATTGCTTTTGTTTATACTTGTGGTATGATCATACTTCACACTTATAAATTAAGTTATTTCTGTTTACTGTCAGCAAAACCAAATTGATACGATGGGCATACACACTAGATTGCTTCTTAAAAAAGAACATTTCGACATAACATATTGACAGTTGATAACAACACTTGTATATATTTTCAATTATTTTTACTACATTTCAATATAACTTTTCGTACATTTTGTTAGTTTATAAAACGAAAAGGATAACGTTTGGATTACCATAAGACATCATTTGAACCATAGTTTTGTCTGTGTGCGCATGACTTTACTTTGTAAATATTGCATTTGTTTATACTTATTGCATTATCTGACTGGCATCATATTCTACACTTATTATGTTATTGTTTACTTCGTACATGTTGATATAGATCCTTATGATATTTATCTACAATAGACTGAATCGTGCTGTTTATATTTACAAATAATTGAGAGCAAAATAAAAACGTTGATACAGTACATAAGTCATATGTCACATTACGTGTTTAGGGAATACACACCATTAAATGAAATGTTTCACATAAGCCTGATATTGTTAAATGTGTGTATATACTAAAGTATGATATAATTGATTTGAGATATACAAATATTGGAAATATTAAGCACTCTCTCACTCATTTAATCACTCGTTCACTTAATCTCTCGCTAACGCTTTCTTACAATGCATTATTAAATATAATAAAATATAAATATTGAAGTCATTATATACCAATAAATATAAATATTGCAGACATTATCTACCAATAAATCGGTGACAACAAACAGCACCTGTCATTTACAGCAGCTGTAATACCGGTGTCTCACACGAATCTGTCTGATTGTGTGATGTATGGCACATTTCGCCATACAAACCGACAGATAATTAACAGATGTACGTGCTATAAACGTAGAGTAGGTGGCAGCCATATTGTATTATATTATATTTTTGAAATCATATGACCGAAATATTTGAAATATAAGGATAAGCACTAGTGTGTGTTTGTGTTTAATTTCGGTTCATTTTGTGTTGTTTTTAAATACTTTAAATTGTGTATAATGTACTATAATATTGTTCATTCGACGTCCGTTTACTTCATTTGTACCACACTAAACTTCTAAAATACAAGAACACATACAATATACAAAACAATACAATTACTTACCAATATAAGAAAAACTTTATGCTATTTTATAGTTATATGTGTTACCGAAATAATATTTTATGATATTTGACATGAATCCACTGTGTTCCCTAAACCATTTCAGCACCACTAATTTAAAATGAATCAGTATTCAGTTATTTCTCTTCAGATGTGTAATTGCTAATTAGTCTACCAGAAATTTACAATGAATTTGCGTCGAATTGCCGGTCCAGATAATAGCTTGCTTCTGAATAATGTTGGCAAATAATTTAGGTTTTTGAATGAATTCAGTTTATTAACCAAAATATCAGAAATGTCATCACCACCAATCACATGATTTTGTTCTGTATCGGAATCTTAATTCTGATTTAAAGGCTGACTACGCGGGAAGGACTTTCAAGTATAGCCCTTAATCTTATTATGTTTAGATGATATCACATTGTACTTTTATGGCGGTGAAAGTTTGATATAAAGAAAGTTTGTGACTCCATAATGGAACACACACACACACACGCGCGCGTCATATTTACTTAGGTTCACGATCTTATTAATCAAAGTATTTAAGAAAACTGATAACTATCGTGTTATATTATACTTTAGTAATCTTTCTTCGCTATTTGATAGAATGTTTTTTTATGGAGTTTAATACCATAAAATTCTTAAAAAAATGCCAAGGAATCGTATGTACATTTACCTTGCTTATAACTAGCACCAAGCTGATATTTCTAGCAGAGAATGGCTACTATAATAAACTTTGTTGCAAGATAGATATTTACTTAACATATGTACCTTAAGTGTAATTCTCCACATAGTCATGTGCTTACCAAAGAAATGTAAATATGTTTTACATATGTTGGGTATAATGCTTTCTTGTCTTGTATTCTAAGATATAGTTATAAATTCGTGTTCATTAATATTGATGAATTAGTTTTCACCTTCTCTGATGATGGTATATTTCAACATCCGCTAACGATGTTCACCTGGTCGTTGTAAAATGTTTGATCTACGTTAAACACAGGATTCTTATCTAACTGACATAATCAGTTGAAAAAAAACTCAGATGGGTGAACTAATTAAGCGTGAAACCAATAAGTCACTGTCATGACAAGTATATCTAAACTTATCAAGACTGTGTTCTGTAAAAAATGAATTTAAATATATATTGTAACATAATATGCGATTCATTGTAATGCATCCGTCAAACTAGAACAGAACAAAACAATGTTGGGTATTTTTGAACGAGCATATTTTCTTCGTAAATGGAGATCAAAAGTTAAACACTATACATTATTATTAGATTGGTTGTTAGGTTATAAGCTGAATAAAAATAATTATGTTTTCATTTTTTTTTAATAATTTCTATAAAATATGTTTTTAATGTTCAATTCAAGAGCAAATGATAACTATACTATTTTAATAGCTTGAGTAATATTTTTTCTGCAAGCCAGTATTATATCAAGTTTAATTTCTATTGTTACTCTAGAAAAAGGATTTTTTGAAGTTAGTAAAACTGCTGTTAAAAAATATATGTGTTTAAATATTCCATTAGTTAATCAATCGACATGTGTGTGTGTGTGTGTGTGTGTGTGTGTGTGTGTGTGTGTGTTTATATTGAAAATGCACACCAGCTATATCTATATAGTGTTTTTATATAGCAACTCGATCAATATTTATTACCGTTATAACGGGTTTATATTCAGTTTTATAGAAACTCAAGTAATATTTGGGATAAGCATCTCGAGTAACATCCAATGCATCTATGAGACGGTATTCGTTTCTAGACTAAAATATTTTGTATTTTTTATCTTATTGATCTCGTTCTTTATATTTTTTACTTGTATTTATTTTGAATTTGTTCATTAATTTTATTTGATTTTTGTCTTATCGCATATTACCCATATACGCTATAGACATTTTGCTTGTAATACATTTTGCTATTTTTTACTAATGGTGTTAGAACCTGTGATCCAACCTATTTTCGTGTTATTGTAAATCATTGAAAAATGTTTAAATAAAAAATAATCATCATTTCTTTGAGGAGGTGACATATGTCATGCCATTGATAACAGTAGAATATGTTTAATATGGCGTATATTATGTTCCATTCTTTAGTACGATGACTTATATATTGTTTACAGGACTAAAAAGCAAACCAAGTTGTGCGGCAAATAATCTAAGCTTAGCGGTTATGCTTAGATAACTAATGCTCTACTGACTTAGCCAGCAACATGAGTTTTATAAGTTTTCTCCTTACTGGTATGGAACACAATTTGACATACAATCAAGTTATTTATACAGCGTGACAAACAACACATTGTCTATTATTTTGATTAAAATTACGACATAGCTAACTTTCATTTACCATCGATAAAAATCATTTAGAAATTAATTGGGACCAGGAACTTGTTTTCAATTTTCACTTGAGCATTGTGCTGTTTGTACCTTTGTAAGCGAAGTCTCAAAAGTATCAATTAATTACATGCAACATGCAAATCGTTAGAAATTTAACAAATGCGAATTAGAATTCATCTTAATTATTCCAATTCCGCAGATTCTTATCACATATGTTATAACCTAACTTGCAAAACAAACACATTTTTATTGCATTCCAATACAGTAACTATGTTTTATACGTTATTTTGGTGATTAATGGGGTGTATTTTTCCATACACATAATATATTATATTTGCACTATGAAAGAAATTTAACGGAGTACATCATTTGGTATATATAAACGTCACATTTTCTTGAATATTCCTTTTATTGAAAGTACGATTCATTAAAAGAAAATATTTCAACGTTTATTATGAAAAAATATAGTAATATTTTTCGGAGGAAACAATTAACACAAATAGGCGAGTTAATGAATGTATCACAGGTAAATATCTTTGAATAGTATCATATATGTATCCTCCCAAAGCAAAACCAGAAAGCTTCTTCATCTATAAAGAGACGCAGCTGTTCAGCTAGAATTAAATTACTTTTGTTGAACCTGATGTTGCCGAAGTTGTCATAGTCTGGCTACTTTGTAACAACAATATTTACAACTTTTACAACCTGTTAATGTTCCATTCTTTATGTATTTTGCTCTTTTGAATTGTGTATCATTATCGTATTTGTTTGTTTATAACTTGAAAGAGACTGGTAAAGTTAACCATACACTTTCGTGTTTATGCATTGAAATTAATTGAATATATCGCTGTTTAATTAGCTTCTAATATGTTTCCATCTTATCAATATATTTGTTTTAAAATTACGTTAAAACAATGACATATAGTTTGATAGTGATTACAAAAAAACAACTTTAATATTAATTAATTATTTCACCGGTAATCAAAACATCAAACATAAACAAATGTTTTGGTTTTCTGTTGGACTTGATTGGTGTATCAATACCTCAAGATGAACCATCTTCCTATCGCAAATTTCTTGCTAACTTTCTCACATAATGTGTTTTGAACGGACTTAATTCGAGTTTTGACTTAATTCGGATGAACCTCGTGACTATTGTCATAATTTATATAATAGTCGATGCTGCAGCACATAATATGATATACTACTACACATATTATGATATACTGCTACACATAATATGATATACTACTACACATAATGTGATATACTACTACTACACATAATATGATATACTACTTCACATAATATGATATACTACTACACATATTATGATATACTACTACACATAATATGATATACTACTACACATACTGTGATATACTACTACACATAATGTGATATACTACTACACATAATATGATAAACTACTACACATAATATGATATACTACTACACATAATGAGATATACTACTACACATAATATGATATACTACTACACATAATGTGATATACTATACTACTAACATTATAATAAAACGCTACAGTAATAAAATTAATAGAATTATTGTCCTTTAAAATAATAAGACATTAGTATAAGGATAACGATAATAACTCTCTGTCTAGTACGCCATTACTTTGTATATATCGGCATGAGGAAGCTGGATTACTACAGAGGAAACTAAAATTACCAGCATTTTTTTTTTAAATTCAAGTCAAATTAAATCGGATTTATAGAATTTAACCACCCATCCGCTTAAGTCTCTAGACCTATATATTTTATTGTTGTTCAAATCTGGAAACGAGTACAAGGAAAAGAAGAACTATTTACGAATGACGTGTAATGCTAGTATATAAATAATGTATGTGTCAGTTGTTTTTCGCCTTGAACTCAATTTTCATTTTATAAATTTTAACATAAACATTTGATGCACTTTAATGCTATATTATATTGTTTTATAGTAAGATCATGTTTTACTATCTCGCTGCAGACAGAAAATTAACATCATAAGGAACACAAATTATGATATAATTATTTAAAACTGTATTTGCATTTATATGAAGATGTATGCAGTTTTATTTGTTTCAACTTGCTGATCGCCTTTGATAGTGGGTGGGTAAAATAAACTAGTCCAATTGAAGTAAGGCATCTAGACAACAACCCAATAATGACTGAAGACTAGGATGTGACTTTGAAATAGACCGCTTAATTAAATATTGCAAATGAAGAGGCCAATAAATAGTTTGAAACAATGAATTTAATTAGTCAGTGATAAAGCATAATTGAACGCTTAATATTGATATTAATGGTGTAAAAATATACATTAAGATTAAATGTTTACTAGATTGATTCGGCTTTGGTGTATTTCGACTTTTGAGAATTTAAAAAAAATGAATTAAAATCAAAATGTTGCATTTATATTTCATTTAAGTGCTCATAATGCATAATTAACATGTGATGCAGAAGCTCAGTTTGATGTTATCATAGTAAAACATGATTATACAAATATTTTGATAGCAGAAGCATGATAGTCCTATTAATTGTTTGTTCTATAAAATAATAACAAATCGGATTTTCTTTCAGTTGTTGTAATGATGTAACCACTATTTGAATTTTAGATAATTAACATCATTTATTTTTTTTATATTGCTCTAATAATTTCGTAGTTATGTAATATATAAGCACTTCACACATTAAATTATTTTTACATTTTATTTTCAATCATATTTCGACAACAAAATAGTATTGGTTATTCTATTTTTGTATTTGAAAATTGTTTGATATGATTAAGTATGTTTTAGTTGAAGTGCTTTGGTGTTAACAAGCTCCGATAAGAGCTACATGCAGCGTTTGTTATTTTTCATCTGGCTTTTTGCATTTCTGAATTCTAAAGATTCTGATAAAATTTAGCTTTAATTTTACATCTAATGTGAAACAATTAGAAAAAAGTGATATAGTTTCCTGTTCAAAAACAGCACACAAAATCGTGGCTGAATTGACCCACAATCCTCCGATCCCGAGTACAATTTTCTATCACTGGCCCTCGCATTCACTATCAGGTACCATTATTTTTGTTTTCTTACAGTGTTTTACTAATTGATTGAATTCAAACTTATTTTGCACGAGACCTTAGAAATAAATATTGAAGAAAACATGAAATAAAATGAGTGCTTTGCAATTGGGCTTATATCATAACATTGCATATTAAATAATTGTTATGTTTCAGAAATATAATCAATACATGTAGTTATAACTTCATTTCAGCTGTATCCTTCTGAGGGAAAATTTGCAAAGTTACTTGCGGGAAAGCGGATGTTTTACTCAGATTCATTCCCATGAGTAATCTGCATCATTAAAACTGGATATTCCATATGTAAACAGTCATGTGTTGCAAAATGTGTTAAACCCATGTCTCTCAGCGTTTTCCGTATAACTCGGACTTGGTACGTAAACCGATTAGCCACTGTTTGTCTTACCCGACCATATAAAGGACGTTAAATTGGCTTTTGGTTAGTAAAGTTTAATAGTTATGTTTTTAACGATTATATGCACTGATCGATATACGACATTGTGTCTCATTGTCATTCGCCGCTGATTCAAGGGATGTTATCAGTTACTTGCAAAAATTGGGTGTACTCGAGTACTGGTTAACATTTTATGATCCTAGGAAAGAGTGATTAGGTTAACGGATCGTCTGTTAGCCCTCGATGGCATGAAATGACGCTATATATTCAATCAATCATTCAATCAATCAATCAATCACTATATACACTGAAAGTATTGTAACATACGTCGTATCCTGTGCTGAAAATAACGAGATTGTCTAAAATCAAATGCAGCAGATTTTTTTTTTATCCAATCAACGGCATTAGCCTGTAAACAACACCACATTGATATTATTTATTTGATATTCCCTTCACAGTGTTTATCAGATATTTCCACAGTTACGGCTGTAATAACCCATTAGTCAGTCACTATTAATTTCCTTCTGATTTTACACGTTGTATCAGCCGCGACATTTAACATTATGCATATGCATCAGGTTATAAAACACTGAACACAGTCACATAATATTTTATTTAATTCGCTTTCAGTCGGTTTAAAAACAAAGGCAAAAACAAATAAAATCTAACCAATCAATTGTGTTTGAATCGACGTGCGACTTAATGCATGGATTATTATATACACAAAAGAAGACAAAACATTTAAAAAAAATAAAAAAAAATATATAAATATTAATCATTTTGTTTAGTGAATTTACTTTGTTTGTTGCACCACTGTTGGATAAATCAAATTTATTATTTTTCATTTTATATTCCATTTTGGCGTTTTTATTTGTTTTATGGCAGTTAGAATTTAAAGACCTTATTTAATAGCCACTATCTCGTCATTCCTACAGATTGATGACATAAATAGTTGTTATTTTAATCTTCTAGGGCAGATTACAAATCAATTATCTCATTATTTCAATTTATCTTATACCAATCTGTTTATAAATGTAAATTATGCAATTTTCGGAGGATATGTGAATGTTTTAATGCGATATAGCGAGAGTGTGTGTGTTTTTATTCGAGAGAACGAGATACATTGAACGAAACCAAAACTAGTTTCCTTGGCAAAGCCATTTAGATGTATGTGTAACTTTCAACTGAGGTCGTTTAATTTGATAATAACTACATGATTATTCGTGATATGATATTGACAATATTTTAGGTGTCTGTAACTATCTGCTTTATATATGTATGTATGTTTTGTATTGTTTCTGACTTAGTTAAGAAGAATAATTAAAAAAAAAATTGCGTAATGTATGCATATGAATAATCATACGTTTGCCTACATAATTTAATGCAGTATTATTCAACAATTTTGACCATTGTATCATCTTTTAAAGGATATTGTGTGTAGAGTAAAGATAACGAAATTGCATTTAGTAAACAGCCACAATTGTAACGATTGCAAAAATCTAAAACTTTGAAATGTGAAAATAACGGACAGTAGCAATACCACCACTGTGGAGATAAACTATTACTGACGAGTACACCTAATAAAGTCCTTCCCCAATACATATCATTAAACATATCAGTGTAAATACAAGTCTGCCATCTTGAACAGGCGGTAGAATGTACAGTTGTTTGAGAAAGCATTGTATAATAATCGATAAAAGTAAGAGATCATAGTTTAGTATCAATCATGAATAAAAGAGCAATTTCAGAACGTTAATTTATTAATTTAAAGTAGATACAGCATTAAATACCAGTATCATTTTCATATTTATGAACCATATAAAATATGTATAAATGACTGTACTTTATATTCAAGGTCTAGCAAACAAAACTAACAATAATGAACACAACTGACAACCAACATGCACTGCACTTATTACACATTCATATGATGAAATACAATATAGCAAATATTAAAGTATGTACCCAAAGACCAACGCAACAGCAACAGTAACTTCATATACATCAATATAGTAGTATGATAATTTATTTGAAACGGTCAGTACCAATACCGGCGCTTGGGAGCTTAAACCTTATTATTGGGTGCAGCTGATCTACACTGTCGTTAATACAGAAATGCAGTGAGTCGTATAGCAAACCAGGTGTTCATTAATCAGCGACTGAAACAGCATGCGATTAGCATGTTTTATCAGAAGATGCCTATAACTAACTTTATTTCAATAATCAGAAATGTCCTTCCAGGAATTGATTATCCTTAAGTTTGTTTTATATATTTTTTTTTTGTATTTTGGTAGCTTCGTACTAGGTTTATGGTTTTATGGTAATTCAAACGTTTCTTCAATGTAAAAAATTAGTGTTTGATTTTTAACTATGCGGTCGTCCTCAACATAATGAATACATTATATATCAAATTATCTATTTTAGATTCCCCGTCTATGATCATGCCTATTACTACTCTGCAATAAACCCGGTAACACCAGTGTAATGGTCAATATCAATATAACATGACTCGTCTCCCTCAAAAATATCAAACCTACATAAATTGCATATTATAGCGCTTACTTGGCTTGCAATTGGGGCAATCATGTTCAAAATGAGAATTTTCCATGTTTTATGTATCTTTTTAGTTGTCAAATGACTAGTGTATGCTTCAATCAGTGTATGTTCCACGATCGTTTAAACGTAAATTTAAAGTGTGTATTGATTAAGGAAGTACACCTATTCGTCAAAGGTTAACGAAACTAGTTCCAGATAGTATCGGAACAGAATGGAACAACAGAGCAAACAAACAAACAATCACATGGAATGGAACGGTAACGGTTACATAACAGAACAGAAAATATATTAGTATTAGTATATCACAGTTTTTTTACGAATCGTAAACCCATAAATATACTGTTGCGTGTATCATTTTTAATAACTCTGAACCTAAGTCAAGCTATAGTAACATAAAATTTAGATACGGTTGCGTCTTTGATACAATATTGCTATACACTGACCACAAATAACTCATAATTTGTTATCGATAATATTATAAATAGCTGATCTGCGTCAGTTCCAGACAAAAGAAGCCCGAACTAACATAAAGCTTGACGTCCAATCTAAACGCATCGCCATAATAACAATAACTACAAACAACACTTCTATTATTATCTCGGCTTATCGGATACTTATCACAGAGCAATGGCATAAAATCACCCAGGAAATGCGTTTCGTGCGGATCAGAAAGGGCGATTTCTTATCTGGGAACTCCTCAAAAGCTGAAATTTCTCCAGAACAAGATAATACAAATCCAACAGGACAAGTACAATATTCGAAAGATATATCTATATAAAAATAATGCTATAATATACAGAAAACTTGCCAAAAAGAATCATTGGCTTGAAACCTTCTGTGACGACAACACCACAAAAGGTTGGTTTATGTAGGGGGAATCACAGCTCGTTCTTTCAGTAACGTCATGTCATAAATCGAAATCCCTTACTACGGAAATGGAAGTGTCCCGTCAGATTATTGTATTACAAATTCGGCTGCAACTATATGAATACTGTTATAAACGCAAAAATGCAGATAACTAAATATTCATCAGAAATTTTATTACAAGTGGTGACATTAACATATGCTAGAGCTGGAACAGAAAACTTGGTATAATTTAAGTTAGAGATTAGGACCCGTGTACTTTGCACGTGTCCAGTTATATGTTTGGTTTTAATTTTACAATAAATTCTATGGCATTTTTAAAAAATATATTTTTGCTGTTCCACATAATTTATAAGGTACAGGAATAATGTACCAACGGTTCAAAACATACACGAAAGGTATGCTTCTAAGAAAATTCCATCTTCTTATTCTTATTTATTAAGTGTTCCAAAATTGGTGTCATTGCATCACCAATTTAGTAAACATTTTCATTCCGGTTAAAGGATCAGTCAATTTAAGCTATATATACAAACATTATTTATTTTATATTGTATGTTTAATGTCATTGTTTCCGCATGATTATGGTATGCTTGAAACAAACTTTGTTCATTCAACTGTAACGTACATGTATAACATGTGTCGATACTGAGAAAACTGTAAACATATACTCACATATTCAACTTAATTAATGTATACGGACAGACATATTGTCAAATAAGTGTATATATTTGCTCTCATGAAACTTATTTACGATTTCTTTTAAATCATTGACTTACTCAAAGCTCTATTTTCTATCTTTAAGTTATGTTGTTTTCATATTTGCATTGAATTCTCAAAACGCGACCACAAATGAAACGTCCGGGGCGCATTTTCCTTTATATTGTTGTAATATAGTAGCTATAATGTATCTTTTCAATTCAATTCTTTATAATTGACTCTGACCTCCGGCCCACACAAAATACATATATACAATAATATATCACATCGTTTATACATGATTTGGAATTTTAGTAACTACATTACATTCAAATAAATCTAAATACATTCAAGTACAAAGACATAAATATAATATGACCATATATATTAACATTTGACCGATTGGCGATTTTTTATTTATATTTTTTAATATTTCCAATACCATAAGAAAATTACTGATACATGTATGCGCCACTTGCGACCAAATATTGCATTTGAACACTAAACTCAATTCGAGCAAATCAAACGCCAGATGACATCTTCCAATTAGACAAAACTAGTTCATGTAAATAAAGGGTATAATGGAAACAATGTGAAGGTTTGTCTATCTGTTGACTACACTTCTCAATCATTCAGAAGTACCACAAGTCTGGAAATAAAGTGAAAATGAAACAATCCTGCAATAATCCCATCATGACCGAATGTATTTGCAGCTGTTACTATTCTATATTTATATGCATTTCTGTATTTTAAGTATCAATCTAACGTGTGTTGACCTGCGAAACTGTCAATACAAGTAACAAAAAAACTGCTTCGTAACACGTACATTTCTATTTAATGAATATCATACTTGAATAATATAAGAAAGACTCAAAGTTAGATCATTGTTCTAATCCAATCGTCAGAGGTGAATTATTTAGGTAAAATCGTTAATCTTCACTTTGAAATTACCTCCCTTAGCGAAAACCTCACATAATTCACTTAAAATATAAAAGAAACGCCCATCATACCAGATAGGGACACCTGTATTATTTGGTATGTTTAAGGTCTTAAAAAAAACGGTGGTTATAAGACTATGGATTGAACAAATCAGAAAAAGTAGATCAAGTGAAGTAAAGGCTTGAAGTGATAGATCTGACTATTAGTTGCTGCTGTTTCTATGATACTGTTCTCTCGCTATATATTTGCAGATGTGCTAAACTGATTAAATAAATATGCTGAGTAGCCAAAGAGATTTACCGAAGAATAACGGCATTATTACGTTAAACTTCTAGGACATTGAATACAAGTTGTGATAAAACAATCACGGAATTGCCATGCACTTTTATAGCTGTGTAATATGGTAATATGACTTGACATGTGTCAGCGAGATAAAGATACAGTTAAAGTTGGCTAAAGAGGAGCAAAAACAGTTGAAGAACTATACAGTTCATTCACATGATGTGGCAGGAAAATTCAAGAGATGACTCATGTGCAAATATTTGGCTAAAGTGTTTATACTAACTAATACAGCTTTGTATTTATGCCGATGCGTTTTTCCCACTTCCAGGTGCAAGGCTCAGCTGTTCGATTTGCTTACGTCGAAGCGTTCGTGTCAACTTTGCGTAAACCTCCTGATCCTTTCTTGGATTTTCCTGTCATTTCAGTGAGCACTCGCCGTTATCGTTCTAATGTGGACTATCCAGGTTTTACTGATATACATTCATAAATAAAAGTTCAATTTAATTCACTCATTATTTAATTTTCGACCACCTGACCTTTATCAAAATTTAACATTTTATATTACAGCTAGGTAACGTCCATTTTACAATCAATGTTTTTTTGTATAATGATGTTGTGACAAAACAAATTGATGAAACAATTAATAATAAAATGGACGATATCTAACTGTAATATTAAATTTTCAATTTTGATGAAGGTCGGGTGGTTGAAAATTATATAATGACTGAATTAAATTGAACTTGTGTAATGTGATTACTTCCCTGAAGAAGATTGCTGAATGAAAACATTAATAAATAATTATAAATGTCATTAGATAATAAATTGGTTTGATTTAGTGTCGTTTTATTGATTTAAGTTTGTTGGAATGTTTAGTGCCAATTGATGCCATGAAGGCTAGCAGGCGATCATTTAGCCAGCACTCAAGATTAACTATCTGTAAGTTACTGGTAGCTTTGCCACTAAAACCTGCAGTGAGAGACGATTGACAGTTAGACGCAATATCGCGTATGAGTCATAACTCAGACTGACTGGCTGGCTGGCTGGCCAGGGATTCGAACTCGTGGTTCAGCGATCGTAACATGCGACTGACTGTTCTAACCTGGAAGGCAACATCTTGAAATAATTGCATTAGTTTCATATCGATTTAAATTGATGATTAAGTTGGGTCATTTGCTAATGATGTGAGATGTCAAATGTTATTGAAACAACTAAAAACAATTAAAAACAAAAAAAATGTTATCAATGTATGCACTTTTCAGAATATATACGATGTATGTATAATAAAACTATATTTCCATTACTTGGTTTAAGATGTTGGTAATGAAAACATTCTAGTAGTTGTTTCATACTGTGTATCTGATATGTATGCATTCATATAAATTGGTACACGTAATTATAGTGACTTATATTTTTCTCAAGGTCTAAACATTGGGATGTAAGGTTTCATATGACATTATTTTCTATTAACAACAAACGATTAATGCAAACAAAATTACTTTTTTTCAAATGCAACATAAATGTTGTAATATAGAAGAATAGAAAAAGCAAATAATATGGATCAAAATGGGACAGTGGTAGAGCATGAAATCGTGGATTCAGTCGTTCGTTCGACCCCTCCCCCTAGGCTATGTGGGGTATTCTTGAGTATGGTTTCTATTAGGAATACGTCGAGCGTGATTTGTATAAGTTGTAATTGATTTGGAGCTCTTGGATATAAGTTACCTTCCAATGCTACTCACAAGTTCTTATTCCATTCGTTCACATTTCACCTAAACACACACGTGAAATGTTTAATAATTTCAAAACCCGGGGAGAAAAATCATCACCTATACTAATTAAGTTCTGGCCTCGCAAACATACATAGTTTGTAAAGGTTACGGAGAACAATAACATGTCAAGACTTGTGGTGAAGCTGACTTTCTCCAGGCGTTACACTTATAACACACGCTTGATTGCTTAAGGCAAATAAACACGGTGTGATGTAAACATTTTATTGCAGTCAAAGCGATAAGAGCTCTAACACTCAGCTACAGTTATAACTCATTGTTTCTTAATTGGTTATGTTTTGGGACGAAATATCTAAATTATCACAAGAAAGAAAATAAAGTAAGCTCACATAAGCTAAATCTGTAATATATATATATAAAGGGAGATAATTACATTCACAACAACGGAGTTTACGACTATTTGGATCCTTTCAGATGCTCATTCACAATGCATGATATATATATATGGAGATAATTGATTGTTAATAACCGATGCATAAATGTACAGACCAGACAACGGCGAGTGCACCTAGCTACATGTACAATGCAAACCATAGACACATTACCAATGTCTCTGCCAGACCAGACTGTACATTTATATCGCATTGAAGCTCTATGGCGGTGTTGGTTTGATATAAGATAAGTTTAACGGTGAACTGTGATTCCCTAAATGATGCCTTTATAGATACAAACACAAATATGAACCATCATATAATTATTATATTTAGGTTCATTATCCTGTTAAACGAAATGTTTATGAAACTTGATAACCGTCTGTTATGATTCTTCGCTAATTTATATGATGTTTCTTTGTAGTTTATACCGTCAAAAAGTAATTTGCCAAATGGTGTATCCCTTTATCATGATCCTTGTAAGCACCAACAAGCTCAAACGTTTACTTACAATTATAAACATACATCAAACACAGATCAAGTAATTATATAAATGGCCGTAAGCAACAGGAATAATTTATTTTTACGCTAGCAGACTCCTCAGTATCCTGTTTTCTTATCTCGATTTTCTTCAATTGGTCTTCCTTAATTAGATACCGGTATCTAACAGTGTATAAATATATAGAGAACATGGAAATTACTAATCAAAGAATGGTGTTTCAGTTTATGGCACTGCTCTCTGCTATATATTTGCAATCAGAGGAAATTGATCACAACATCAGTGAATGTATTACATGTATTTTCTATAAGTACACATCAGTATCATAATACAACTAATAAATGTATGCACGTAATTTCTAGATTTACACGTAGCTGTGTCTAAATTTACTGCTGTTGCATTCTTTTCTTTGTTGTGGTATTTTGTTGTTATTGATTGTTGCTGTTGTTGTTGCTGCAACTTAATTTGATGTTTAAATGTTGTTGTTTTTGTTGCTGTTACTGTTGTTGTTCCTGTTACTGTTGTTGCTATTGCTGTTTTTGATTTTTCGTTTTTGTTGATTGTTAATTTTCTTGACACTGGGTTTATAAACTTCTTATCGACACTTGGAGATAAAGACCTGTGCCGTTTAAGTTCTTCTTAATTCCTTCATAATTAATAATTCAGTAGACTCAGACTGATAAAATATATCTCGTATCTAATATTTCTCTGACATTAATTATTGACTTAAACAGATAAACACAAATACCAGTTTAAACTGGTGTTGCGAAATTTTGAAAAGTGTATCTACCATTATTATGTGTGGATATGACGTGACGGTTTAACGGTGTACGAATAAGCATGAATTACTCGGCAAAATCACTGGTGAATTCCTTCAGCGTGTTAACCGTTATTTTAAATGTTATCAATTTCTCCACTGTTCATTCTAAAATAGCATGCATATTAAAAGTAAAACGACGATGTGTGTGTGTTGGCAAATTAATGTCTAGAATTGTTTAATGCGAGGCAAATATTGCGAAACAAATACCTGCCTTTAAATTCTTACTCTTCCCTAAAACGGCGATGAAAAATATATGTTTATTTCTTTATTGTTAAATGAAATATTAATCTTAAAGGTCCTAATTAAAATAATAATGTTAACAGTGTTTATTTAGGTCCAGATCTTTCTGAACGTTGCAAGCATAGACACAATGGCGGTGAAAGGTTGATTTCCGGAAATGGGTACATTTTGGGTGAATAATTATCTAATATAACTTGAAAATATTGTAAATAGTTATTTTCATTTCAACAATCAGATTAAAGTAATCATAATGATATATCATATTAATGATTGCTCCATTAGCCGTATCTGTAAAGTGTTTGATATTATTAATTATCACCATAATAAATATGACAAAATACTATGTTTTATACGACATCCACAAGATATTAACAAATCGAATAAGGGCTAGCATTTATTTAGTTTTTATCCTTTTTTGTTTGTCTAATCTTTGAAGATTCTGATTTATATCATCTTTAATTTGACATCTATTGTGAAACAAGCTCTAACAGTTTACAAAACAACACGCCCGAAGTGTTCCTGGATAGAACCAGTTCTAAGCACACGATGATAAAATGCCTAGCTCATAAGCACTACACAAAGGCGTGCCGGATGATCATACTCACGACCCTCCGATCCTGTTTTATCAATGACCAATATAACCCAGTCTAACTCTATATGGTTAACAATATCCTCCTTCATATATCCAAACTGGGTTACTCACACTTTCAATTAACAATAGTATACCTGGATAATAAATCACAGAGAAAGAGTTTGCTCTGAATTGCATATTTGTACTAAGCTTCAACAACGTGATACCGTCATCGCTGTCAAAACACCAAAGTAGTACTGAATGAATTTAATCTCATCATATTCATTCTGAGGGGTTGTGTGAACCAATACAACTGGATATGCCATTATATATAATCCGTCTTGTTACAAATGGCATTTAACTCGTATCGTCCGGCTTTGTCCGTATAACTCCACTCTCGTACGAAACTGCCGAGCTACTTACCATCTTTCCCGGATATACAACTGATGTCGATTCGCCATAGTTGAATGGTAAAGTTGGCTTGGTTTGTGTTGACGATCACTGTTTCATTATCATTGTCTACATATATAATATTAGATGTCTATATTTACTGAACTCAGTATAACATATATTAAATCGCATGCTGAAAATAACGGGATTGTCTAAAATCAAAGGCAGTAAATTCATTTTCATCAAATCAATAGCTTCAGACGTATAAACAATACCACAGGGATATTATTTATTATTGTACTTCGCAGTGTTTATCAGATATTCCCGCGGTTAGAATAATATATTAGTTTGTTTTTTCCTTAATATTAAGCATCGTGTGATGCCAACACAGTCTAACAGAACGTCAGTTAATCTAACAACTCTTTCCTGGAATCCTTAAAGGGTAACCAGTACTCGAGCACACCAATCTCCAAATGTAACGCAGGAGTTTAGCTTCTTATAGGTTTTATAGGCACGTGTCTACATTTTTTTTAAGAAATATAAAAAACAAAAATAGCAAAAAAAGAAATAAAAATCGGATCCCCTAGCGGGCTAAACTATAAACATTGTTTCAGTAGCCACCTGAAACCTTGAGACATCACGCTATTTCAGTTACACCTTTATCAAAGTGAACAAACCTTAAAACATTACATTGATTATCAATCCATTTGGTGATAAAACCGTGATTTTAATGTTAATAATTAGGATAATCAGGCGCCTCAATGCATAAGAAATATACGCTTCAACGCACCTAAGACAGTTTAGCTGAACAACAATTTTGGCAGAGCACGCCCCCGAATCCTTCTATAATTATGCCTACACCTTGTTTTCAGCCAAGCTACAATCCTGTAACATATAACATTTTAAGTTGAATCAACGGTGATTGGCTTATCACAATAAGACGCAATGCCGTATATCAATGATCAAGGTTATTGTGGTCATGAATTTCGATATCGCTCTCTACATGTTAATAGTATGTGGTATAATGTATAGCTAAGGCCTTATAACTAAGGCCAGCATGTTTGTGGTACATTTTATAGCTAAGGCCAGCAAGTATGTGGTACATTGTATAACCAAGGCCAGCTTGTATGCGGTACATTGTATAACCAAGGCTAACAAGGCTAGCGCGTATGCGATACATTGTATAACCAAGGCCAGCATGTGTGCGGTACATTGTATAACCAAAGCTAACATGTATGCGATACATTGTATAACCAAAGCCAGCACGTGTGTGATACATTGTATAACCAAGGCTAGCATGTACACATATGTGGTACATTGTATAACCAAGGCCAGCAAGTATGTGGTACATTGTTTAACCAAGACCAGTGTGTATGCGGTACATTGTATAACCAAGGTCAGCAAATATACGGTGCATTGTATAACCAAGGTCAGCTTGTATGTGTAACATTGTATAACCAAGGCAAACATGAATATGGAACATTGTATAACCAAGGCCAGCATGTATGTGTTTCATTGTATAACCAAGGCCAGCATGTATGTGTAACATTGTATAACCAAGGTCAGCATGTATGTGTTTCATTGTATAACCAAGGTCAGCATGTATGTGTAATAATGTATAACCAAGGCAAACATGCACATGGAACATTGTATAACCAAGGCCAGCATGTATGTGTAACATTGTATAACCCTGGTCAGCATGTATGTGTTTCATTGTATAACCAAGGTCAGCATGTATGTGTAACATTGTATAACCAAGGCTAGCATGTACAAGTATGTGTAACATCGTATAACCAAGGCCAGCAAGTATGTGTAACATTGTATAACCAAGGCAAACATGAATATGGAACATAATATAACCATGGCCAGCATGTATGTGATTATTGTATAACCAAGGCTAGCATGTACATGTATGTGGTGCATTGTATAACCAAGGCCAGCAAGTATGTGTGACATTGTATAACCAAGGCAAACATGAATATGGAACGTTGTTTAACCAAGGCCAGCATGTATGTGTTTCATTGTATAACCATGGCTCGTAAGGCTGTGCAAGAAATAATGGTTTAGATAACATTTTATCTGATTTTCAAAACCTCTTTCAAAAATAACGATAGTGCAACCATTTACCTTTCAGTTGTTTATGAAAATATTCTTCTTAAAGCTGTTTTATGATTTCGATTTACACGCTACATAGTCTTGCAATGTATGTAAATCTTAATATGTATATAAATTATCCGTCCAGTTCAGATGTGTTGTTTGTAAAACCATAGTATATAAGTCATGGATGACATTAAAACTATTGGTTTGGTAGACGCTTTAATACTTTGTCTATGGTTTAAATTGTAGCTAGGCGCGTTCGCCGAAGTCTGGTCCTCTTGTCCGATCTAGATTAAGACCGCACCCTTAAAATGCCAAAATAGGACAGTAAGGCCCTTGCAGTTCACCTAGATGCCTGATATGCAAACAAATGCCAGTCACTAACTCTTTTAAACAATTAAGGACTGGTGCAACTATACAACTGAGATCTAATGCCAACTGTAAAACAAATAATGTTGTCTACTTGATGATTTGCAAACAATGTGAAAAAGAGTATGTCGGTGAAACGAAACCTACTCTTAATCTGAGAGTTAACACGCACCGATCCGATGTACTTATCGTAAGCTCGTCAGATCGCTAGTTGCTGATAACCTATGCTCCACGGGACATGTTTTATCGGAGATATCCATTATCTGCATAGATCATAGCCCTAATTGGTCAGACGAGAAGTGCAAAATACGAGAATATACCTCGCCAGAGCATCTACTAATACATATATGCAATAGTTTAAATCTTACATAGTTCTTTTCAACTTACATGTTTTGTTCAGTATGATGCTATGACTAAATGTCAGTGTTCACGAATAGATCTTCAACAATTTTTTTTGCTTTATTCCATCATATAAATTTGGTTTAGTGTATTCAGTTTATAATAAATTTCGGTGTATACATGTATACTACAAACAATAGGATTTTGGAATTGTTTTGCTATTAGATTTTACAAACGCTGTTTAACTGTTCTGTGATGCTGTAAACACAAATGACTCTATGTAATGTGGAGCACAGCAATATTAAGTAGGTGTTATCAATAAGTGTTCATACCGTTTGTGAAACAACAAGCTGATAAGGAAACTGCTTTAATATTTTATATTAATAGTGTTCATAGTTACACAATATATAGCAATCACAATTGACGGCTTATTCCATTTGTATACAGTTTTGAGCTAATATTCAGAAACTATCCAACAACTACTCCGAACATGCAATTATCACAAAGGCCTTATTCATGCGTACGTATAGGAAGAACTAACTATTAAAAACATGTTAGTTATTTTGACAGTTTATCTTATCAATCACAAGTACACCTTTTCATCAACAATGTAAGATATGAACTATTATAGTCGTGGCATTTTTTTCTTAGTATATTATGCAAAAATAGGGGAATGTATATTTATTGCAAGCAATGTAATGTTATTGCCAACACTTACTGATTGATATTATTGTTGGATGAGCTCATGTGTTATCACTGTCACCATATGTGTTCATTGTAATAAAATGCATCAGATAAGAAATATTATTGAATTTATTATATTGTTAATGAAAATAGATTTGTTTCAATCTTCATTGTGCAATCATTGTTGTGTATGAAGAAATGAAGGCGACGTATACCACGCATAAGTTACTCACCACTAAATACCATTGTTGACGTCTGTCTTAATGTAATAGTGTGCAATTACGGTTTCGTATATGTCCTTTAAAAGAGCCGAAGTAAATATATGTAATATCAGCAATGTAGAATTTTCTTTATTCGTGTGTCCGTACAGAAAAACTAGCTATTCAACTGTAGTATCGGTTGTCGCCAAGACTGTAAATTAAGTACCGTAAATTGATGTAATTTCTCTTTTTTTGTAATAGAACTTGTATGTCTGTTAATCTAAAGGAAACACAGACTCATTGTTTTTAGAAATGGTTGCTACATAAGAGGTAATGAAACATGGACATTCAATGGGAACAATATTGAAACTATGTCTTGTTATACATATATGGGTCTCATTATGACACCAACACCGATTCGATCAAAAGCTAAAGAAACATAAACAATGAAAAGTAAAGAAAGCTATTATTTCTAAGTCTAAACTTCAGCGAAATGTTGTATCTGTTTAATATCAGGAGCTGTTTAAACTGTTTGATACGATGATTTTACCATTTCTTACTTATGGATACAAACCTTGGGTGTATGACTACTCTCAAGATAAAGAAAATGTTCATACCCAATTTTGTAATAAATATCTTAAACTTTACAAAATACATTTCTTCGTTCTCTTTAGGTGATGGAATAAACGCGGTGTATGTGAACATTTATTGAAAATATATAAAAGTATTGTATGAATAATAATAGAAACAATTAACAATTTTATATTATGTTAAGAAAAGTTGATGATTTTTGGTAAAATTACTTGGGCTGCACATGTTAAATCTTTTCAAATATGGTTTTGGTTTCGCCTAGATATCATATTATGCTGAAAATGAAAATTGTTTTTGTTTTTTGCATTATTCAAACAACGTGATGTTGACTGTGCTGTACAAGATTGGCGGTCGGATATTTCTTAGTCACACAAAGCTGTTCATTATGGAAACTCTCCTTTTAATTTTTTTAAAAATATCTATTCCTATTATGGAGATTGACGCAGTGAATACCTTTTCAATATTTTGAAACATACATCTAAATTCATTTTAAAGATAAGTGAGTATAACAAACAAACAAAAATAAAAAATACCATGTCAATTTATTTTTTAAGTATTCACTAAATGAAATTATTTTTCCAATCACTTAACATATAAACAAATGCAAATCAGTTGTTATCTATCAATTAATACACGTTTTATATTGGTGACACTGTTGTCACTTTTCAATATATATGATATAAATGCAATTATATATTGTGTGTGGAGGTCTAGATTGCTAAATAAAACATTTGTCATTGTTATTATATTCTGATGTCTGGGTTTGTTTCGAAGTATATTAATAAATTACCTGTACAGTCTCAAGAATATACACTATATTTTCGTGTTATTTTGGCTGCTGCACGGTTTTATTGTTAATCTTAAACAATATGATTACATTTGCATACTGAATATAATAAATATTGCACTGGGGGCATTTATAATATAGACACTGATTCTAGAAAACTTAATACATCATACTTTCCTTATTTCGGTTAAGCAAATGCATAATAAAACACTATAATTATACACAGAATTATAGAACACACTGTTTTATCATCGTTTCATGTTTTAACATCACACTCTTACGAAAGACTCACTATAGCATAAACGTATACTAACCGTTTAACCAGTTATCAGTTATCAACACATGTTCCGAATGATTATCACGAATGTTGTATCTAGTGAATAGATAAAGAAGAATTAAAAGACGATTCCGTTATTAAGCAGTAATGCTCATGTATGAGATTGGTAGACATTAATAATCTAATAGCCATTCTCTGTATAATATTATGGATTTATTATATATAAACTACTCTAAATTGTAGCCATTAAACAGTGTTAAAGAAATAGCACATTTGTTTTATCACCTATTTAGATTGTTTTAATTATCGTTGTTAGAATCCCGAGTATGTGCTGTCGGGAGCACCTGAATGTTAGCATCCCGAGTATGTGCTGTCGGGAGCACCTGAATGTGAGCATCCCGAGTATGTGCTGTCGGGAGCACCTGAATGTGAGCATCCCGAGTATGTGCTGTCGGGAGCACCTGAATGTGAGCATCCCGAGTATGTGCTGTCGGGAGCATCTGTATGTGAGCATCCCGAGTATGTGCTGTCGGGAGCACCTGAATGTGAGCATCCCGAGTATGTGCTGTCGGGAGCACCTGAATGTGAGCATCCCGAGTATGTGCTGTCGGGAGCACCTGAATGTGAGCATCCCGAGTATGTGCTGTCGGGAGCACCTGAATGTTAGCATCCCGAGTATGTGCTGTCGGGAGCACCTGAATGTTAGCATCCCGAGTATGTGCTGTCGGGAGCATCTGTATGTGAGCATCCCGAGTATGTGCTGTCGGGAGCACCTGAATGTGAGCATCCCGAGTATGTGCTGTCGGGAGCACCTGAATGTGAGCATCCCGAGTATGTGCTGTCGGGAGCACCTGAATGTGAGCATCGAGTTAACCGTACATTTACTTTAAACTTATTTGTTTATGTAAAACTAAGTGTAAATTCATTTCCATTTCACTGCTAGGTGCAGTCCGGTGTAAACTCTCGTACATAAAATGCCAAGCTATTCCCGGCATACACAAACATGTAAACGATGTCAAATCGTCATGATAAAGCCAAATTGTCTTTGGCTTTCTTCTTAAATGACAACCAAAGTCGCATATTGCCGTCTACAGGTGTGTCGAAAAGCTGTTGCCAATTGCTCTCTTATCCTAATTTGCATCCAAAGTCTCCTATTGCAATCAGGTGTACAATACAGATGTACTTGAAGAACGCTGTCGAAGGCTGTTTTCTTGCTTTTCATTCACAACACCCTATTGCCAGTCTATATGTGTGTCCAATACCATTTTCAATGGATCTCTTCTTACTTTTCAATCAGATTTACCTATTGCCGTCTACAAGTGTTTCTAAGAACGTTTTCAATGGCTCTCTGTTTACTTTTCATTCAAAGTTGCATTATATCATCTACAACTAGTGTATCAAAGAACGCTGTACGTTTTATAACATATGCTTAATTGAGAAAGAGGATTGACTAATAAAGTTATTACATATGTGCTGTTACTTGATCAAGTTGTAAATAAAAGCGAAAAGATAAGCTAAGTACTATATATATAAGACAATCGGCTAGATCAAAGTAGCGTGATCTGATCATCTCTGACGAAAATAATTACAGATGTTATGGTTATATTTAACAACATGATCTAGGTTAAGTATATGAAATAAAATTTGATTTCGTTTTACATAAACTCATTAATGAAATGCCAATAGTTTTAACCGGTGCGTGCTAAGCAGATGCACCTGTGTAGTATATAACAACACGTAATTAACTTGTTTTATTGACACTTATTACCATAACACTTACAATTTCACGTGCAGGTGTAATGCCACAACTATGCTGGATTAAAGGAAAGCATGTTGGTAGTGTATGTATCTACAGTGACATATCACCGATATATAATTATACGGTAATCCTATGCTGTGTCAACCGGGAACGTTATCAGTAAACATATCAAATTGAAATTTTCTCAATGACTCAAACAGATTAATCAAACTCAGTTACACATTAATAACTTAATTGGCCACGCAGATTTGAAGTTTGGAAAATCTCATGTGTAATGGGTAACATGCAACATGAACAAGAACTTAGCATGAACAATGTACATGAGGTTAGCATAGACAATGTAGTTGAGGTAAGCATTAACAATGTAGATGAGCTTAGCATAAACAATGTACACGATATTAGCATAAACAATGTAGATGAATTAAGCATAAGCAATGTATATGAGGTTAGCATGGACAATGCACATGAGGTTAGCATGAACAATGTATACAAGGTTAGCATAAACAATGTAGATTGGGTTAGCATAAACAATGTAGATGAGGTTAGCATGGACAATGTACATGAGATTAGCATAAACAATGTAAATGCGATTTGCAATTGTTGCCAGCACTATTTTGCTTAAATTACCAACACCTGTGTGGTTTCAGGGAGCCATAAGAGTGCTGACAAGGATAGTATCACTGTGGATAAATGCTTGTCGTAGGAAGCGACAATTTGAGTAATACGACAGAATTTGCTGAAACGCTGCTGTTCTGTAGGTATCAAGGTTCTAGGTTTATTCTGTATATTCGTTTGATGATGTATTTCTTTTAATCTGTATGTTAATTTGGTGTTTTTGTACATGTAGAGTGAAGGTGGAAACTTCATTTTTGTTGGCGTCGAATAACTTATAATGTGTTGGTACGCCGTAAACCCCTATTCATTCATTATTTTATGAAAGTATTATAATGTTAGTTACGTTCTTTCTTAGATAAACACTAAATATTGGACGATATTTAGATAACCTAATATGCTTGGAAAAAACGTAAGACATAGTGCGTTGGGTCACTTAATTGTGTTAAAATTAAATGTTCTAAATTAATCTTAGAGTTTATTATAACAAGATGTTTAATGCGTTTTTGGAATCAGACCAAACACAAACTTGAATTGTACTCAAATATAACCGACTATAATACGCTAGTATAGTTTGTTATAAAAACGTATTATTAATAAGTAGAAATAACTAAGCGACTGAAGCTTGTTTTATGTCATAAACTAACCAGTTTTTAACAAAGGGAATGTTTTGGGGTACTAAAACTAACACGCATTCTGTGATAAAGAAAATAATTACAGAATATATTGTATGATATTGATGTATTATTTTGATACTTTACCTGTGACAGTTATTTTCTATCTCGAGTGTGCTCTCTGCAGTCTAACACGCACTGCTCTTTCATTGATGTTGATTTAATTTATTTGAAATAATATATCTGATTTTTCATGTTGTTAGTATAGTAAACTATTTTACAATGACCATCTTCGTCATGTAGTTTTTCTTAAAGTGGTACTTGTAGGTTAATGAGCTGAGAAAAACGAATTGCACCTAAATTTATCTTTGTTTCAGCGCACGGTCACGTGTTAGAGTATCCTGTCCAGGATTAAACTCCACGGACTGGTTCACTTTACTTCTTAAATTGGACTACCATTTTGTTTATTTCGCTACGGAATAAATGGATTCCTGGTTACCAGCTCCGTGTCAATCTTACATTCAATGCCGGAAAATACGCAGCCCCAAATGCAATGCAATTCTGCGAATATTATAGAGGAATTCTGATTGATTATTAACAGGAAGCGAAGACACTTACGCTCAGCCCCATTTGGCAGGTATTTCCTGCATCAGAATAAACATTGTTTACATATTTATATGTGCCATAATGCTTGTTCAGGCTTCAAGGTGTATTTATAATTGGAAAGTGTTTTCGAAAGGCTGTCCTATCCTCTATCTTGAACGCCCGATCTTAACCAATGAAAAGCATACGGGCTGAATTTCGGCCCAAATATTGACATTCTTAAATAAACTACATTTTTATTGAAGATTTTTATATGCCTAATGTAATGGACGCCAATAGCAGCAGGATCACAGTCAAGATAAAAAGACTGACTGCTTTATACAGGTTACCTCCGTCAAGGTTAAATGTGGTATCCTTCTGAACCAGACCTTTTCACGGTGACATTTGTTTAGTTCTACCTAGAAAGAATTCAAGCGAGAGTTGTCTAAGTTGTGAGAACGCGTTTTCTTTTCAATTGATATAATATAAATAAGATTAAACACGGTTTAGTTCAATGTTGTAGATAATTGCACTTGTGAACCAAATGTCCTATTAACTCGATGATAAACATGAATACACAGTTATCGATTACAACCAATGACGAATTGAAACAATTCTCAATTTCAAGACTTGCCTTTTATTTCAACATATTTTAACTTGATGTAAGTATTTTGTGTTTTATAGAAACATTTACATAGAACAACAAATCGGTATTATTACCAAGATGCAATGTGATATCATTTTAATTGGTATCAATAGAAAACAACATTATTTCAGGTACAGATAAAAACAAAAACTGAATAAAGTTATAACATATGCAAACATAGTCTGCGTTTATATACATGTATAAGGTTTTATTTATCGCAATTTGGATATGATGACCACACCTGAGAATACCACCATGTGCTACATACATATTTCAATGGTGAACAATGTGATCGGATAAAAATGTAATACAATATCGGTAATTAAAAATATCTCGACCTTGAACCCGAGGAAATGTACATAGAAATTCCCGACGATGTACGATGATGACATTATTTTGATAACAATCTAATTTTAAGAAAAAAAACAACAAATATCACTAGACATGTAAGTGTAATAATATATTTCGGGATAGTCTTTACAACAGGGGTTATTTCAGTGATGCACAGGCAAAAAAAAAGTACATGTATTTGTCAAATTTGAAGAAAAAAAATGCATCGACCTTAAATTTGATTCGTTTAACAAACGTATTAAAATATCATGGTAGCGAGATTTGGGAATTCTATCAAGCTAACAATATAGAAATGGTAAACTTACACTTTAATTAATCGTGCTATGGGGACAGTTAGAAATACAAGCCAATATTATCATATTTATGGAGCACTTGGGAGACTATGTTATAGAACTCGTTGACTTATTAGTATTATTGAAAATACCATGTAAATTATGGTTAAACGCTAAATGTTAGTGAACGTAAACATAATTATACTGTGAACAAGATTATATTTAATGATTGGGAAATGATGTCAAATAAAGCAAATTGGGCAGCGCTTGTTCGGAACGAATTATTTAATTTAGATTGTAAATACGTCTTGTATCAGCAAACGCTCGGTAAAAAAAATATTTCTTATATATTTTGAAATAAATCATATAAGAAATTTTTTAACAAAACCGAAACAATTTTTATGCATTTTTTTATAGTTTGGGAGTTGCCTCACTTCGTCTCAAAATCGAAGCCGGTCGTCAGGAAAAAAAATATCAAAATAGTTAGGGAAAGTAGGTAATGTACAGTATGTTCTGTGTTAGAAGATGAATTATTTTATATTTGGGTGTAGAATGTATAATCAGTTACGAAAATATTACGTAAAACCTCGTTTAATTTGATAATTATCGTAATATAGTTTATTCACACTGGTTTCCTCCATAAGATATTTATTAGAATCGACAGAAATGTATTTGTTTGAATTATTATCGTATGATATAATGACTTGTTGTAAAATAAGTATCGCATTTTGAACGGTTTAGTGTGGAATGACCCGACGGGGAAAGAAAATCTGACTCATTTTCTGATATGTTTACGTGTTTACAGCAATATGAGTATACTACGAACCACAGCATACACTGTATAGTCAACATGCCAACTAAAGTAGCATAAATACACTCAATATAATGTATGAGTATGATACATGTAAGAATAACAAAATATCCGACAGAAAACAATGACACCAGAGGTCACATCATTGAAATGGTCAGTAGCAAAACAAACCAGTAGAAACTGTAACCTGGTTAACGTGTCAACACTCCTCTTTCACGGTCACCATACCATATAATGTTTTACAAAACAGTTATTATTGTTCGTTATACACAACATCACCTGTTTGTCGCATGTGGGGTATGTATGACACTCCAACTTGTATATGATGTAATTATTAATATTCCTAAAACCGAAAAAAAAAAACAGAAAATCATCCAAAGTAGACCCGAATCCAACTTAAGACAAATTTGTGATTTATAGTAAAAGTGTAAGCATTTATTTTTGTTTACACATACATGTATGTCATTTCTGGAGTATCAGTTGGACCACACGCTCTGTCGACATTAGTTATGATTCTTCAATTGAGCATAAAGTCATCGTGCATACTGCAAATATCGTGTTTTGATAAATCATGCATTTTGATACGAAAGTATTTTTGTTGTTTATGTCATTCTTGTGTACTGTTTTATAGCATTCTCGTTTGGCTTCGTCAACATTTTCTTTAGTCACATCAGGACCGTGTCTGTTGGCATTTGTATTTATTGCGCTTATACACGGAATGTGGCGTGTACGTGGTGTAATAGTTCACAAAGTCACGATACACTTATATTGATTATTCTTTGTATACTGAGCACAAAGCAAAGGAACATGCGGTGCCACTGGTATGAACCACCTTGATAGAATGCACAACCTTCTCGATGTAATGTGGACTATCAAATATCTAAAACAACTGCCAACACATGCTTAACTTTTTCCCTTTAAAAACATAAATTAAACTATTTAAAAAATATTGATTACATAAAAAAAATCACTCTTTTGGCAATTATATCAACATTACAATAACTGCAAACTAATTGTAACGGATCTCATTGTTTATTGGCATTACACGTGCTTCTCTCCAATTGTTTCACATCAATGTGGCGTAAGACTGACTCATATCCGTCTCATCTTTCAACTACCTGTCAGTTTGTATATAAATAACTTGTTGGATACCGTATATCACAGATGTGAACATCTCATTTCAGTACGCCGGTATTAAGTCGGATATGCGTATATCGTAGACAATATTAGTATTAGTTTGTGTGATTTAGTGTATGTGTGATATTTAATCTGCCTTCAGTGCTCTTGTCGGAGCTCTTGATAAACTAGAGTGCTTGATTAAATAGAAAACAGACCTAAAACGCAATTATTTAAAAACGAGGCAGTCAGAGAGGACAAACGATAAGGTTGATAACTTATAATTAAACGAACAAAGCGTGATCATATGGTAACATACGCCACTTTTCTTTTCCAATGACATTATCTTACAGCAAGATGTGTAAGTAATGGTAAAATAGAAGAATCAAAAATGTATATTTGATATATGTAGGTGTTGTTTTGAACTGGTAAAATATAATAAAGTAAAATTATACTACGATTTATGTATATAGTATTTATTTTATGTTTGATATGTATACAATTTTAAAATGTCTTCTTTAAAATTGTGTTTTCTGTTTTTACATATTGTATTAAAAAATGCAAATTATAAACCCACGAAACTGTAACATATATTTTGAAACACCATGTACATCATAGTTACATGTATTTATAGCAGTTTATGGATCTGCACTTACAATCATGTTTGCCTTATACCATAGAGGTTGATCGAATGTTGTCACAGGAGTCACAGTTTACCGCTTTGCATGATCACTGACTTACAATAGCGTTGAGTATATGCATGTCTCATGGCTTGGGTGGAGATCATTCATTGACAAGAATACTATAATATATATACTATGGATAATGGGTTTTAATTTTCCAAAATGTACTTATGTTATCTCCTGTGAAGTTTTGACCCTTTTAGATGGATAAAATTGATGGTATGGTCGGATCCTTGAAATTCACAGTTTCGTTTATATTTTTTACCTCAAAAATAGATATTTCGCATCATGATACTTTTTTATACCTTCAGCATGTTGTTACACACATGTTATATGAACAATATACCAACTTACATTTCTGTAAGAATGTTGTCCTTCATTTATCACTTTGGTCATAAATACTGTGTACTAGATATGCAAAATAGCAAAGCTTTGCACTTTTAGAGAATATTTTTGAAAATAATAAACAAACGAGACTCCCCTTGGACGTGACCGTATATAAACCAAGAGTCATTATTTGAACAAAATAGAGAGAAAGATTCACATAATGTTTCTGCAAACCTGACCAGCGATTACAACGACGGACAATTCGACGGATACGTGATGATCAGAACAGCTCAACTGATATTAAGGATAAAAGGCACTCAGATATGTCAAGATTGTATCAATTGTCATACTGTGTATTATTGTTTTTTTTACTCCGTTGTTACTGCATTAATGTTTAAATACTTGTGGTTCTTCCGTAGTCGAGTGGGTTAAGGCGTCATATCAATATCACTTACTTCTTACCGATAAGGTCGTAGGTTCGAGTCCCGCTCGACAATACACTTTATGTGAGACAGTTTGGTAGTTACTTGCTGAAGGACGGTTGTTCTACTCGTACTCATTCTGAGGAATTCCTCCTACAAAAAAATTTGGATATACCATATATAACCAGACATGTGTTGAAAATTGCGTTACACCCCATTCAAATTACACCTATATTGTAGAAAGCCGGAATAGTTAAATAACTTATTCTTAGCTGGGTTTCAAAGAAATTGTTTTAGTTTCCGGGACATTCCACGTATAATAGAGATTCTTTTGTTGCGAATCGACTAACAGTTTCAGCATAAACACCGTAGGTACAAGCGATCCGTCTTTGTGATCTAATGAAATAGTAGGTAACAATCTATTTACTTTGGCTATAAGTGTACATATATTTTATTATACTATGTTATTACTGTATCATTGTAGCTATCTGTGTACTTTTCAGACGCCAATATGTGTATATATTACTTTGTGGTTGTATTACCACGGGGTTGTTTGCTGGAAATATTTGATGAGTTAAAAAACAATTTATATCATTGCGAATAAAAGTTCTATGGCAGTTGTATTATAATATTATATACATTACTCCATTAAACATATGCAACATACAATATAAACTATCACATGTACGTTATATGTAGAGGTAACCGTTTTACTGTTTATTTATCTTATTTTAAACTTACTTGCTGACTTGAAACCTAATTAAATACTGAGTTTGATCAGGGAAGGCATAACAAGCATAGCAGTTTTGTGTTAGAAGAAAGTAGTTGTTACAATTGGTATAAGGGTGCGTATTCAACCATCAGAACACGATGAATACTTATTTTATTGGTGTTACCATATGAATATACAATACAACCATATTTGCAGTAATGTACATTACAACCATATTTGCTCTTCTGTACAATCTAACCATATTTACAGTCGTGTATACTATAACCTTATTTGTAGTAATGTACAATAAAACCATATTTACAGTAATGTACACTATAACCATATTAACAGTGTTGTACACTATAACCATATTTACAGTCATGTACACTGTAACCATATCGACAGTAATGAACACTTTAACCATATTTACAGTAATGTACCTAATAACCATATTTGCAGTAATGTACCATATTCATTATAGACAAAAATATGTATCTCACATTATGTTCGTAAACGGCCGATATAATCTCTACCAATTTTTTAACGAAAAACATTTCACTGACGAAACTAAACACTGCCAACCTCATAGAAGTGCATCATGGACATATCTATGTTTTAAAAATGCAAGCACTTGTGTCGAAAATGTAAATACCCATAACATTTAATAAAGAATATAAAACTAAATCTAAGTATCAGATTATTTTTATAGACATTTATCTGGTGTCGATTACTGATTATTTGCAAACAGTTCACTGCTACCAAATGAAACCATTTGTTTGCATTTATAAATATAGAAAACATTTATTCGCTGGAAGAGTTGTACGGTGCTTGTTTGATCGAATTCCCAAATTTTATGAAGGAATTTGACAGCGTTCATTGCGCCGTGTATTTTAACAACTTGTGAGCTTTGTAATTAAGCCATTTGATTACACAATACCGACAGCTTTAATGATGAACTATTATGTTTGGCTTTTTTCATAATTAATTTAGTGCCCGTTTTTAAACTGATGAGATAATGATGCACACGGGTGTTCCTTTTAAATAACTAATGTCTGTAAAACTCAATCGTTTTAACGAATCAAATGCCTGCATGATTTTTTGCTGTATAATATAAAATAAAAAACAGCAACATTAAGGAAAAACTAATGTGGTATCTGTGCTTTAATAGAATGACTTGAAATAGACGACGAGTTCATGAACATAATGTTGTTTTTTTATTTGATTCTACTTGCAATATAAACACAATCAATATTAGTAGTAAAAAAATGGGTGAAAAACCTCTAAGATGTGCACAACTATAGGTGTAACATCAGCAAGGTGAATATTTTAGTGAGATTTAACTGAAGTGGATGTCTAAAGATCCAACATTTTATGGCTTGACCAACAGATATTTCAAGCAATTTTTTTCAGCGATAATTTAGGGATGAGAATATTCTAGTACAAAGTAACTGAATTCAATTTCTTGCAGTCAAACTTTTCAAATAGTTTGTAGCTTGGACAAAATATATTTCGAGCAAAGTTTCAAGTGAAAAATGCAAGTGAGGTGAGTGTTTTGATGAAGTTTAACTCTATTGGGTGTATAACGGTTCGATATTTTTTGTTAAGCTCTCGATATCCCGAACACATGTCCAACGCCGGCAATTTCGAGTGACGAAAGTCCAAATGTGTTGTTCTATTATGTCACTGTCGTATATTTTTATTATTATGTCACTGTCGCATACAGTCATATATTTTTTGATATGTCTATTAAGTCACTGTCGCATATTTCTATTAAGTCACTGTCGTCAATTTCTATCAAGGCACTATCGTATATTTCTATTAAGTCGCTGTCGTATATTTCTAGTATGTCACCGTCGATTATTTCTTTTTAGTCTCTGTCGAAAATTTCTTTTAAGTCGCTGTTGTAACTTTCTATTCAGTCGATGTTGTATATTTTTATTAAGTCACTGAATTTCTATTAAGTCGCAGTCTTATATTTCTATTAAGTCACTGTCGTATATTTCTATTAAGTCACTGTCGTAAATTTCTATTAAGTCGCTGTCGTATATTTCTATTAATACACTGTCGTAAATTTCTATTAAGACACTGTCGTCAATTTCTATTAAGTCGCTGTCGTATATTTCTATTAATACACTGTCGTAAATTTCTATTAAGACACTGTCGTCAATTTCTATCAAGTCACTATCGTATTTTTCTATTAAGTCGCTGTCGTATATTTCTATTAATACACTGTCGTAAATTTCTATTAAGACACTGTCGTCAATTTCTATTAAGTCGCTGTCGTATATTTCTATTAATACACTGTCGTAAATTTCTATTAAGACACTGTCGTCAATTTCTATCAAGTCACTATCGTATATTTCTATTAAGTCGCTGTCGTATATTTCTAGTATGTCACGGTCGTATATTTCTATTAAGTCACTGTCGTAACTTTCTATTAAGTCACTGTCGTATATTTCTATTAAGTCACTGTCGTAACTTTCTATTAAATTACTGTCGTAATTTTCTGTAAAGTCGCTGTCGTATATTTCCATTAAGTCACTGTCGTAACTTTCTATTAAGTCACTGTCGTATATTTCTATTACGTCACTGTCGTAACTTTCTATTAAATCACTGTCGTATATTTCTATTAAGACACTGTCGTCAATTTTTATCAAGTCACTGTCGTATATTTCTATTAAGACACTGTCGTCAATTTCTATCAAGTCACTCTATAAGCGTCATGATACATGTAGCAGGCTGTCGATAAATTCAACATGAATCCATAAAATTTTAATGCTGAAATACATTTTTACAGTATGTTAAGAAAACAGCCGCTCCAAGCAAACTGTTTACCAAAATACCGTCTCTAATTATTCAACTATACTTCATAGAAACATAAAAAACAACAAGTGTTTCGTAACACAAAGAGAAAGTAACAGACACAACCTGCAAATAAGTGAACATAACTAATTGCAATATATAATAACCTCTTTTTATCATCTACAATCGTATTTCATATGTGATGTTGCCAAAACCTGCTTACGACGTGGGTTTAGTTATTTGTGTTTTGTTTATGATGATAGTTTAAGCTTAAAGTGTTTAAACACAATTAATAAATGTCACAGAAAGTAATGCGAAAATATTGTTTTTTAGTTTTAAGTCACCGTTATCATAAGTACCAATCATCATTAATGATTCGTTAGGTCCTAAAACACCTATGAATAATTATAAAAACTACACAATAGCATTCAAAAGCAATACGTGTAAATGTCATATGTATGAACACTAACTGTTGTAAAGTGTAGTTTTACATTGATATAGTTAAGTAGAACTCATGGCTAGAACACTGATGTGTGAACACCACTCATAGCTCAAACCACTTATCTGGTCTCGGCCGAATTCCTATTTCGATAAATATGATGCTGAAAGATGTTTGGCTCGAACAACCCTTAACTCGAACTATTTCGTCCAGTCCCCAGTCGTTCTAATATAATTTTTAGTATATATTTTTATGTACATTTTATAATTAATGAAAGTATATATGTCGATAAAACTCAAACTGTGTTGCGTAAAATGTGAAACGCAAAGTGTGTGTGTGTGTATGTGAAACTATTCAACAACTATTCCGAACATGCAATTATCACAAAGGCTTTATTCATGCGGATGTACATACATAACTAACTATTCAAGTTGTTAGTTATTTTGAAAGTTTATTTGATAAATCACAAGCGAACCTTCACGTCAACAATATAAAAGATTAACTATTACAGTCGTAACTTTTTTTACTTAGTATATTATGCAAAAAGAGGGGGAAGCATATTTATTGCCAGCAATGTAACGTTATTGCCAATTTGAACACTTACTGATTTATATTATTGTCGGATGAGCTCTATCTGCTATCACTGTCACTATGTGTGTTCATTGTAATAAAATTCATAAGATAAGAACTATTATTGAATATATCATATTGTTAATGATAAAGGATTTTTTTTCAATCTTCATTGTCCAATCATTGTTGTCTATAAAGAAATGAAGGCGACGTATACCACGCATAAGTAACACACCACTAAATACCATGTTTACGTCTGACTTAATGTAATAGTGTGCAATTACGGTTTTCTATATGCTGGTCCTTTAAACCTGTCGAACAATAACCGTGGACTTTCGCTTATAGATACATGCAACTGATTCGTAACAGGAATTATGTTCAATGGGCTTACAAACTGGACTGAAATGCATAACAAAATAGTGCAGTCGAGATTCTGGAAATACTACTCAACTATTGACAATTTATTTACACTACATGCAATTATTAAAACAAATAAGTAAAAAAGGCGGACGATTTTATTGTCTATTTGTAGATTTTTCAAAAACCTTTGACAAGATAAACCATACTGACATTTTAAAAGTTTTATTAGGAAAGGAGTAGGAGGTAAACATCTGTAATATCAGCAATGCACAATTGTCTCTATGCATGCGTCCTTACAGAAAGAACTAACTATTCAACTGTAGTATCGGTTGTCGCCAAGACTGTAAATTAAGTACCGTTTTATCAATATATAAATGATTTACTTGTTTAAATAAAACAAAGTTGTTTTCATGGAATTCATGTTACTGATGATGTATATTTGATATGACTTATTTGCTCTTCTGTGTGTAGACAATTTGGCCAACTGTGCTGACACAGACAACTGCAAATGCAAATTGATGTATTTTCATTTTTTTTTTTTGTAATAGAAATTGTATGTCTGTTAATCTAAAGGAAACACAGCTCATTGTTCTAAGAAATGGTTACTACTTTGGAGGTAATAAAACATGGACATTCAATGGGAACAATATTGAAACGGTTTCTTGTTATACGTACAAGGGTCTCATTATAACACCGACACTGAATCGATCAAAAGCTAAGGAAACATAAGCAGTGCAAAGTAAAGAAAGCTATTATTTCTAAGTCAGCGAAATGTTGTATCTGTTTAATATCAGGAGCTGTTTAAACTGTTTGATACGGTAATTTTACCATCTTTTACCTTATGGATCCGAACCTTGGGGGTATGAATACTCTAAATATATAGAAAATGTTCATATCATATGCAGAAGATACCCGTTGTATGTGTTCTTTTATTGAAAATGTATAAAAGAATAATTGATTAAGGCTTACTCGTATGAATCAGAATAGAAAAAAATAACAATATTATATTATGTTAAGAAAAGTTGATGATTTTGGTGAAATGACTTAGGCTGCACATGTTAAATCTTTTCAAATATGGTTTTGGTTTCGCCTAGATACCAGATTATGCTGAAAATGAAAATTGCTGTTTTTTTGCATTATTCAAACAACGTGTTATTGACTGTGCTTTAAAAGATTGGCGGTCAGATATTGCTTAGTCACACAAAGCTGTCCATTATGGAAACTCTATTTTTAAATGTTGAAAAAAATCTATTCCTATTATGAAGATTTACGCAGTGAATACCTTTTGAAACATACATTTAAATTCATTTTAAAAATAAGTGAGTATAGCAAACAAACAAAAATAAAAAATACCATGTCAATTTATTTTGAAGTGTTTAATAAAACAAATTATTTTATTCCAATCACTGAACATATAAACAAATGCAAATCAGTTGTTATCTATCTATTAATACACGTTTTATATTGGTGACACTGTTGTCACTTTTCACTATATATGATATAAATGTAATCATTTCTTGTGTGCCGGAGGCCTATATTGCTTAATAAAACATTTGTTATTGTTAATATATACTGATGTCTGGGTTTGTTTCGTAGTATATTAATAAATTACCTGTACGGTCTCAAGAATAAACTCTATATTTCGTTTTCTTTTGGCTGGTCCTCGGGTTTAATGCTAATCACATGATAACATTGGCATACTTACTAAACATGCAATAAATATTGCACTGGGGTGAAGTGTTAATTGCATTTATAATATAGACACTGATTCTAGAAAACTAAATAGATCATACTTTTCTTAATTCAGTTAATCAAATGCGTAATAAAACACTATAATTATACACATAGTAATAGAACTGTGTTATCATCGTTTCATGTTTTAACACCACACTCTTACAAAAGACTCACTACAACATAAACGTATAATAACCTTATAACCAGTTACTTATCAACACATGTTCCGAATGATTATCACTAATGTTGTATCTAGTGAATAGATAAAGAAGAATCAAAAGTCGATTTCGTTATTAAGCAGAAATGCTTATGTATGAGATAGATAGACATTAATAATCTAATAGCCATTCTCTGTATACTATTATGGATGTTTCATCTATAAACTACTCTAAATTGTAGCCATCAAACAATGATTAAGAAAAAGCACATTTGTTTTATCACCTATTTAGATTTTTTTAATAATCGTTGTTAGCATCCCGAGTATGTGCTGTCGGGAGCACCTGAATGTGAGCATCGCGTTAAGCGTATATTTAAAATTATTTGTTTATGTAAAACTAGTGTAAATTCATTTCCATTTCACTGCTAGGTGCAGTCCGATGTAAACTCTTTTACATAAAATGCCAAGCTACTTCCTGGCGTATACAAACATGTAAACGATGTCGAATCGTCATGGTAAAGTCAAATTGTCTTGGGCTTTCTTCTTCAATGACATCCAAAGTCGCATATTGCCGTCTACAGGTGTGTCGAAAAGCGTTGCCAATTGCTCTCTTTTCTTAATTTGCATCCAAATTCTCCTATTGCATCAGGTGTACAATACAGATGTATTGAAGAACGCTGTCGAAGGCTGTCTTCAAAGCACCCTATTGCCATCTATATGTGTGTCCAATACCATTTTCAATGGATCTCTTCTTACTTTTCATTCAGATTTTCCTATTGCCGTCTACAAGTGTTTTTAAGAAAGTTTTCAATGGCTCTCTGTTTACTTTTCATTCAAAGTCGCATTATATCATCTACAATTAGTGTATCGAAGAACGCTGTACGTTTTATAACATATGCTTAATTGAAAAAGAGGATTGACTAATAAAGTTATTACATATGTGCTGTTACGTGATCAAATTGTAAATAAAAGCGAAAAGTTAAACTAAGTACTAGATATATAAGACAATCGGCTAGATCAAAGTAGCGTGATCTGATCATCTCTGGCGAAAATAATTACAGATGTTATGGTTATATTTAACAACATGATCTAGGTTAAGTATATGAAATAAAATTTGATTTCGTTTTACATAACCTCATTAATGAAATGCCAATAGTTTTAATCGGTGCGTGCTAAGCAGATGCACCTGTGTAGTATATAACAACAAGTAATTAACTTGTTTTATTGACACTTATTACAATTACACTTATAATTTCACGTGCAGTTGCAATGCCACAGCTATGCTGGATTAAAGGAAAGCATGTTGGTAGTGTATGTATCTACAGTGACATATCATCGATATATAATTATACAGTAATCCTATACTGTGTTAACCGGGAACGTTATCAGTAAACATATCAAACTGAAATTTTCTCAATGACTCAAACAGATTAATCAAACTCAGTTACACATTTATAACTTAATTTGCCACGCAGATTTGAAGTTGGAAAATCTCATGTGTAATGGGTAACATGCAACATGAACATGAACTTAGCATGAACAATGTACATGAGGTTAGCATAGACAATGTAGATGAGGTTATCATAAACAATGTAGATGAGGTTAGCATAAACAATGTACTCGAGATTAGCATAAACAATGTAGATGAATTAAGCATAAGCAATGTACATGAGGTTAGCATGGACAATGTACATGAGGTTAGCATGAACAATGTATACGAGGTTAGCATAAACAATGTAGATTGGGTTAGCATAAACAATGTAGATGAGGGTAGCATGGACAATGTACATGAGATTAGCATAAACAATGTAAATGCGATTTGCAATTGTTGCCAGCACTATTTTGCTTAAATTACCAACCCCTGTGTGGTTTCAGGGAGCCATATGAGTGCTGACAAGGATAGTATCACTGTGGCTAAATGCTTGTCGTAGGAAGCGACAATTTGAGTAATACGACAGAATTTGCTGAAACGCTGCTGTTCTGTAGGTATCAAGGTTCTAGGTGCATTCTATATATTCATTTGATGATGTATTTCTTTTAATATGTATGTTAATTTGTTGTTTTTGTACATGTAGAGTGAAGGTGGAAACTTCATTTTTGTTGGCATCGAATAACTTATAATATGTTGGTACGCCGTAAACCCCTATTCATTCATTATTTTATGAAATTCAAATAATGCATTAATACTGTAATTAAAGTATTATAATGTTAGTTACGTTCTTTCTTAGATAAACACTAAATACTGGACGATATTTAGATAACCTAATATGTTTGAAAAACGTAAGACACAGTGCGTATGGTCACTTAATTTTGTTAAAATTAAATGTTCTAAATTAACCTTAGAGTTTATTATAACAAGATGTTTAATGCGTTTTGGAATCAGACTAAACACAAACTTGAATTGTATTCAAATATAACCGACTATAATACGCTAGTTTAGTGTGTTATAACAACATATTATTAATAAGTAGAAATAAACTAAGCGACTGAAGCTTGTTTTATGTCATAAACTGGCCTGTTTTTAACAAAGAGAATATTTTGGGTTACTAAAACTAACACGCATTCTGTGATAAAGAAAATAATTACAGAGTATATTGTATGATATTGATGTATTATTTTGATACTTTACCTGTAACAGTTATTTTCTATCTCGAGTGTGCTCTATGCATTCTAACACGTACTGCTCTTTCAATGATGTTGATTTATTTTATTTGAAATAATATATCTGATTTTTCATGTTGTTAGTATAGTAAACTATTTTACAATAACCATCTTCGTCATGTCGTTTTTCTTGAAATGGTATTTTTTAGGTTAATGAGCTGAAAAGAAGAATTGCACCTAAATTTATCTTTGTTTCAGCATACGGTCACGTGACAGAGTATCCTGTCCAGGATTGAACTCCACGGACTGGTTCACTTTACATCCGGTTCGGAGAAAGAGAACACTCCTGTATTGGACTACCATTTTGTTTATTTCGCTACGGAATAAAATGGATTCCTGGTTACCAGCTCCGTGTCAATCTTACATCCAATGCCGGAAAATACGCAGCCCCAATCTGCGAACATTATAGAGGAATTCCGATTGATTATTAACAGGAAGTGAAGACACTTACGCTCAGCCCCATTTGGCAGGTATTTCCTGCATCAGAATTAAACATTGTTTACATATTTCTATGTGCCATACTGCTTGTTCAGGCTTCAATGTCTATTTATAATTGGAAAGTGTTATCGCAAGGCTGTCCTAACCTCTATCTTGAACGCCCGATCTTAACCAATGAAAAGCATACGGGCTGAATATCCGGCCCAAATATTGACATTCTTAAATAAACTACATTTTTATTGAAGATTTTTTTTAAAGTAAGAATAACATCATAACTTTTTTAGAACTGTGATAAAAGATTAATATGTGTAACAAATCTTATTATATGCCTAATGGTAATGGACGCCAATTGCAGCAGGAGTCACAGTCAAGATAAGAAGACTGGCTCCTTTATGCAGGTTACCTCTGTCAAGGTTAAATATGGTATCCTTCTGCACCAGACCTTTTCATGGTGACAGTTGTTTAATTCTACCTAGAAAGAATTAAAGCGAGAGTCGTCTAAGTTGTGAGAACGCTTTTTTCAAGTGATGTAATATAAGTAAGTTTAAACACGGTTTAGTTCAATGTTGTAGATAATTGCACTCGTGAACCAAATGTCCTATTAACTCGATGATCAACATGAATCGCGTTGTTTATCTGTGTTTGATTTTAACATAAACGAAAAAGTTGCTAATTTTCTTTGCTGGCTTTGCATATATATATACAAAGAGGATTACATGTGATTTGATTAGCATAAAAGACATGTTTTGCATATAAGTGTATTCCGTGTTTTCAAATTAAAGTAGATTGAAATAATTCGAGCAGAAAAGGAATGATTTGTTCACTAATATACAGCTATCGATTACAATCAATGACGAATTGAAACAATTCTCATTTTCAAGACTTGCGTTTTATTTCAACATATTTTAACTTGATGTAAGTATTTTGTGTTTTATAGAAACATTTACATAGAACCACAGATCGGTATTATAACCAAGATGCAATGTGTTATCATTTTAATTGGTATCAATAGAAAACAACATCATTTCAGGTACAGATAAAAACAAAAACTGAATAAAGTTATAACAAATGCAAACATTGTCTGCGTTTATATACATGTATACGGTTTTATTTATCGCACTTTGGATATGATGACCACACCTGAGAATACCACCATGTGCTACATACATATTTCAATGTTGACCAATGTGATCGGATAAAAATGTAATAAAATATCGGTAATTAAAAATATCTCGACCTTTATCCCGAGGAAATGTACATAGAAATTCCTGACTGACGATGTACGCTGATGACATTATTTTGATAACAAACTAATATAAAGAAAAAACAAATATCAAATAGACATGTAAGTGGTAGAAACCTAAAGAAAACATGATCAAAACTAAAATAATGTGGTTCCTTGAACATGCTTTAACAAAGAAATCTAAATTGATAGAGAGATATTAGAAATAGATAATATATGTTTATCGGGATAGCCTTTACAACAGGGGTTATTTCAATGATGCACAGGCAAAAAAAAAAAGTATATGTATTTGTCAAAATTTGAAGAAAAAAAAATGCATTGACCTTAAATTTGATTCGTTTAACAAACGTATTATAATATCATGGTAGCGAGATTTGGAAATTCTATCAAGCTAACAATATAAAATGGTAAACTTACACTTTAATTAATCGTGCTATGGTTACAGTTAGAAATACAAGCCAATATTATCATGTTTATGGAGCACTTGGAAGACTAAGTTATAGAACTCGTTGACTTATTAGTATTATTGAAAATACCATGTAAATTATGGTTAAATGCTAAATGTTAGTGAACGTAAACATAATTATACTGTGAACAAGATTATATTTAATGATTGGGAAATGATGTCAAATAAAGCAAATTGGGCAGCGCTTGTTCGGAAGGAATTATTTAATTTAAATTATAAATACGTCTTGTATCAGCAAACGCTCGGTAAAAAAAATATTTCTTATATATTTTGAAATAAATCATATAAGACAATTTTTAACAAAACCGAAATAATTTTTATCTCATATTTTTATAGTTAAAATTTCAGTCATATCTCAATATTGTAAATGCAAGCAAATTTAAGGTTGCCTTAACACCACTTAAGGGAGTTGCCTCACTTCGTCTCAAAATTGAAGCCGGTCGACAGGAAAAAAAATATATCAAAATAGTTAGTGAAAGTAGGTAATGTACTGTATGTTTTGTGTTAGAAGATGATTCTATTTTATAAAAATAAGAAAGAAACTTTTATTTTCAATTCAATAGGCCATAGACCCGTGTGAACATATACAAAACAGGAATAAATTTACATACATGACGTTACACATACTGTATCTTAAATGACAAAAATAAAAATGTAAAGAATAAAGAGAAAATATCACGTATGCATAACGCAATGTGCATACATATATACATACATAAAACATATATACCAGATACATGGTAAGCAATTGGTTTTATTTAATGAGGTTACATTTAATCAAATCCATACATCAAACATTTGTGGAAAATCAAACAAAGAAAAAAAAAATACTGTCATGTATTTTTTGTTACGGAGAAAGTGCATGTATGAAGTTAATACACAAGTAAGTATACTTTATAATTATTAGAATATACAAATTATTATTTTTTAAAGCCACACTCAGTATGTTTACAAACATTTCATGTGATTTAAAATGAACATGCTTAACATTTATGCATATAATTTAGTAACACATGTCATAACACAAGTACTTACTTACACATACCATATGCATATACATGTACACATTCATACGTATATATATTTTACATATATATCAAATACAGTTTAAGCCAGAGACACGGTCAATACAATAGTGTTATGTATTTTCAATGATGTTCCTCTTTTCAAAAGATTTAAAAATATACATGCATAAATTTCTAACTACATTTTCATCTTTAATACAAAAAAATTGTACTAGTTTATACATACTTGGTCTATACCAAAAGTATTCATTTATAAATGTTCTACGTAATTCTATATATAATGAATACTCCATAATGAAAGATATTCGTCTTTAATTGATTGACAAGAGTTGCATTTTCTATCTTCAAATGGGATACTTCTCGGTCTGTGCCATCTACCAGATTCTATTTTAAGGTGGTGCGATGAAACGATTAATCTAGTAATTGCTATCCTAAATTTGGGTATAGTTATACACTTCAGAAAGAACTGATAGTTAAAAATAATAATTTCTCTAAAAAATCTTGCCCTTGTGGAATTTTCTAAGCGTTCATGCCAGGACTGTAGACTAGTATCTTTAATTCTTTGACTAAATATACTTAAGAAAATGTTTATATTACCAACACCTTGTGCAAGCCAGACATTATAAAGTCCCAAAGATGACAAGAGGTCACGTACTAATGTTACCCTGGAAACTTTATTTGGGTAAGTTTCAGCATCATGTTTCAACATGTTCTATATAATTTTACAATATTTATTTTCACCGCTATGCAAAATTTTCAACCAATATTTTATAATTCTGTAAAATCTTGTATTAATAAGACTCATTCTTCCTAATATACCATAAACAAAATCATTTTGTGTTGTACGTTTTATCTTTAAAATACATTTACAATACATTGTATGTACTCGTTCAATATTATTTGAACTATGAAATCCCCAGACTTCGCATGAATAATTCAGAATAGGTTCATCAAAAAATTCTAATCTATGACAAATATAACTATCGGAAAAAAATATGAGATGTCTATTCAGTTTAAAAATTGTTTTTCGAGCTTTTTCAGCTAGAGTCATTTGAGCTTCACTGAAAGATCCTCTTTGAGTGAAAACTACACCAAGATAGGATAAGGACTTTACAATTTCTACTTGCTCTACATTGTAAACAAAACGTAAATTTCTAGGTAGCAACCCTGCTTTTCTAAATATAATTACTTTTGTTGTGTTAACATTGACTTTTAACCTCCATATTTTATATTTGGGTGTAGAATGTATAATGAGTTACGAAAATATTACATAAAACCTCGTTTAATTTGATAATTATCGTAAGTTAGTTTATTCACACTGGTTTTCTCCATTGTATATTTATTAGAATCGACAGAAATGTGTTTGTTTGAATTATTGTTTTGCTCATATGACATAATGACTTGTTGTAAAATAAGTATCGCATTTTGAACGGTTTAGTGTGGGATGACCCGACGGGGAAAGAAAATCTGACTCATTTTTTCTTACATGTTTACGTGTTTACAACAATATGAGCATACTACGAACCGCAGCATACACTGTATACTCAACATGCCAATTAAAGTAATATAAATATACTCAATATAATGTATTAGTATGATACATGTAAGAACAACAAAATATCCGACAGAAAACAATGACACCAGAGGTCACATCATTGGAATGGTTAGTAGCAAAACACGCCAGTAGAAACTGTAACCTGGTTAACGTGTCAATACTCCTCTTCCACGGTCATCATAACATACAATGTTTTACGAAACAGTTATTATTGTTCGTCAAACACAACATCACCTGTGTGTCGCTTGTGGAGTATGTATAACACTCCAACATGTATATGATGTAATTATTAATATTCCTTAAACCGAAAAAAAACAACAGAAAACCATCCAAAGTAGACCCGAATTCAACTTAAGACAAATTTGTGATTTATAGTCAAAGTGAAAGCATTTATTGTTGTTTACACATACATGTATGTCATTTTTAGAGTATCAGTTGGACCACACGCTCTGTCGACATTAGTTATGATTCTTCCAATGTGCATAAAGTCATCGTGCATACTGCAAATATCGTGTTTTGATAAATCATGCATTTTGATACGAAAGTATTTTTGTTGTTTATGTCATTCTTGTGTACTGTTTTATAGCATTCTCGTTTGGCTTCGTCAACATTTTCTTTAGTCACATCAGGACCGTGTATGTTTGCAATTGTATTTATTGCGCTAATACACGGAATATGGCATGCACGTGGTGTATTAGTTCACTCAGTCACGATACACTTATATTGATTATTCTTTATCTGCTGAGCACAAAACAAAGGAACTTGCGGTACCACTGGTATAAACCACCTTGATAGAATGCACAACCTTCCCGATGTAATGTGGACTATCAAATATCAAAAACAACTGCTAACACATGCTTAACTATGTCCCTGTAAAAACATAAATTAAACTATTTAAAAAATATTGATTACATAAAAAAATCACTCTTTTGGCAATTATATCAACATTACAAAAAATGCAAACTAATTGAAACGGAACTCATTGTTTATTGGCATGCTTCTCTCCAATTGTTTCACATCAATGTGGCGTAAGACTGACTCATATCCGTCTCATCTTTCAACTACCTGTCGGTTTGTATATAAATAACATGTTGGATACCGTATATCACAGATGTGAACATTTCAGTACGCCGGTATCAAGTCGGATATGCTTTTGTCGTAGACAATATTAGTATTAGTTCGTCTGATTAAGTGTAAGTGTGATATTTAATCGGCCTTCAGCGCTCTTGTCTGAGCTCTTGATAAACTAGAGTGCTTGATTAAATAGAAAACAGATGTAAAACGCAATTATTTAAAAACAATGCAGTCTGAGAGGACAGAACATAAGGTTGACAATTTATAATTAAACGAACAAAGCGTGATCAAATGGTAACATACGCTACTTTTCCTTTCCAATGTCATTATCATACAGCAAGATGTGGAAGTGATGGTAAAACAGAAGCAATGAAAATGTATTTTTGATATAAGTAGATGTTGTTTTGAACTGGTAAAAAATAGAAAAAAAAGTTAAATTATACTACGATTTATATATATAGTATTTATTTTATGTTTGTTCCTATGGTACATCATAGCTACATGTATCTATAGCAGTTTATGGATCTGCACTTACAATCATGTTTGCCTTATATTATAGAGGTTGATCGAATGTTATCACAGGAGGTCACAGTTTACCGCTTTGCATGATCACTGACTTACAATAGCGTTGAGTATATGCATGCCTCATGGCTAGGGTGGAGATCATGCATTGACATGGATACTGATGAGGACTGACCGGGGTATTCACTGCTGCGGCTATTCATCATTTGCATGGCGATCAGCTCTCGACAGTCATGGTGTTTTCAATAGGATGTATATATGTTGCTGTAACATCATCGACTTCAAAACTTAACGCTTCATGACTTATGTTCAGAATCGTCTGTGGACTGTAGAAATGAACATTGACCTTACCAATCTCTTACAATTTATATACTGAAGGTAATACGTTATTGGTTTTACCACCTGGTGAGCCTGTTGTTATAATTTCCATTGCATGGAACGTTTTGTGACCATCTCTGGTTAGTATGTCGTGGTCCACATTATTTGTGACACATTGACGTATGAATTGGTTAGCAGTATGTCCATGTATAACAATAAATTGATCATATGATGTAAACATATTGATATTTCCGGTATGAGGACATTTGGCGGCCATTTTGGCTTTTTGCCGCCCTATTTGATTTTATAAAATGGTTAACGGGTTTCAGTTTTCCGAAATGTACTTATGTTATCTCCTGTGAAGTTTTGACCTCTTTAGATGGATAGAATTGATGGTAGGGTCGGATTCTTGAAATTCAACTTTTTACCTCAAAAATACCTATATTGTAAAAAGCCAACATATTAAAATAACTTAGCTGGGTTGTAAAAAATTGTTTTAGCCTCGATGACATTCCGCGTATAATAAAGATTTCCTTTGTTGCTAATCGACTCACAGTTAGCGTAAATACCGTAGGTACAAGCGATTCGTCTTTGTGATATAATGAAATAGTAGGTAACCATCTATTTACTTTGGCTATTAGTGTACATAGATTTTATTATACTATGTTATTACTGTATCATTGTTGCTATCTGAATACTTTTCAGACGCCAATATGTGTATATATAGCCATGTTGTTGTATTACCACGGGGTTGTTTGCGGGAAATATTTGATGAGTTAAAACACAATTTATACCATTGCGAATAAAAGTTCTATGGCAGTTGTATTATAAGATTTTATACATTACTCCATTAAATATATGCAACATATAATATAAACTATCACATGTACGTTATATGTAGAGGTAACCGTTTTACTGTTTATTTATCTTATTTTAAACTTAAAAATAGTTGTTACCATTGGTAAAAGGGTGCGTATTCAACCATCAAAACACGAGGATTACTCATTTCATCAGTGTAACCATATGAATGTGCAATATAAATATATGTGCACTAATGTACAATATAACCATATTTGCACTACTGTACAATATAACCATATTTACAGTAAAGTACACTTAAACCATATTTACAGTCATGTACACTATAACCGTATTTGCACTACTGTACAATATAACCATATTTACAGTCATGTACACTATAACCATATTTACAGTCATGTACACTATAACCCAATTTACAGTAATGTACAATACAACCATTGTAGCGTATTGTATACTATAACCACATTTACAGTCATGTACGCTGTAACCGTTTATTGCAGTAATATACACTATAACCATATTAACAGTAATGCACCCTTTAACCATATTAACAGTAATGCACCCTTTAACCATATCAACAGTAATGAACCCTTTAACCATATTAACAGTAATGCACCCTTTAACCATATTTACAGTAATGTACACTATAACCATATTTACAGTAATATACAAAATAACCATATTTACAGTAATGTAGACTATATACAGTAATGTACAATATAACCATATTGACAGTAATGTACAATATAACCATATTGATAGTTATGAATACTACATGTATAACCATATTTACAGTAATGTACCTTATAATCATATTTGCAGTAATGTACCATATTCATTGTAGACAAATATATATATACCTCACGGCCGATATAAGCTCTACCCATTGTCTTACGAAGAAATTTTCACTGACGAAATTAAACACTGTCAACATCAAAGAAATGCATCATGGTTGTTTTTATGATTTAAAAATGCGAGCACTTGTGTTGAAATGTAAATACCCATTACATTTCACAAAGAATATAAAACTAAATCTTAGTACCAGATTATTTATATAGACATTTATCTGGTGTCGATTACTGATTATTTCCAAACAGTTCACTGCTATCAAATATAACCTTATTTTTGCATTTATAAATATAGAAAACATTTATTCGCTGGAAGAGTTGTACGGTGCGTATCTGATCGAATTCTCAAATTTTATGAAAGAATTTGACACCGCTCATGGCGCCGCGTATTTTAACAACTTGTGAGCTTTGTAATTAAGCCATTTGATTACACGATACTGACAGCTTTAATGATGAACTATCATGTTTGGCTTTCTGCAGAATTAATTTAGTGCCCGTTTTTAAACTGATGATCTCGGAGATAATGATGCACACGGGTGTTCCTTTTAAATAACTAATGTCTGTGAAAATCAATCGTTTAAACAAATCAATGCCTGCATGCCTTTTTTGCTGTATAATATAAAAAAAATAACAGCAACGTTATAGAGAAACTCATGTGGTACCTGTGCTATAAAAGAATAACTTGAAATGGACGACGAATACATGAATATAATGTTGTTGTTGTTTGTTTTTTTTATTTTATTTGCAATAAAAAAAACAATCAATATTAGTAGTGAATGGGTGATAAACCTCTAAGATGTGCACAACTATAGGTGTAACATCAGCGAGGTGAATATTTTAGTGAGATTTAACTGAAGTGTCTAACGGTCCAACATTTCATGGCTTGACCAATAGATGTCTAGAGCAAAATTTTCAGGGATAATTCAGGGATGAGAATATTCTAGTACAAAGTAACTGAATTCAATTTCTTGCAGTCAAATTTTTCGAATATTTTGTAGCTTGAATAAAAGATATTTCAAGCAAAGTTTCCAGTGAAAACTGCAAGTGAGGTGAGTGTTTTGATGAAGTTTAACTCTATTGGGTGTCTAACGGTTCGATATTTTTGGGTTAAGCTCTCGATATCCCGAACACATATCCAACGCCGGCGATTTCGAGTGAACAAAGTCCAAATGTGTTGTTGCTAATTGTTCCAAGGGTATAATATTTGTTATCACTTCTGATGTAGTCATATACACAGCTACAAACAAACACAAATACAGTGTAAATGTTTCATGTATTTTTTACTTAAAACTTCTGAAATTTTGTAAAATATATATCGAAGTGTTAAAAGGTCACTGTTGTATATTTCTATTAGCTCACTGTCGTATACTTTTATTATTATGTCACTGTCACATACTGTCGTATGTTTCTATTAAGTCACTGTCGCACATTTCTATTAAGTCGCTGTCTTAAATTTCTAATAAATCACTGTCGATTTTTTCTTTTTAGTCACTGTCGAACATTTCTATTCAGTCGCTGTTGTAACTTTCTATTCAGTCGCTTTGGTATATTTATATCAAGTCACTGAATTTCTATTAAGTCGCAGTCTTATATTTCTATTAAGTCACTGTCGTATATTTCTATTAAGACACTGTCATAAATTTCTATTAAGTCGCTGTCGTATATTGCTATTAGAGGGATTATATTGGCAAGTAACATAAACACGCTATTAATCCAGACTTTTCCTTTATGCGGCGTGCACAAAATATTGCTTATGTATTGACGTATAACCTTAATTACTTGAAAGTTATCAAATTAACAGTATTTGAATACTGACCAAAACTTTAATACGTCCCGCAATAAAGTATTGCGCAATGTTTACATTGAACTCCGTAAACTTCCTGAACAAAAGCCTCGAAAACGAGAAAGGGAACGAGTCTTCACGATGTTATTCAATGATTGATCGGAAACCCGAAAGCGGTTCGTTGAAAATGGCAAATGTAAACAAAAACAAAAACGTGGCTTCAGAAACCCGATGTTTGTAATAAAAGGTTATGCAATTTGACACTTTAGACGGGTATATCTCTCAGTTATAAGTGTACCTTCATGCTTGGTGTGTGTATTTAGGACAGGAAATTGACGGTAATATGCCAATATAACCCCTTTAAGACACTGTCGTCAATTTCTATCAAGTCACTGTCGTATATTTCTATTAAGTCACTGTCGTATAATTCTAGTATGTCACTGTCGTATATTTCTAGTATGTCACTGTCGTATATTTCTATTAAGTCACTGTCGTATAATTCTAGTATGACACTGTCGTATATTTCTAGTATGTCACTGTCGTATATTTCTATTAAGTCACTGTCGTAACTTTCTATTAAGTTGCTTTCGTATATTTCCATTAAGTCACTTTCGTATATTTCTTTTAAGTCTCTGTCGTATATTTCTATTAAGACACTGTTGTCAATTTCTATCAAGTCACTTAATAAGCGTCATGATACATGTAGCAGGCTGTCTATAAATTCAACATTGATCCATAAATGATGAAATACTTTTTTTTCAGTAGGTTAAGAAAACAGCCGGTCCAAGCAAACTGTTTATCAAAATACCGTCTCTAATGAAACAACTATACTATACTTCATACAACATAATAACAACAAATGTTTCGTAACATACAGAGAAAGTAACAGACACAACCTGCAAATAAGTAAACATAATTAATTACAATATATAATAACCTCTTTTTATCATCTACAATCCTATTTCATTTGTGATGTTGCCAATACCTGCTTACGACGTGGGTTTAGTTATTTGTGTTTTGTTTATGATGATAGATTAAGCTAAATGTGTTCAAACACAATTAATAAATGTCACAGAAAGTAATGTGAAAATAGTGTTTTTTTAGATTTAATGCACCGTTATCATAAGTACCAATCATCATTAATGATTCGTTAGGTGCCAAAACACCTATGAAAAATTATTAAAACTACACAATATCATTCAAAAGCAATACGTGTAAATGTCATATGTATGAACACTTACTGTTGTAAAGTGTAGTTTTACATTGATATAGTTAAGTAGAACTCATGGCTAGATGTGTGAAACACCACACATAGCTCGAATCACTTATCTTGTCCCGGCCGAATTCCTATTTCGATAAATATGATGCTGAAAGATGTTTGGCGAACAAGCCTTATTTCGAACTATTTTGTCCAGTCCCGTGTCTTTTTTATATAATTTTTAGTAGATATATTTTTTGTACATTCTGTAATTAATGAAATTGTGATAGAAATGTGATTGGATTATATGGATATGTAGCGACAAAACATTTGGGCTTGTTATTATATTTGAAGATGTAATATCATATAGAAGGGAAATGTATGTTTGTATATATTGATATAGCTATGTGGTGATACAGTGTTGACGGTATGTATACGTGTATATAGCAATAGTGTGGATATACAACATATTTGTAGTGTTAGTAGTAACTTGTATATGTTGTATACTACATATGTGATGTAAGAGTGGTAACTGGTATATGTTGTATAATATATATGTGATGTTAGAGTGGTAACACGTATATGTTATATAATATATATGGGATGTTAGAGTGGTAACTGGTATATGATGTATATTATAAATGGGATGTTAAAATGGTAACTGGTATATGTCGTTTACTATATATGGGATGTTAGAGTGGTAACTATTATATGTTGTATACTATATATGTGATGTTAGAGTGGTAACTGTTATATGTTGTAAACTATAAATGGGATGTTAGAGTGGTAACTGACATATGTTGTATAACATATATGGGATGTTAGATTGGTAACTGTTATATGTTGTATACTATATATTTGATTTTAGAGTGGTAAATAACATATGTTGCATAATATATATATAATATTAGAATGATAACTGGTATATGTTGTATAATATATATGACAAGTTAGAGTGTTAACCTGTATGTGTAGTAAACTATAAATGGGATGTTAGAGTGGTAACTGACATATGTTGTATAACATATATGGGATGTTAGATTGGTAACTGGTATATCTTGTATACTATATATTTGATTTTAGAGTGGTAAATAACATATGTTGCATAATATATATATAATATTAGAATGATAACTGGTATATGTTGTATAATATATATGACAAGTTAGAGTGTTAACCTGTATATATTGTATAATATATATGGGATGTTAGAGTGGTAACTGACATACGTTGTATAATATATATGGGATGTTAGAGTGGTAACTGACATACGTTGTATAATATATATGGGATGTTAGAGTGGTAACTGACATACGTTGTATAATATATATGGGATGTTAGAGTGGTAACTGGTATATGTTGTATAATATATATGTGATGTCAGAGTGGTAACTGACATATTTTGCATAATATATATTTAATGTTAGAATGGTAACTGGCATATGTTGTATAATATATATAGGATGTTAGAGTGGTAACTGGTATATGTTGTATACTACATATGTGATGTTAGAGTGGTAACTGGTATATGATGTATTATATACATGGGATGTTAGAGTGGTCACTTTTATATGTTGTACAGTAAATATTGGATGTAAGAGTTGTGATGGACGTGCCTGTGTATATTAATTTGTAACAGATGACATATATTACAATACATCATTTTAGGTGTAAGATGTACTCAATAAAGGTTACATGTAATTTACATAACTATATTATCGAACTTGTTTAGATTATAGAAACGATTTGATATTTTAAAATAACAACACTCATTTTGAATAAACTATAGTATACTTGACTGAATAATGAACATTTGATACTCACTTTGTATGAACCATTCGTCATTGAAACAGGTAATCAAACTGATACTGAAGGTTTCAATTACAACAAAGTTTCATTATTGTAAATTGATACTGAAAGTTTCAATGACAACAAAGTTGCATTATTGTAAACTGATAATGAAGGTTTCAATTACAACAAAGTTTCATTATTGTAAACTGATACTGAAGGTTTCAATGATTACAAAGTTTCATTATTGTAAACTGATACTGAATGTTTCAATTACAACAAAGTTTCATTATTGTAAACTGATAATGAAGGTTTCAATTACAACAAAGTTTCATTATTGTAAACTGATAAAGAAGGTTTCAATTACAACAAAGTTTCATTATTGTAAACCATTACTGAAGGTTTAAATTACAACAAAGTTTCATTATTGTAATGTGATACAAATTCTAACGAAAGTGTTTTATTGCAAATCGTTTAATTGTTGTTATCACTGACATTGTACAATTTTCCAGAGCGATATCGTTTCAATAAAAAGAGAAAAAAAATGTTTATTTGTTTTTGAACGTGTTATATGTTGCATGTTATGTTTAGTACTGCTATGTCAGTTCCTAGGTAAGGTAAGAGATAGCCAGAGTAAGATATACAATGTGAACGATATGGTTTTATCAAATAACCACACTATTAAACATATACATGTAAGGTTTGTAACAGCTGCACTGATAACCTTTTGTTTACTTAAAACATTTGAAAGACTTTATGCGTGTAATTGCTGCAATATTAAAGGATGTGTATTAAATATAATTAAATTAAATGCATATACATAATTAAATTGAGTTTTATTTCATTCTCTTGAAATATATTTTCAATAAAATCATATTTTAAACTAAAGCGTAGAGTTGACGAATGTTTTAAGTATATAATTACAAGAAATAAATGTGAAATATGTACGTACGAACAGGAACCAGTTCATAAACACCCAAGCTTTGACTTTCACTAAATTATTGGTTGGATAATTTACACTTCAAGGTAGGTCGCGGCGTTTCTATCTGATTGTTTTTACTTATCCAAACCCTGTTCACATATACTATGAAATATCAGCTTTCGTTTCTGCTTTGATAATTTTTTTTTTAAGTTAGTCCTACATAATCTTGTTAACAACGCCCACTAGCAGTACCTGTTTTTCTGGCAATTTTTGCAGGTTTGCTTTCCTTATAAAATGGTCAATATTGATTGAAAACTGATTTTGATAACATTTTTAAATACTTTTTCATTTCCGGTGATAAGATTATATCAACCCTGGCGTAATGATTAAATTTAAAGGTAACATTTTTGGTCATTCAACATTTTATTTGATATCCTAACGTGATATTGTTAGACTTATTTGCAAACAAATTATCCTCTGTCAACATAGATACCTCGGTGTGGTATCACGATAAGGCCCTTACCCACCATGCACATACAACACAATATTCTTTAAAGGCTCTAGGTTGGGAGATATTTCTGCATCTACCCTACTGTCCCGATGTTGCTCCAGCGAATTGTGCGCTGCTTCTTGGGATAACATCTGGTTTGAAAGGACAACGCTTTGATACGCAACAAAATTTCATCGTAGATGAAAACAGAGTTAGCTGAAATGGATATTAGTAACGTCCATGTTTTATGATACATAGGTATCAAACATTTAAAATACACAAAGCATGCTATTTCATACAGAGCACTGTCTACCGAAAGAAATTATCAGAGCGACGTCAATTTATTCCTCTACTGAAAAACGCTATGACATAAAACACACGGGAATAGAAAAGCTATGGTATTTACCAAAAAGCCAATAACGACTCACCGAGGGAAGACCGAGAGGTGTTGTATGAAATTGCAATGGTCAGACAAACAGTAGGAAATCAAACAGAAAATTTGTAGATAACATTATAATTGTATCTTAACAGTGGACATTTGAATATAGTGAACGAGAATGTCAATTACATGTATATATGTTTTAATTACTTCCGCTAAGTTAGGTATAGGCGAGCAAAACGAAACAAAAGCGGAAAATATGACATGTTTATTTCCGTTACGTGCAGAAGGTCTGAGACCCATGAAGGAATAGTCACACATATAGTTATCCTAAATATGTCGACAAAATCTAATAAATATTATATTACATAATTATATACAATATCATAAAGCACTGAATATATATAATAAACAAATACGCACATTAGAGTTTCAGGCTTTGTTCGACCAAACATACTATATACAAGTTTATGAGATAATAAAACCATGACAAAATTCATATTATTAGACTTAACAAGCTAGTCGTGCAAGTATGAGTTTGTAGATACAACCTATACCAATTTGTTCATATCCGATATCGGAAACATAAATAACAAGACCAAACAATGGAACATAGACATTAAAATCTATATAACATTCACAAGTTTATACATCCACGTAGTTAATCGATCACCAACTGTAGCAAGATCAATTTAAAGAAACATGTTAATTCTAAATATAATATGTTTGCTTAGTTTTACATTTTACATTTTACAACCAAGTGACATTTGTTCCAGCATTTCAGAATTGTCATTACGAACATTGTTATGAAGGATATATACTTATTATATAAACCAGACGTCGAGTATCTTGTTAATACAATGAATGAATGAATGAATGAATGAATGAATGCGGTTTTACGGCAAATGAACACATTATAGGTTATTCCGACGCCAACAGGAAGGAAGATTCCAGGGTTACTCTACATGTATAAAAAAACCAACAAATTAGCATACAGATTGAAAAAATACACCAACAAATGAATATGCAGAATGAACCTAGAACCTTGATACCTGCAGAACTGCAGAGTTTCAGCAAATTCTATCGTATTACTCAAATTGTCGCTTCCTACGACATGCATGAGCCACAGTGATCCTATTCTTGCAATCACTCATATGATTCCCTGGAACCACACAGGGGTTAATAATATAACCACAATAGTGAACATGACAAAAAATGATAAAATGCACATGACACCTATTCGAATGATTCCTACCCCTCTGCAGAGATCGACAGTGAATCTATTCTTAGCCGGAACCACACGGGCTTCTTGTTAATACAACATTATGGTAAAACGAATATTATGAAATTTCTTGTAACGAGTAAAAGGGATCATATAAATATTAATGCAGATATGGATAAGATTGACGTAGCCGATTGCATAACCTGACAACAACCTGCTAGAATGAAAATTACAGGCTATCTAGCACACAAGAGATTAAATTATTATACTTTACGCCAAGGTACAAACTTACGAATACCCAACGGTCTATTCGGCTTTGACTACAATGTGTGTGTGATTACATTTATGTAAATAGAAAGTATGTAGCGTAGTTTATTAATAATACCTTTATTGAAAATATGCATTTTATTTCTAAATAATTCTGACCGTGAACATTTATTATTTACTGTACTCAGTAGAACATCCATTGCTTAAAACAAACAATATTATGACAGGGATGGCCTAAATGGAATGAATCAACTTATTTTGTGATGAATTATTGGTAAATTATCCAATATTAGTGAACGATTTGGGAATGTTAACTCTCCCTAAAAACAACAAAATAAATGCCTCGCCTCAGTATGTGTTCTCTGCTTCGATCAATAGATTATGCAGGGAAAGATTTCTAACCTTTTGTTCTCTATGCATTAAAATATTTCAGAGACACTTTTAGGATAATTTCTAATATATCAGCGTTATTGTAAAGCATATTAATAAAAGCATGAGCATTGAAAATATACCATTTAATATACTCTTACATATAAAACATCTGTCCATTTAGCCATCGACACAATTTACAACTTCATTATTTCTATCAACATCCCTTAATTGAAAATGCATAAACAAACTATACTCCAAAATAAATAGTTTACTACATAGCGCTACTATTCAAGACATCAATTGCTAAACATCATCATCTTATTAGATGCAAAGCAAACTTGATCCTCGAGTTTTTCTCAGTGATTAGTCGAGGTTTCCTTTATGGATTTCATTGTGTTGCCAGATAATCAAGATGTTTACCATTCGTCTCTACATGTTAAAATCCATCAGTACTAGATGTACGCGATTCACGTAAGAGAAACACATATTACGATGCTATTTGTCTGTAAGTACCTCTTTAGTTGTTAACTGAGTAACATTTATTTGTTTTGTTTTTTACATGTATGAAGGGACGGACACATTGTTATTGATTTCAACATTGTACTACCACGATTAAGGTATTGCTGGATGTAAATAAGATTGTCTGACTGAATATTTAGCGTCATTTTATGTCATCGAGGGCTAACAGACGATCAGTTAACCTAAACACTATTTCTTAAGAACCTGGAAAGTTACCAAGTTCTCGCCCACATCCATCTCCGAAAGTAGCTGAAAACTTTCTAACTTGAATCAGCGGTGAGATACGAATAATAATGAGACAAATCACTGAGATTGTGGCCGAACGGGAAATCCAACTGACGACCCCTGGATTGACAGTCAGATGCACTAACGACCGAGCTAATCGGGCCCGGCTGTAAATATGGAAAAGGCTGGACTGTACTATGTGTTATCAATTGTGTTGCTCAGTCCAGGCCACGGATTACAATTATTACATCAATTACTATTACCTAGAGTTTGCAAATAAAAACAAGATTACCAATGTGGCGAGTAGTTCATGGTTACGATTTTAAGACCACTTAACTATCATAGACTTAATTTTCTAATTATTAATACTGAATATATGTTGTACAATACATTAGTAATATAAAAGTAAATAGATAAGGCAAAACTATTAAATCAGCTGCTAGTTTTTAATTTGAATATATATAATAATAAATAAAAACAATTCTGTTTCAATGATTCCACTGCAAGAATAGATACACGATATTAGTAGATAAGATGTGAAGTGAGTTTAACCCTTATAAAAAAAACCGTAAACATTCATTTTTTCAGAAAACATGGACAAGACAGAAATCAATTTAAATTATACTGAAAGCTACCAGATAACATTGTAGAAGTCAGCACAGCAAGGGAATAATCAATAAGAGAACGACAACAATGTGTTAAGGACAATTATCCAGCGCTTCTGTCAAATTGTCTTTACATTGTATTATTTTTATGCGGTGCGACCTTGAAAGTGCGAGGTCGTATGCTTTCGTTAATCATTGGTTCCTATAATCTTTATCTTCAATAATCAAGTGAGCATTCAATTATTGAGTTTTTTCCGTAACGGTTATTGTACTTCCCAATTATGTTTTTTTTTCTCAATTGTATAGAAGAATCAATTGATTTTGGCAACACCTGTTCACAATGTGTGTTTATTATGTTATGATTTTGTTACCGTGTGCGCTAATGGTGCTTAAACATTAATAAAATGATTGCATATAAAAAGATTATTTAAAAAATGCATGAACATAGTTTTTGAACGTGGCATATTCAATTAATGATCACCTGATCATAATTAATTATCATTGCAAATGTTCATTTAAAAAAAAACACATTAGGAATGAAATATAAATAGAACAATACCACAACAATATGCGTCGTGTGTATAAATGTACGTTATTACATTAGTACATGATTGATTTTTTGGAATATTTTATAATAGTTTCCAGAACTAACCAAAAGTACAAGTAACGTCACAATGGTCTGCGTTTGTTTTTATATTGTTTAAGGACACTTGTTATAACTTAATAGAATACTTTTATTCATATAGTTAATGAAAACAGGTGCCATACTAAAATGCAAATCGAACGATAGAAAATACAACTATGCAGTCATGGTATGCTCTGCTTATAACGATGGATAACATAATAAAAGTAAGTACATTCTTCTGAATTAAATACAATAATATGTATAATATGTCAAATATAATCAACTACGTTTAGTAAGAATAGAGGATAATTGAATTTTATCACGTCAATGCATTCATTTCTGTTGATAAACTGCCTGCTTGATAAACATAAGTTTATCACGTCAATGTTTATCAGGCAAATGACGTAATTATACAGTTTTACGGAATACCTACAGGATGTAACAACAGTTTGATGCTAAATTTTAATTTCATAAAAAAGATGAATCAGAAATATGGACATGATAAAGAGAATACTATGTTAGTGTCTAATATTATCAACTCCATCAGGTTCTGCACGAAAAGTAAACAACGACTCGGCAGAGCCCCGTCTTGTTTTTTCTATGCCTCACTTGATAAAGCTGATACTATCAGACAATAACATGGTATTCTGCATATCTACTGTAGCATGTATTGATATCAGTTTAATGATAAGTAGCAAACATGTATAACCCACCGGAGACGAAGCTTTAGCAGTAGACGTGAACCACAGCGGCATGAACACAAATAGCACCAATAAGTACAATACAAATATTAAACAAGAAGTGACAACAATGGTTACACTCTTGGTTAGGCCAATAACAAATGCTGCTATTGTGGTGCATTGACCTGGTTAACAGGGGGCGCTCCAACCTCGCTCTTTCTTCATCCTCAGATTGTAAGATGGGGAATATGTTCAAGGTAAATGCAACATTTAATGAGAAAGAATATTTTAATCAGACCACCATTTTAACAATTTATTTATGTTATGTATTGTAAAACTACAACATGCATATACATAAGAGACATAAAAACCGAAGACGTTTTAACAATTTATATTAACGTAAAAATCTAGTTGTTTAGTAAATTCTTACTAAGTCTGAAACGGAACACATTGTCATTAGTCACCATTCTATCCACTAATGAAAGAATAGTGATAGTTTCAAGTTTATTCAGAAACAGGCAAATTTTGTCTTTGGGCATTTACAAAGTTTTACAAAGAAATAGTATACTAGAACATATATTTGTTTAGTTTTAAATGTAATACTGTTAATTCGTAGCGTGAATTATTTTACATGATTGTTAACTCATTTCACATGATTGTTAACTTCATTCCACATGATTGTTAACTCCATTTAACATGATTGTCAACTCAATTTAACATGATTGTTAACTCCATTTCACATGCTTGTTAACTTTATTTCACATGATTGTTAACTCATTTTACATGATCGTTAACTCATTTTACATTATTGTTAACTCAGTTTACCTGATTGTTAACTTAATTTTACATGATTGTTATCTCCATTTCACATGATTGTTATCTTCACTTCACAAAATTGTTAACATCATTTTAAATAATTGACAACTTTATTTCAAATGATTTTAAGTAATTGATAACTTTATTTCAAATTATCGTTAACTTCATTTCGCATAATTGTTAACTTTATTTGACATGACTGTTAACTCATTTCACATGATTGATAATTTCATTCCATATAATTGTTAACTTCATATTATATGATTCATTACTCATTAATCATGATTGTTAACTTCATTCCACATGGTAGTTAACTTCAATTTATATGATTGTAAACTTCTTTTCACATAATTGCTAACTTCATTTCACCTGATAATTAACTCATTTCACATGATTGTTATCTTTATTCCATATGACTGTTAACTTCATTTCACATGATTGTTAACTCATTTTACATGATTGATAACTTAATTTAACGTGACTGTTAACTTCATTTTACGTGATTGTTAACTTCATTTCACATTATTGTTAACTCCATTTAACATGATTGCTTATTCATTCCACACGAATGTTAACTTCATTTTACATGATTGTAAACTTCATTTTACGTGATTGTTAACTTCATTTCACATTATTGTTAACTCCATTTAACATGATAGCTTATTCATTCCACACGATTGTTAACTTCATTTTGCATGATTGTTAACTTCATTTTACGTGATTGTTAACTTCATTTCACATGATTGTTAACTTCATTTGACATTATTGTTAAAACCGAATAATATTGTAAAGAAAAAATCAAGATATTTACCTTTCTGGGGAATGCAAACTTTAAACAATCAAACAAAATCTTTGAAAGAACAGCACATTTTGAATTGGATTGATGGAAATGAAATGGATGATTTCACTAGCAAAATCAACAAACATTCAAAGTTAAATCTCGTAAAAAATGTCATTGAACGGCATCATCATTTCATTGAATTCGCCGACTGCGCAAACGTTCTTTAATATTTTATATGTATTTTACATTTTATAAGGGAGTCTTTGACTTCCTATATTAATATATTATAATTTGTATGCTATAGTTGAACACATAATTGAGGAACCACTTCTTTAATGTATAGGAAACACACATAATGTACAGGAAAAGAACACTCCGCAATCAAACAAAGAATCAATACTTATTGTGTATTTTGATACTCATTTGAAATATATGTAATAAAACTACGATGTTTTTTTACCTGTAAAGGATATATTGAAGGTCCCCAACTGGTGGAGGAAGACCTAAGACTGAAACAGACTGAGTAGAACCACCGTTCTTCCGCAAGAAACTGGCAAATTTCCCCACATTAAGATTTTAGAGCAAGCGGGACTCGAACCTGCGGCCTTAACGATGAGAGGTAAATGATTTTGAGACTGAGCCTTAGACCACTCGGCCGTGGAGGACCCTTAAGTGAAGTTGAGCACGTCGTTTTGTCTTATCTTATAAAACAAGTAGTGACATCTACTCAAATTATTCACATTTTTGGCCAAATAAAAGATATTAAAATAGAAAGAGAAGTAAACACATTTAAAGCATTATATTTGCTGGGAAGTGATTCTAAACAAAACAAACATCAACGTCTCAAACACTGACACGGTGTGTGCAGTTTAGCCCAAGCATGCGTTGAAATAGAACTGTCTTGACATGCTTATGCAGTTTTTGTGTAAAATTTCTCAAGATGTGTAATAAATTCATATAGAACTTGTCAAATGAATGATAGCAGAACTGATTCCGTTTTCATTAAACCAAGACATTTTACAATAACAATGCATATTTTTAAAATCAATATAGATATGCGATTAATTGGCAAACTGTCATCTAAATATAGTGATGGACATCACGGAAGAAGAAAATGATTAATATTGTCCGGACAATTTATTATATCTTAGAATTTGCTGTAACATATTTATTGAATGTTGAAGGTACACATTTCCATTACCAATACAAATACGTTACTGCAGCTGTGGTTGTTTTTGGTATACAAGTTTGAAATAAGCAACAAACTTAATTATTAAAATGTTTATGTTCAAATAAACAGAGGCTTTGGTATTGATACATGTGCCAGCCTCGGCGTGTAACTTTCTAATATCCTGACTTCGTTAACATGTACGTAATAACAAAAATACGTTATTATTGTTTTAATTAAATTTTACCTATTTACTTTAGCTTGATTGTGACGAAATATCAGAGTTTATACAAGTCCGCTTCTTTTGAAGAATAAGAAATGAGTGTTGTATTTTTAAGTAATATCTAATCGAGCTGGAGTCGAAGCCGCAACCACTGGCGTTAGGTGCCAACACTCGATCCAACACAACCGACCCACTTATGTTAAAATAATAACAATCACAAACATCTACAAGGAGGTGCATACAATGCAACATGCTTTTTTATCAACAGTGTTTAATCGATTCATATATAGTTATCTATAGTGCTTTCTGAAATGACATTAAGTCATTTTATCACATACTTGACCTTACACGAATATATATTTGAACCAATGAAGGCAAGATAAAGAATAATGATGTAAATTTCAATAACAGTTTCAAAATTGTAAGTACGATTCTTTTACTAATATGAATCTGATTAAGCATTCATTTTAGATATTCATATTAAATTTCATATTAACATTGTCAATTGTAGCTCATTGTAAATGATAGCCTGTTTAACTAACCTTCGTAAGTCTAAAAATTTTCATAGGAAAACATCTGACACCTTGGAACGTTTCATGTTCGCAGTATTTATGCAAAAATTAAAAAGTATACTATTTAATTTGCTGATGAAAGCTTATGGAAGTTTGTAAAATGATGCACTAAGCGTAAAATTACATGATTGTTCTTTTTTGTTTTTGTAACAACAAATTATACATTTTTAACTTTGTAAACTTTAGCAATTTACTTAATGATATGTATACAGTAGAACTGCGATGACATGAATCTGACGGGACTGGTCAAGACAGTTCGAAGTAAGGGTTGTTCGAGCCAAGTATTGGTCAACATCATACCAAAAATACAGGTGTATACATCGAAATAGGATTTTGGCCGGGATCAGATTAGTGTTTCGAGCTATATAAAGCGTTTCAGTCATCCGTGTTCGAGTCAAAGAAGTTCTAAATAAATGTAATATGAAAAATGAGACGATTTATCAATACACGTGTACATAAAAACAGTTCAATTACATTAAACTGCTTGCTGTATTGCACAATGATAAAATATAAACAACGAAATATGTATTCGATAAACAATGCTAATATAGTAAAAGTTGATTTCTGCAGAACTTGCCGTTACCATAATGCTGTTACAAGCAACGATGATGGTGATTAAGATAGTTCTTCTGAGTATTAGCATAAGTGCAAAACTTAAGATTAATCTGAGCCGTTTGACAGAACGTCAAATTTTGAATTGAATTTATGGAAATGAAATGATACTATCTTATTCGTCAAATATCTGCTACATTCTAATATCAGGCACAATATAACTATCATGAGTAAATTTGTTGTTGTGTAAGATTTCAAAGAAAAAAATATGTTGCTTTCAACCATAACGAGTATTTGTATTTTCAACAAAACTTGAATGTTTGCCGAAATAATAAGGCGAGGTCTATAGGTGCATTTAAGGGAATGAAACGAGTTACAGAAAGCATTTCATGACTATTCGTTGCAGAGAAATGTTTTAAAACAACACAAACAAGCGTAATATTAAACGGTTTAAAATAAAACGAATTTGTGTTTCCAATCACTGTCACCCAGGATTGGTTTCATTCAGTTTAATTGATCGTTTCGTGTGAAATGAAACTGGAAAAATCATGTACAATTTTAACTTCTATTTGAAATAATTGCCCCATGAAATGGATTGTGCTTTTATATTAACTATTGGCCCTATGAAGGGGGTTGTGATTCATATTATTTATTTTCCCCATGTGTGGAATTATGATTTGTGTGAATAATTTGTCCCATGAAGGGGATTGTTGTTACTGAGGGCTGCCCATTTGTGGTTGATGGCAGCCCGAAATATTGAGCCGTATCCAAACAATGCCAAACTTTAAGTATAATATAATTAACTAACATTATCTGTTGTTTTGCATTCTCCAATAATGATGACATAAACAAATTAACACGGCGTGTGCAGTTGAGCTTAGTCATGCGTTAAAATACAACGGACTCAACATCTTATGGTTCCCTAATGCACTTTTTCCCTAGATATGTGATACGGTCATATTATTGAATGATAAACGTACTGTTGCTGTCTTCAATAACACTTAAACTCAAAGAAATCTTACAAATCCCAGCATCTTTTCGAAAGCAATAAAGTTATGTGAATATAAATTATACGCCTTGTGTCAGTGTATACAAATATATGATATGATATAGACTAGTATATGCCAAAACTGACATCTATATATAGCAATGGCAAAGGTACGTGATTAATTTGTCTGGCAGTTTAAATTATCTTACAGTGTGCTGTATTACATTCGCTGAATGTCCTTGACAAATACAAATACGTAACTACGAATACTGCTGTATTTAGTTTATATCTTAGTATTCATTATGCAACATTACTTAATTATTGGATGTTGTTTTCGTTCAAATTAACTGAGACTTCTATATTTACACATGTTAGTTCCACGGTTTTAAGAGCTTGACTTCATATCTATCTGAATTTAGAGTCTAATGTATAGAGTGTTGGCTGCTCACGCCAGAGGTTGCGGGTTCGATCCCCAGCTCGACCTGATACCTCTCATTAAACAACACTCAGTAACACTCCGTACTAGCAGTACTAGTTCTACCCAGGAAGCGGACTCGAGAGCGGTTCATATAAGCTCTGAACTTTCATTGCAATCGCAATAAATTAGTATAAAACTAAAAAAAACTATCTGAATTTAGTTCGATTGGGACAACAGCTTGAAGCTATGAACCGCTCGCGAGTCCACTTCCTGGGAAGAACAGAGACGTTAAGAGAGGCTTCGAGTCGAGTTTGGATCAAACCCAAAACCTCTGACAAGAGCTGCCAACACTTAATTCACTACACTACCGCCTCTCTTAAATCAGTTTAATAATAGATGCAAACGTCTACATCGAGGTGCTGAAATATTATCAAGTGTCTCCAATGGTTTCATATATAACTAAATCTATTATTTTCTAAAATGTCAATACGTCGTTATATCAAATATTGTTATCTTACGTGTACAAATAGGTAAGGTATTTAAGCTAAAAATATGTAAATATTTCACAAAAAAGGATTAAGCATGAGTCATGAACTAATATTAATCTAAGCATGCAGTGTTTAAATTAAAGATTCAATTTTAAATAATTATATCATTTCCTAATGATATAACCAATCTTATGACATCTGAATTGTAGAGTCAACAGAATATTTATTGAGTATTTATTTCAAATTAGGTTTTGCACATGTAAAATGATGATTATATGACCATTTTCTGTTCATGCTTCTTAGAAACAATTCAGTAAAACATAATCCAGAAAAAAAATGTTTTAGGATTAAAAACAAAACTATTGCTTCCACGATGCATGTTTAGTAATGTGAAAGAGTTTGTTTTTTTAAAGTTAAAAATAAACTTGTTATATTCTCGTCTATAATTTTATAAATGCTACATATATGTAAGTAGAAATAGAAAGTACAAATCCATACTCAAATATAGGCACATTTAACATACAGTATTAACATAAAATTGCGAAGCGGGGAACATATTTGTCATATACTTATTTAAAATATAATCTAACTAGATCTATACGCAATATAAATTTGAATTTAAATCGAAAGCATATAAACTTTGTTATATTTTCAAAATCTGACACGATATTTATTATCATGTTCAATCAACGCTCAGTATGTTTTTTAATTCGTATTAAAAACAGCACGAAATTTTAAATTTTATTCAAGACTTATTCGATTTTAATTACTGTAACAGTTTAAATAAATAAAGCTCTTCTTCGATATGATCAAGACATTATACAATTAATTACAATGATAACGATACTTAACATGGCATCTTTTGCGTGCAATTACTTAATAACCATTACACTGCCGTTCTATTACAATCAGTTATTAAATGGTGTTAGGCTTGTAGTGACATTAAAAGCATATCATGCACTATGATTACTCAAATCGGCTTATTGCATTTTAATTCTTACAATCAGTCAAATCAGGAAAATCGTGGTTTGCATCTACATAGACAACAAAGCAACCGTTTCTATGCGTGTAGTGTTTTAATTAAAATTATATCACATAAATACAAATAATATAATGCACTTGGCAGTACTAAGTTCTTAATGAACCGTGATTTAAGTCGTAACAAACCATATGTAAGACACACTTAACATATCATTTAGAAAATGTGCACATTTTGAGTTTGAGTAAGAAACCGAACGATGAAAATGGGTAGTATGACACAATGAGTAAATGAAAAACTATGATCAAATCTTTTGAATAGATTTAATAGCATGTACGCATTTCAATTACAGGACCTAGGTTTCCATGACAGTAATAGCATTACAAACACATCAAATTAGTTCTTACCTGAACATGTGGGGATGATATTCAAGTGACAACATGATAACTGCAGTAGCAAAGACATATAGTAAATGCAAAAAAATGACAACATGATAACGGCAGTGGTAAAGACAAAGAGTATATGTAAATATACGACAACATGATAACTGCGTGGTACTTACATAGAATATTTGTAAATACAGGACAACATGATAACTGTAGAGTTACCGATATATATTATATGTAAATAAATGGCAACATGATAATAGCAGTGGTACAGATATAGATTATTTGTAAATAAATGCAAACATGATAACTGCAGTGGTACATACATAGATTATATGTAAATACATGACACATGATACCTGCAGTGGTACATACATATATTATATGTAAATACATGACAAAATCATTATTCTAGTAGTACAGATATAGATTATATGTAAATAAATGACAACATGATAACTGTAGTGGTACAGATGTAGATTATATGTAAATTAATCATAACATGATAATTGCAGTGGTACATACATGTAAATAATTAACAACATGATAACTATAGTGGTACAGACATAGATTATATGTTAATAAATGACAACATGGTAACAGCAGTGGTACATACATAGAGTATATGTAAATAAATGACAACGTGATAAATGCAGAGGTACAGACATAGATAATACGTTAATTAATGGCAACACGATAACTGCAGTGGTACATACGTAGATAATATGTAAATACCAGACAACATGATTACTGTAGTGATACAGATATTGAATATATGTAAATAAATGAAAACATGATAACTGCAGTGGTACATATATAGATTATATGTAAATAAATGACTACATGATAACTGTAGTGGTACATCAATAGATTATATGTAAATAAATGCCAACATGATAACTGTAGTGATACAGATATTGAATATATGTAAATAAATGACAACATGATAACTTTAGTGGTACATCAATAGATTATATGTAAATAAATGCCAACATGATAACTGCAGTGGTACATACATACATACATTATATGTAAATAAATGACTACATGGTAACTGTAGTGGTACATCAATAGATTATATGTGAATAAATGCCAACATTATAATTGCATTGGTTAAGACATAGATTATATTTAAATAAATGACAACATATTATTGTAGTTATAAAGTTATATATTATATGTAAATAAATGACAACATGATAACTGCAGTTGTAAAGACATAGATTATATATAAAAACATAACAACATGATAACTGCAATGGTACAGACATATATTATATGTATATAAATACGGACTTGATAATTGCAGTGGTACAGATATAAATTATGTGTAAATAAATGACAACATGATAACTGCAGTGGTAAAGACATTGATTGTATGGAAATAAATGAAAACATGATAGCTGTAGTGGTACATACATCGATTGTATTTAAATAAATGAGAATGTGATAACTCTATCGGTACATACATATATTATATGTAAATACATGACAACAAGATAACTGCAGTATTACATATATATTATATGTAAATACATGGCAACATGATAACTGCAGTGGTAAAGAAATAGATTATATGAAAAAAATGGACAACAAGATAACTGCAGTGGTACAGACATAGATTATATGTAAATAAATAACAACATGATAACTGCAGTGGTAAAGACATAACACATACGTAATAATAAATGACAACATGATAACTGCAGTGGTACAGACACAAATTGTATGTAAATAAATGATAGCATGTTAACTGCAGTTGAACAGACATAGATTATAAGTAATTAATGACAACATGGTAACTGCAGTGGTACAGACATAAATTTTATGTAAATAAATGACAATATGATAACTGCAGTGGTACAGACATAAATTATATGTAAATAAATGACAATATGATAACTGCAGTGGTACAGACATAGATTATACGTAAATAAATGACAACATTATAACAGCAGTGGGACAGATATAAATAAAGTGTAAATAAATGATAACATGATAACTGCACAGGTAAAGACATAAATTATATATAAATAAAGGACAACATGATAGCTGCAGTGGTACAGATATATATTTTATGTAAATAAATGACAACATTATAACTGTAGTGGTACATACATAAATTTTATGTAAATGAATGCCAACATGATAACTTCAGTGGTAAAGACATAGACTATATATAAATAAATAAACTACCAGACAAAAAAAGACTGTAACAGATGTAAATATAATGACACTTTTGTGTTCATTCAATTGTGAGTCTATTGTTGTTGTTGTTTCAATTTGAAAAAAAAATATCATGATACAGAGCTTTCTAATTATTCACACATCTTTTACACAAATATATACTTATACATGCAGTATAATACAAAATAAAATGCTGGTTATTGAGTATACGAGTTGTATATACACGATTCCCGAGATCCCGTTGTATTAAGGTAGGACTGTCAATGAATGAATATTATCCACAGCATAACAATTCACGTGATTTTGCTGTTGAATTGAACTATCAACTATAATACTATACTGCACGTGCTTTTATTATTCACGACATTTAGTCACCTGTTGTAGTCGCCAATATGTAAGGCCAGTGAAAACTATTTATGTACAAAACGTGTTAAATTATGCTGAATGTATAAAACATCAAGGTAGATTGAAACTGGATATATTATAGTGAAATTCGATTTGGAGTTAAAGCAGTATGTGAATAAATTATATTACTGTTAAAATTGATTATTTACACATATGACGAGGCAGACTGATTAAATTAAAATCGCTAGGTCAGACTTTCACGCTTCAACATCGCCAGGTAAGCATATGTAGCAAGCTTAATTAATATTTGAAATTTTTGTTAAGAATAATGACTTAATTTTTTGTAATGTTGGTCAGTGACAACAATGCTTTGGAAGACATGTATTTCTTCGATTGCGATAAATAGGACAAACTAAAACAAAGTGGTATTCATCTTCAAAGGCATCCATGTTGTAGCATTTACGCTGGGATCGTTTAATATTTCTAAATCTACCTTCTTCTTTTGTTAGCTTTTGGGCAGAACACCTTAGTCTAGTTAATGCAATTCTATGACTATTATGTATATTACACTAAATATATTTTTCAATACCTTAGATATTTTTAATGTTTTTAATGTAACTAATTTAGGCGAATCCGTTAATGTATAGTACCATGTTTGATTATAATGATTGTATAACAATTATAATAATAATAATTGATTCTTTCTATTAATTTAGTTAACTGCAAATTAGAAATAGTATTGTCATGCCATAAATAATAAAATCTAAGATCATTTTATATGCCTTTAACACCCATTGCCCATGACGAGCCTATATTACTATTACTTTGATCGTCGAATGTTATTGATATCAATGTAACATGATATAATCTTATACAAGAACTTTAATATAATTTCTTTTTCTGGCTACAATGAAAGGAACCTTAAGTTTCCTATTCTCCACAAACAGCAGAATTTGAGGTTTGAGTTCTTACTTTTAAAATTTGCTTTAAAACGTTAATATACTAATAGAAGAATACTAAAAAAGAACTATGAAATCAGCAAATAATAGTAAAGATATTTGTAGGTCATTAACTGAGATAGTATTTGCATTATCGTATTGGATATGTTTAGCAAGATAGTTTATAAATAATACAAAAAAGCAAGGAAGATAATGTTTCGCCCTGTTTAACTCCAGTATAACTGTCAAAATAGTGAGACAAATTACCGGACATATAATCGATTTTCACTAAGAATATTATTTTCATCACATCATTTACGTAACGATTATCTAATACATGCGAGAATAACTTTAGAAAAAGAACTTGTAAGCGTAGGACCTCTATAGTTATCAATAGTGTTTCTATAACCGTTTTATTAAACAGGAACTAAAATTCCCTTTGTCCATGATTTTTGATAAATACCAATGTTATAAATAAAGTAGAATAAATTGCATACACATGGTGTTATTGTTTGTTTCGCTTCAATGCATATTTCTTGGATTAACAAATCAATGCCTGTGCATTTTGTCGTTTTAACTTATCGATAGATTTTGCTATATCATCATATGTTAAATGACAAACAGGGTCTATTTCATAAATATTTCCATAATTTTTTTACCCTAAATTCTACGCCATCGTTTTTAAAATGACCTACATCATTAAATAAATCTTTAAAGTGATCAAAGAATTCTTAGGCATGAATATTGTTATTTTGTCTATTATTGTCTTTATATTTGCGAATAAGTTTTTTTTGCTGTTTTATTCAATTAGGTTTTTGGGCCATTTTTATATTGTATTTTAGCTTTTTGTTTTACCTTCCGAAATATTTTTATCAAACAAGCTGTCTTTTCAATCTGTCCTTAAGTTGGCAAACAGTTTGTGTGTTTTCTCAAGATCACGACAAGCTCGTTTACATTCGTCCGTGTACCACGGACTCAAATATTTACGCCTTTGTTAATAACCTTTATACAAGTCGATGCGTTTTGATACCCCAATTATACTATATTGAGCACTTGTGTACAGAGTGTATGCAAAAGCGTCTATACCTTTATTGATATCTAAACTAAATGATAATATTTGTGTTACAATATTGTTCAAATAATGACCTCATTAGACAATTGGTTATATTCATTAACCTTATTATCATCCCATTTTATTTTATTTATTGTTACACTTTTTCAAGAGAACAATTAAATGTTCCGCTATTGGGAATAAATCTTGAGATAATGATTTAGACTTGATTTTAATAGTTTATTAGAGTGTCACATATAAAAGTTACATCAAAGTAAGTCCAAGTATATGTACATTAAAACTTCTATATCAGGCCGTTTCTTTCGACCTACGAGACACTAATACATTATTATTATCATTACATGATTTTTTATAGTAACATGAAGTATGTTACTATAAAAAATCAACATACACAATATATTATTATACTTTTATTACTATGTCATATATACATTCAACAACTAAAAAATAAGAATATCACAGAAAATATTAATTTCAATCAAACATTAGCTATATAAATTAGAAACAAGAATTAAAATAAGCTCAGCCAATGTTAATCGCAATAAACGTTGCGTTGTCATTTAGAAAATTGCAATGCAACTTTTATCATAAAATCTCATTAAGATAATTATTATTACTTCTCTGATAATATGTTTGTACATTGCAATAGAACGTTGATAAACATGTCTTAAAATATCGAGTATCACCACGAATCAGATTCGTAATGAACTGATTAACACTGGCTGCACTATGGTTTTTTTTTTCTATAATTTTCAACAATATAGTATATATTTTGTTACATTAAGAATAAAATACCTTAAAAGTTATAATACAATATTGATAATGCTCATTTTACAAATACTGTTGATGATTAAAATATATTGACTTTATGTAGCATGTTTCCTTCTTTTAATAATACATTATCAATTTCACTTTTACCAATAGAAAAATAAAACGTTTATGGACGATATCTTATCGTCTCCGTTATGTCCATTTAGAATCATTAAATCTGTACCTTTTACATATATCAACATATAGATATACACCGTATAAGAACTTTCCTCTGGATTGAGCAAATTCATTGCTATATACGGCAGTGCATCCTAAATTAATTTCATTGACGTTGTAAAAATGAATCATTATAATCCTGAGTTTTATATGCATAATTGTACGTAGAGTTCTTTACCACATATTATTATATTGATGTGTTTGCATCATGTATCACTCCTACCTAAGGTTAATGTTTATATTGCCGAAGATAAATTTCGATGGAAATAATTCTTAGAGTGATTTATAACAAATACTATTAAGGCAACAGATCAACTAGCTAGCCAACAGCTGTAACGTAATTTGTTTTCAATTAAGTGTGCAATTTACTCTTCAACATTATCAAAAGTGAATTTAAATAAATCAAGATAAATTGGTTGTGATATATCAAACATTACAGCAGCTGCCATGGCATTTTTGTTGTGGTTGTAAAAATGTTTATTCGACAGTACTTAACTACTTTTAACAGATTTTTTAAATTATTTAAAGCATTTGGTAAAATTATTTTGACATTTATCAACAATGCCATCTTAAGTACACATTCCGTTATAATAGGTAAATAATACCTGGTTTGATGGATGTTTTCAATAAAATATAGGATGCACTTTGACGTATAATTATATATGTGTTTTAAGATATGACAGAAATAGAATTAGCATAAGAAAAGTACCGGTCAGCTTTTCTGTGATACATAAATCATATACAGTAACTATAAATTATGTATATCAACCGTACGTGACCTAATCTCTTTAATTCATTTTTCTGACACACTTGCATTCATTTATGTGCGTCTAATGAAACATTAATACCTACATATTGTAGTTCACTGACCAAGTTAAATGTTCTAAATATATTCTAAATATTCTGTTTTTACGATTTAACGCTTCAATACGCGCCATACAGCGGCCACAGATCTGTACTCGTATGTAAACCTCTACCTGGCGTGGTATAGATCATACAACGGCATCTACTATTGCAAATTTTAGGGTTTTGCAGGTCACATTGGGGTTTAAATTTTATTAAATATCATGAAATAACAGTTTAAAACAAATGTTGATGACTTTGTCTTTGTTCATTAAGTAGTAACAACTACACTGATCCAAAAAGAAAACTTTACTCAGATATGTTTTAACCTTTCTTTTGTTAACATACATGTTCCGAAACGGGTTTTATACATTGCTATCAGAATTTAATTGCGGATAATCTTTATGTTTTTTTTTCATGCGTCCGAGCCCCAAAACCGTTTTCCTTACTTTGCACGTGCGCAACGTCCGGTTTTTCACTTACCGGTTTTATTCCGATAAGTAATCTTTCATTGCTTAGCACTGATAAAAAACTTTTTTATTGTAGAAAAACACTTTATTTAGCGATGTCACGTATTTTTGAAATTGAGAGAAATCAGGCTCTTTGTATGCGTCGGGCCGGGTCATTGGTAAGTACCGTTGTACGCAATTTTGGCTGTCCCAAATAAACTTTTTATATTCTTGCCAACCGGTACAATACTACAGGATATGTCAGAGATCGCGTCAGACCCGGTCGCGTACGTGCAACAACGTTACGTACTCTTCGCGCTATTACGTTGACTCACCTACGTAATCGTTTCTTATCTGCAACACATACACCTTGCCGTTACGGTGTCCATGCAAAGACGATTATAAACCGTTGGAGATAAAAACTTGTTTCAATTCGAGCCCGCCGGCCATACGCTGGTCTGATTCCGACAGCGGGCAACAGAGTTGTTATGAGCACGACTTCATTTGCAAAACATTCAAAACCAGTGACAATGTCCTCTCATCTTTACTTTTCTATCTCTTTAACCATCTCGTTCAATCATTTTAACTTTCAATTTCTTCTCTTTTTTTTCTCCTTTTACAGTTCGTCAAAATGTATGCAAAACAACTACGGCATATTTGTTCAAATGGAATAACTACGCCAGTGAATAGACACTTAAGTTATAACAATAAAATCTTCTAATAACATACTAGTACATGCTTTATATACCGCTACTTGTCTGGGCGCTCGATTCATACAAGCTAATTAGCTTTTTTCTAAATCCCAATTCTTAGAATTGTCTGTCATTTGTGAATTTCAAATGTTATGTAATATACTATGTACAACTGTTGAATAAAATATTGTTTAAACCAATGTTGTTTAATTCTCGGGCTAGCTAACTTCATCAACCAAGAATATTTTTTGTAGCTCAATTACTCTCGTTGGGGATTTTTTAAACTACCATAGAATCATAAGCACTTGTTTCGTCAATTTATTATTTATTACATTATCTTGGAACGGCTACAGTTAATTCCATACATCATTGGTCGTGTTGCTTTTACGTTAATCTGTCTTTACTAAATTATCTGGTGAAATTGTCCGATATATACTCATAAAAAAGGCATTTAGAGTATGTCTATATCAAAAGTAGTGTTACAAACAATTACAAAAGGCAACAATGTCCATTAAAGATAGGTCGTCAATAATATTAAAGTATTTAAGTATTTAATATAACAATTAGAATAAATGGTATGTAAATTCTGCATAGAATTTTCATGAAACAGAATTGAAGTAACTTTGCACTATTTTGCCATTTCACATTTCACATTTGTGTAATTGTGTAAGAAATTGCAAGGAGACATGCACTGTCGTTTGTTATATTCACATAGTGCATTTTTGTGTTTTCCGTATAACTCGTCTTCTCCGATATAGAAATGATATCGATTTGTCATGATAAAATGACGTTATTTGAAGAAGTTACGTCTTTTGACGACTTTCAGGAACTAATATGCTTAAAAACTTAAAAAGGGAAAACCAACACTTTTCCACATAATCTGAGCATGGTATAATATAGTTTTGCAATCTTATCTAATAAAGACAATAACAAATGAGGATTCGTGTAAGATCCCCCTTTAATATAGCCTCAACTAAGATATCAACCAGCTACTGAAAATGCATTTTGAAATGTACACTAATCAAACTGTGTGTAATTGCAAACAACCATCACTTGTACACACAATCCGGGAAGGAATTAGATAAAACATAACAGTATAAGACATTGTATCAATTCTCTTATACATAATGTTTATGTGCACAGTATGTTGGAGCTCTACTATTAACATTATTCATTTAACAATATTACCTTACATAGGCGAATAGTTATATAAAGTATATGCTATAACGATACACAATTATTTGGGCCTTTTAGACATCTGAAGGCGAACATGAATGACTTTTTGATAGCATCATGCTATATTGAAATATATAGGTACACAGAGCAACAATAAAACCAATGTTACTAGTACGTTAAAAAGTCTTATTGAACTATGCTCAAACTGAATCAAATAAATGTAGTTCAAAATAAATATAAGGAAGTTATTGCTATGCTCGAATCGATTTAACATTGCAATATTTCATCATCAAATCTTTACAAACTCTTAGTTGTGTAACTTATAAATTGAGCCAATCCATTTTCGAAATTCGATAATGGTGAATATGGTGGAAATCTTAAGTTCTTGAATTTGTCAATGACGTGTTTGACCTCCTTGTGCATTTGCTTCTTGTATACAAATTGCTATAAGCCGTTGATCTCATTTTCTCTGCAGGTTTAATGTATATTGGATTTTTCAGGCAACAGGTACGATAACTATGTAGCGTGTATATTGTTTAATAGGTGCTTCATCATGCGTATCACCACCAACACGTGCAAAATGATAAATGCCCTAGCACGAGTTCAGGCTTTCTATAATCAATAATGACCATTGAACATAGGCAGATGTTTAAACAATCATGTTATGACAGTTGATAAACACATGTTTAATAAAATTTAAGAAATAAGTGATTATTTTGTGTTTTCTGATTCTCAAATATAGTTAAACTTTACTAGAAACATATATAATGAACCAAGGTATCTTTAATATTTTTAATGTCTTCTCCTGGCTTTCAATAAACACCATCAATTAACACACAAAAAATTGTGTTTATAAACCATTCCAATAATAGATACCTCTAATAAATATAATCACACACAAACAGCCCCAATATAATAAAATTCATGTAATTATTGCCACTATATCTTTTCTGTAAAAAGGGATACACCAAAATACATATTTAATATTTAGTAAGGTCCTACACCAAACCAGCCACTATAGACTTAAGAGAGAAAAATCTCCTGAAGTCATTAGACAACATAATTTTCTTATACTATCATCTGCTGTGTCAACTTATATTTTATTTCTGTTTGATTTTTTGTTTAAGCTCGACCTACAGTCTATAATTTGTTGAGACTGGTGTGTCCCTTTAAGATTAATGTATATATGTGTATTCGGTGAAAGGAAAAAAAAAAGATACATACCTATAAACGTCGACAGGTCAACGAACAATAAATGTATTACATATAAATTTTGTATATTTATATTTCGTCATATTGTTAATTAAAAAAACAATCATTTAATTCATTTCAAAGCAAAACAATAAGAAAAAATCAGTTCATTTTCAATCAAATGAATAAACTTAGTCAATAATAAAATAATTTTAAAAACCAAAATGTATGCTTTATTTTTCCTTTCAGTGTATATACATATGAATGTATGTTACAACTTGACTGATACATATATTTGTACGGTTTGTTGAGGAATGGCCCACCCCGACCATCACAGACCTATTATGGGGTGATTAAATCGATCACTTGTCAGTGATTGAAATTAAAAAAAAAAAAAAAAAAAAAGTAAATATAACACATTTAGGATGTTCATTTTACACATGATCAAAGTTTGTATCGTAACTTACTTGGCTCAGTATAATGTATACCATTGACACACGAGCGATTTCTTTTCGATAACATTAACATCCGATTGGACAATGACATATTGAAACATTAAAACAGTGTACGATCTCCTCATTATTTTGTATAGGATATAAAATTGATATTTCGAACTGATATTTCACAAACACAAAAAAATTGTGTTTATAAACCATTCCAATTATAGATACCTCTTATAAATAAAATCACACACAAACAGCCCCAATATAATAAAATTCATGTAATTATTGCCACTATATCTTTTCTGTAAAAAGGGATACACCAAAATACATATTTAATATTTAGTAAGGTCCTACACCAAACCAGCCACTATAGACTTAAGAGAGAAAAATCTCCTGAAGTCATTAGACAACATAATTTTCTTATACTATCATCTGCTGTGTCAAATTATATTTTATTTCTGTTTGATTTTTTGTTTTAGCTCGACCTACAGTCTATAATTTGTTGAGACTGGTGTGTCCCTTTAAGATGTATGTATATATGTGTATTCGGTGAAAGGAAAAAAAAAAGGATACATACCTATAAACGTCGACAGGTCAAGGAACAATAAATGTATTACATATAAATTTTGTATATTTATATTTCGTCATATTGTTAATTAAAAAAAACAATCATTTAATTCATTTCAAAGCAAAACAATAAGAAAAAATCAGTTCATTTTCAATCACATGAATAAACTTAGTCAATAATAAAATAATTTTAAAAACCAAAATGTATGCTTTATTTTTCCTTTCAGTGTATATACATATGAATGTATGTTACCTCTTGACTGATACATATATTTGTACGGTTTGTTGAGGAATGGCCCACCCCGACCATCACAGACCTATTACGGGGTGATTAAATCGATCACTTTTCAGTGATTGAAATTAAAAAAAAAAAAAAAAAAAAAGTAAATATAACACATTTAGAATGATCATCTTACACATGATCAATGTTTGTATCGTAACTTATTTGGCTCAGTATAATGTATACCATTGACACACGAGCGATTTTCTTTCGATAACATTGACATCCGATTGGACAATGACATATTGAAACATTAAAACAGTGTACGATTTCCTCATTATTTTGTATAAGATATAAAATTGATATTTCGGACTGATATTTCACAAACACAAACAATGTGTTCTGAAAATAATCGTTTAAGTCAATGCCTTCTCGTAAATACTTCACAGTTGTGTTTATGTGCTTGTGTTAATATCGCATTACTGTTTCAGATTTATTTAAATCCAGTTTCATATCATGTTTGAAAAATAGCATGTTTCGAGTTAGACACTTTCAATACATCTTCCGCCCGTTGACCTTGTATAAGATCTCAACAAAACAATCATCATTTACGATATTTACGTAAACACATAATATATTATTTCAGTTTTCAGTAAACATTTTTTTTTAAAATAGTGATTGACAACACTTGTTCCATTGTTTTTCTTTGAAGAGACGCTAAAGTCCTAACAGCTATGTATGTAGCATTGCATATTATGCATAGCCAAACTGTATTGAAATCGCTATAATTTATTATAAATGTAGTAAAACGAGTTTATACATTTTACACAATACACCAGAAAATACAACGATAAGAATCAGTAAATTTATATTTAGTTACTGTAAAAACTATAAAAAAATACTAAAAGTGATGCCAACAATGTTATCAGTACCATATTCCTTTTAAATATAAAATTAAATAATTCCATAACTGGGTGAAGTTAAATCATTATAATAATGACTTGTATTCTATATCATATATCTAATAATGCATCAGTTATATATGTATATAGCCTAAATGGTTCAATTTGTTAATAATGTCCATAATATACACATTTTCAACTGCAAAACATTTTTTTTTAAATACTTTTTATATAATATTTCCAATGCCAGAGGGTCCTTGTGCGAGTTAAATACCCATTAAAGTGTTGGTATTATTGCTATATTTTAACTATGCGTTAATATTATTGCTTATTTAAAGCAATTTATAATAACTTTTTGGCCTATTATATATTCATTATTATAAACATATTTTACTTAGCTTTAGTAATGCAATTTCCTCTTTTGAAAATATTCATTCAACTGTATTTTTATCTATCCAAAGTGTTGATTCAGGTATATATTATAAAATTGTCAATGATAAACACGTATGTAGATGTTAATCGATCAACGACATTACAAGAAAGATTCAAGATACTTAAACCATTCAGCATATATCATAATGTTCATGAACCTGGGCACTGAAGTTTGAAAGGTAACGTGATTAAATAGGTGAAGGTTAAATGTAAGAGGAGCACTATATCAAATTGTTTGGTGGGTACGATGACATACATATACATATGGTCACTATTGCCGAGGAGATTACATGAACAATGTGATGTGGTGTCAAGGAGATGATAAATGGAGTGACGTGGTTAAGTTCAATAAAAGATCTCTGAACCGTGGCACAAATTTGAAGACTGTAGTTAACTAACTCAAGGAGAAATGTATAACATAATTTTAAAGTGAAACATCTTAATATAAACTATAACAATCTGTTCGTCAGTGTTTTTGTAAGTTTTATTAGTTTTTCAATATTTATTTGATACTAAAATGTAAATTTAATCATTATTTTGAAGTCTTTGCTGTCACTATTTCCCTATATCGACCATCCTTGACAGTAAATCATGGTTACTAATGTCTAGACAAAATCATACTGGCATCTCGATTAATGAAACAATGCTTTGACTGTTTTGTTTGTCAGATTTGCTTGATGTCTGGTGCATTAATAAGGTTGAACAGGACAGTATATAATTTGTAAAGTATGTCAAATTAGCTGAGATGATATTTTTCTTTTAGGTATTTAGCATTAGTATTATTAAACTGCTGTATAATTGGATATCTTACTAGTTCACCGCTCTTGTACGTCTTATTTCTAAATAATATAATACAGCATACTATCAAATGTAAAAAAATGAATGAATGAACTGATAAATGAAAGTTTCTATTTAAAGAGGGTAGCTCAATTAGTTTGAAGGTAATCTTCTCTGGGGTCTTCTAAAAATATATTTACATTTATTTCAGATTTTTAAAGCAATCCAATGAAATTCTCTTTGATAAAAAAAAATCAAGATAACGATTATCATTACATCGGTTACAACAACAAATGCAACAAAGCAATACAACAATTATACTGCATATTTAATAATATGTGTGCAGTGTACAGTGATGGTGGCTTAGTAGCACTTGCGATATTAATGACTTAATTATTACGAAATATTTTATACTGATTATATAAAGTAGTTTATTCTGTCTGTAACCTTTAAACACAATTAGTTGTAAAACATTTGACTGTAGTGAATTTTCTGACATTTATTGGTATATTATTTCAGACTAAAGTAGGACAAGCTACCTTTGAATAATTCCCTGTTGGGTGTTGGAGTGATAAAGTTTAAATTATTTGTTGGACAAAGATGTCTACAATCGTTATCATGGGTATTGAAGACATATGTTGTATACGAAGGGGCAGTTTTTTTTCGAAACTCTGTACATGAATTTTGCTTTAAGGAGAAATTTACTTTGATCAATAGTAAGTGCATTTGATAACTTCAGAGCATCTGCAAATGTTGAATATTGGTCCCTTAAGATTGCACAGCATGCTCTCGTTTTTACTATTAAGAGACGGTTTATGTTTATCTTTATTTTGTATTACCTCAAATTACATTACACTAATCTAAATGGGACTGAATATAAAATAATTCTGTAATTTAATGAAATGTAGGTTTTTATTATTGATAATAGCCACAAGTAGGTTGAATTGTTCTTCACTATCTTAAGATTTTTATTTATATGTATGCCAAGAACCATATCAGCAGATGCAAGTTCTAAAGGACTATAATTATACGTGTATTAATGATTTATCTCTATCAATAAGCATAGCATGCCGTAATGGTGTGGTAAAACATTTTAAAACTTTATTTTTGATGTGATAATAACCATACCATTTTCCAAATAACATTTAAAATAATTTAAGATGATTGGAGTGTTTTTTTGTATAACAGCCTTTGATGTATTTATATCAAATATTGTTGTGTCATCTGCATACATATCTGTATTTGATTGTAGCGGTAAACTAAACCTTAAATAGTATAAAATGTTCATATACATGTTTTTCAATAAAATTTCGACAGTGTCAGTAGTATTGATATAGGTCGGCAAGTGTTTAGATCATCATTTGCAAACTTCAGCACATATTTCCAGATGTCGGGAAAAATACCATTTCTTATAATGCTACTTACAACATGTGCTAAACTACTGGAAATTAAGTGGACATTTTCAACAGTTTTGGTCCTATCTAGTAAGTAGTAATACAACGTGACTGTATTATTCATACTGTAATGGAAAAAGGATGTAAAAGACGATCAGTTAATCTTTCCTAAAAGTTTAACTTGAGTATACCTATCACCGCATGTAACTGATCACTTCCCCGCTTCAATCAGTGATGAGCGAGACACAATGTCGTATATCCATTACCACAGAGACCAAGATTCGAACTTACGCTTGCCTGTTGAATTGGTAGTTAGACGCGCTACCTCCTGAGCTAACCTGAATTTAATTTATTGTTATATTACCATGTTATGTATTTGGTATTAATCTTTGGTTTTAATAACGATTAATTGTTTTGCAGACCGATACTGTATGATTTCATTATAAAATATATAGTATCGCGTTTACTTAGATATTATATCAGTAGTTACTAAAAGTTTCTAATTCTACAAATAAAAATCAAAGCATGCATGCCTCACAAAATTTATAAACGAGTCAATGCCATATTACATTACTTCAATTCAGCATCTAAAGAACCCAAGAACGAATATCATATTTGTAATTAAGATAATATCTGTTAACGTTAAGTGTTCATTGCATTATTTTTTGTTGAAGTAATTACGTGAATAAATAGCGGTTAAACATAATCTTAGAAAAAAAAAGATAATTGAAATAATAATTGAATAATTACAAGGGATACAAATTGAACGATAAGACACATCATCTCTCATTATATTAAATGCGTATAATACATCTATATCTATTTATAATAGAGACAACAACATTAAAACAATACTCGAAAATTCAGTGTGTATGAACGATCACTATCACGGAAACATTCCAGGAAACTTTCAAAATCAAGTCAAGCTTGTTATTGCGTTTACGAAAATCCTTGAACAATGAAAATATTTGGCGCATGTGCAAAAGTTTTAATTGAAATCAAAATACGGAATAAACAATCTTTAGATTGATCATTTGATGTGAAAATAGTTAATATAATGTTTAATTTAACAGTAGGCAATATATATTATTATTGATTTTTGACGTGTATGTTGAGAGTTTAGTTTAAACATTAATTTATTTATTTTAATTCGATTATGAAACAAATGATTCTAACAAGGGTAGAACCAGTACTAAGCATATGCGGTAACGTGCCTTGCTCAAAGACACAACACATAATGAGTTCAAAGATGCCAACAAACGTTCGGCAATGCATTTTTTGTGACATATATATTAAACAAGGTATACTACAGATAAGGCGTGTTATGTATACATCGTTGTCGGATTTGCATTGTGAAAATATGACACAAACAAGCAACAAACCTATCAGTTTATCCATATGCTATTAATGTGTATATTAATTCGTTCGTGCTTCAGTCCATCCTTCTTGTAACATCGTAAAAATATGTATTGTCACCGAACAACAAAGCTATTTAACAATGCAATTGTGTTTGCGCTGTCTGTTTTATTTTCTTATTGAAACATAGAAAAGCAAATATAAAAAATGATTATGCATTCAAGCGTAATTTTTATTGGATTACATTCTACATTTACGTAAAATCAAGTGATAATCCATTTTTCTAGAAAAAAATCGATGATGAATCTTAAGTAACAAGCCCCATGCAACTTAAGACTTTTGAAAGGAAATACATCTAGAATGGATTTAATGAAACAGAAAAATGTTGTAAATATGTTTACTGTGCAGTAGTTAAAGCCATCCCCATTCTGACCACACGTCAAACTTCTATTTCACCACAAAAATGTATAAGGTATACATTAATAGTGAATTAGAAGGGATTATTGACTGGGTATCAATAAAATGTAACCAGTGTGTTACAGTACCTTATCAAAGCGTGTAAATTTAAAATCATGCACTTCTATTCATGTTTGAGAAATTAACAATAACATATTAGATCAATATTTAAAGTAGTGTGAATAGTTCTTATATTTTCATTTGTTCCTGTTTTACTGATCAAATAACGGTATCATTATATTAATTTTCGGGATGGTTACTTTATTTTCAGTCTTGATAATTTTTAATTTCAATATTTATTTCTGACAAACATCTTTATAAGCGATTAATCAGTTTTAGTTAAGCTATGGTAAATGTGGACATTTATATGAGAAATACAAAACAAACTCATCAACAGTTTAATAGAGGTGTTATGTTTCTATTTTATTCAGCTAATCAATGAACTGCTGTTTAGAATGTTTAAACATTTAACATGTACATAGTTTAAACTTATTTATTTTACTTCGATTGTGAAACAATTTCTTACAACTTGGGCAAATCACACTTGAAGTCCTCCTTGTTAGAACCAGTACTAAGCATATGCGGAAAAGTGTCTTGCTCAAGGACACCACACATAGCCGTGATGGAGGACCGAATCCACGACCCTCCGATCATGGGCTTGGTGCTCTACCACTAGACCACACGCTCATTTACATATCAGCCGAAAGTGAAATACACGCATGTGCAAGAAATTAATTTCTAGGTAAATTAATGATACGCTCTTCTCACCAGTTTCATTACGTTACAGTGAATACTTTAGTCGAGTTTTACGTTTTCTTAAATTACATTTGAATGTAAATGTAAATGATCCTAGTAATTAAATCAAACCACGCTTATGTTGACTGACTAAAAACGAGTAACACATCGTTTTATAGCTCGCCGGGACCAAGTCCAAGGATAGCTATTGCCATGACCCCGGCGTCATCGGCGTCATCTGTAGACACCTAGGTTAAACTTTTGCGTTTAAGTTTCAGATATCTATGCAACCACTCGTTGGATGTGAATGAAACTTAGCCTTTGTGTTCACTATCATCAGTGAAATACACAGAGACAAGAACCATAACTCTTGGTTGCATTTTGGCACAGTAATGGCCCTTTTTTGGACTTAGACACCCAGGGGTGAGCTTTGTTGTCTTCCGACAACTGTTGTTTCTTCAACCAGTAAACACATTTTCTGCTCGGTTTGCAACATTCATCAGCTCGAAAGCATCTTTAACGCAGTTTCAAATATCGAAATGTATTCCTTTGGACACGTAATTCACAAGAACGTAGGTGTAAGGAAAAACTATAACGCCATTTTATCTTCGTTATGTGTACACTAAACCTTCACAATATTAAATCAAGGAAGCTATGCTATAAATATGTCATATTTTTCCATCATACATCTTTCTCATTTCTTTACTCTTTGAAAGACGGTAATACGACCTTTATATGCATACATATATAATATACAAACGTATCGTTTTAATACAAACTTACACCCTTCATGCCCATTGGGACAACAATGACTCGTAATGTGATCGCATAAAACAATTTCTTGGAAATAATAAAGATGTTTGTAATAGTCTGGGACACACAATTTTTATTTAAGGCTGTACCTAGAACTGTACCAGGAACTGTACCTGAAATGTACTTAAAACTGTGCCAGGAACTGCACCTGAAACTGTATCTGAAACTGTATATGAAAATGTACCTGAAACTGTACCTGAAAATGTACAAGAAACTTCACCTGAAATGGTACCTGAAACTCTACCTGAAACTTAACCTGGAACAATACATGAAACTGAACCTGAAAGTTTACCTGAAAATGTACATGAAAATGTACATGAAACTATATCTAAAACTGTAATTGTACCAGAAATTGTAACTGATGTATGCATTTCAATGATGCTTCTCCTGAAGATTGACACAACCATCCGTTGTGTTAGTTAATTTGCTTTGTTGAAATGATAATGAGACGATCGTTTTAGGTCCATTTAAATCATATGATTTTAATCAGGTTCTAAAATATAAATCCTCTTTATCCAAAAAGAACTAATATGTTGCTTCATTCTAATCGTTATTTATCACATATTTTACATAAGATTTAATTCTGAGAAAACTGTATGTAGTAATGGGACTATATTATATATATAAGTTATAGTATGTGTATCTTTGTTTGTAAATATGCCAAAATAATAAGATAAGATTTCGATTGTTTTAAGTTGAATAAGTATATTTAGTTGAGAATATACGCTGGGCGTGCATTACGCTGTTAACCAAATTACGCCTGTATCAATTTGTTTATCTTTATTGTGCTTTCATTGTGATATATCTCAGTTGAATGTTCCAGATTGTCTATCAGCACAGTATGTAAAGATAAACATTGCTAATTCAAATGGAATTTTCTCGGAACTTGTTTACAACACATCATTTATATAACAAGACATCTATTTCGTCTTAACATTTTATATCAGCCTCTGTTCAATTTCTTTTGAAAAATGAAAATAAGAAATAAGTATCAAAATTGAACTTAATCGAGCCGGTGGTGGTGAGAACATAGACACTGACTATCTGAAATCCTTATGAAATGTGATAAAACAGAATGTCTCACACGTCTATAAAACAATTGACTTTTAATGCTATAATTAAAATGCTACACTGAGAAAACTAGATGCATATTTTTCGCAAAACATTGCAATTGTGCAAGTAAAACTACCTTTCAACAGAGTTTGAGAGTTTGTAGCTGTAAACACTATTATTTTAAAGGCATTCAATTTGATAACAGGTGCATTGGTGCACATGAAAAACAGCCACACCATGTAACAAGAACGGTACTTGAAAAATAGAACACATCTGTATTCTTCAAAGATTCCATTTTTCCTGTTATATAGTTTAAACCACTTGATCATTACAAAGGCATGTCATTAAAACTCGATCACATATCTTACCGGTGACGTAATGTGATTAACCCATGACATAGTTGGTTAATTTTAATAACAACCTGGACATAAAGACGTTTACTATAGTTTTTGCCACAATTTTCCTATGGATAGACGTTCATGAAACGTCCCATTATTTATGTTTAATGTATGTCGATCCAATATCAGAAAAAAACAAAAAACACGTGTTACTGTACAGATTTTTTGGTATTACCTCCTCCTAAACAGACCCTTCTTTGAAAGTTGGCGAAATCATATAGATTTAATAAGCAAATTGAATGCGAAACAAAAATTAAAATTACTTACATGGAAATGGTTATTATAAGCTTGAATTTAACTGTTTAGTGTTTTTCAAAACACAATCATTTCGGCAGAGTGTCAAATGTTTTTTCAATTTTGCAATAAAAATATTTTGATATAATTTATGGATAAATTTGGCTAAAACATCACAAAATACTCTCTGAGTACCTATTCTAATGACAATCAAAATAAAAATACGCCTTACAGAGTAAATTGAGAAAAAAATAGCTAAGGTGTGCATCATTTAATTTAGATTAACTGAAGTTGGTTCACGTCATGGTCATCGTTTCTCTTTGAATGGTGATGTATTTGATAAAAGGTTAACTCAAATACTATAAGGCTTTAGTTAATATGTTTACAATCTACGTTTTTCATGTTGAATCCAAATATTCAAACATATGTTTTAAATTTGATTATTTAAGTGTTTTACGTATTGCTCGTTTTCGCTAGCTTTTAAATTTTGAATAATGTTTATTTTGTTTTATAGAATATTTTTTTATATTAGCATGTTTCATTGTATACATTTTATTATTAATGGTTGTTTTCAAACACAGAATTATGACAATTTGTCTACCACTGCGCAAACTTGTTCTTCCTCAGCCTAAAATGTATTTAAAATGAACTGACCGAGTTTGTACGACTGGTATGTTCATTTATCCGCAGTTTTTATACATTTTAGCTTCTAACTTTAATAACGAGCATATTCATTACTGATTAGTCGCAACTCGTATTTGAACCCAAGAAATGAAATTATACCGCTATGTTACTGTTTAAAATGTAAATATTGATTCCAAAAGTAATTAAAGCTGAGTATATTCATTTGTACGTGTTTCCCTTGAGACAATAATAGAGTAGCCTTAAACAAATAATAATAACTTAAGTTTCCCAAGTCGTGCAGCGTTGACGAGGAGTACCAATGCCCTAGTTTTGGTTCGTATATTTTAAACTGAGCAATATCATCCCTTGAATTATATGATGAATATATCATCAAACCTCACTCTGTGTATTTGAGATATATACGATATGGAATTATGTAAATCAAACATGCCAAGATATTTGGAGTAATGTTGGATAATTAAGTATAACATGCAATACATATGAAGGACTAATTTATTTTTAAGACAGATGACAAGGCACTAAACTAATAGTATGCTCTTTAGACAATAAACACACATTTGATTTTCATAATTATTAACTTAGTGTCAACTTAATTTCGAGCCTTTAGATATTCCATATTGCAAGAAGTCTTCAAGAAACGTAAAATTTGTAATGTCGATTATAGTTTAATTATTTTACTTAATGTAAACTTGAAGAATGTTTGCACTACATCAAAACAAGATCCATCGATTGAAAATGTTTGAGAAGACAGCGTTAGTTTATTAAGCATTAAATACTGTTCTCTTCAATCCGTCTGTCAAATGTCCATATCTAATATTACTATATTTTTGTGAAAATACCTATAGAAGCATTAAAATATAAACACAAAGGAATGTACATAACGATGTTTAACCATAAAATGAAATTATAATTTAAGATTTTTCGTATATTCATGATTTGAATCTATAGCGTCATTTTATCTACTGAGAACCAACAAACGGTCAGTTAATGTAACCGCTCTCTCCTGGATTTCTGGAAGGTAAACCAGTATTCAAGCGAACCTATTTCCTCAAGTAATTGACAACTTTTTCATTTGATTCAGTGAGATGCAGTGTGCTATATCAGACATTACGGTGATTGAAGCCAGTCGAGGATTTGAAGTCACGACCCCTGGAATAATAGTCAGACATGCTACATGTACATGTACCATTAAACTTTTCGAATAACATCATGATGTCAATATATGCTGAAAGATTTAAAGATGAATACTGAAGGTCCATGTATTCACTATGCAATAATATTAAATAACACGATATGGATATGAATTTATTATAAACATAAATATATAAATCCTGAACAATGAATTGTTTTTTATCATATGTGTATTAGTACAATTGCTAAATACGAAGACAATACACAGATCAGAATAAAACTTATATAATATTAAAATATATATGTTTAATAAATTTAATTGATAACGTTAGTTGTTGAATAAGTTGTGTGAGAAATTCACAATTTCTACAATTCTATATGATTTATAAACAAACTGTATTACGTAGATACGTACAATACTTGCAAATACTATAAAAGAATATATTCTGAACAGTTGTGTTACAATAACAATCTATAAAATTTACGAGGTTTACGGGCACATCGTATTTAAACCAATGCCTAATTTAGCGCCGCTCATGTAACGGAGATGCTGCTATTAATAATATTTTTTCTCAACAATATTTACATACTAATTGCAATCGGCCTATATACACTATGTAGATTTACTGCATTTCATTTCCCAATGAAAAACACTTGCAAGCTGGGCGGAGCTAAAAGGACCATTTTGTATTTCATTGGTTGCACGATTTTGATTTGCTGTTGAGACGTCACGTTGCCGTTAGTTTCACGTGACGTCTGCCGTATGTTGTCCCACAAATGCGTGCACTTACTCAGTATGTTGACAACGTCGCCGTTACATTCATGACATTGGCTTTGCGGTTTAATGCGTATAATTTGCTTTATAAATATCAAAATTACAATAATAACGTAATAGTTTTATCTTAACTAGCTGGAGAACATAATATGAATATAAGGATTAAAAGCCGAATTTTGAGTTTTCATCGGGTGATGAAAAACATTAGGCTAGTTTAATGTTGCCGAGAAGCTTCAGGAACATTTAACTGACCTTAGTTCTCCCCGTTAGGTACCGTTACAAAGCTTGCGGAATACAAGCGCGCTGATTGGTCAATAGCTTAAAAGGAACTTAATTTACGTCACAATTTGGTAAACGTTTTAAAGTGATGTGAAAATTATGAACAGTAATTGAATTCACTACTTCATTGGGATCTGAACAGACCTGAATCGGCACATATGCAATGTTAAAGTCTGCGAATTTAGTGTGCCGAATATAGATCTGTTCAATTTGAGGGCATCAGGTGTATATTGTAACACTCACCTATGTTAAATGTCGTTAATTATCCTAGTCAGTTTATGTTGGTTTATTAAAACTTCTGATGATATATTACATTGTTTATCAGGGTTTTTATGAAACAATACTTAACCTAGTTTAAATATGTAAAATTTTCACTTCATTCCATTCATTATTTTGATGATGCTCTTGAATAAATATAAACATAACTACCAGGAAGCAAAACTAATATACGAGTATGCAGCTGCAAAATTGCAACGATGTTATCGACAATGTAATGCAATAATGATCAATAGCCCTGAGGGGAGATTCCTTCCTCAAATTCACAGACACCACATTCACTGTGACTGACAGTGGCAGTGATATTACTGTTGATAGGGGGAGGGGTGGGGGGCAGGTGTATTTTATTAATAATTTTGTAGCCGCGGACTTCGAGACACATATTTATTTTATTATGACTTGTTCCTTGAAATCACGGATCTCAGTCACTACTGTCTAGTGCAGTGGTTGTCTAGAGATAGAGCATCCGCCTTGCATGCAGAAGGTCATGGGTTCAATCTTCGACCGATACTTAAAACTCATACTAATAACTTCCTCGTTTGGCGGTCAGAATGTAAAGGATAGTTCTAGATTTAGGCGGCCGCCCGATGTCGGTATATAGTGACTGGGGGTGTTAAGATACCATCAGCAAGTGGCATGATACTTCATTGTAAAAGCACTAAGAGTACTGTTTTAAAAAGACTCCGTCGCGATATAGCTGTGAAATTGTTGAAAGTGGCGCTATATTTATTATTTCATTACATGCACCCCTCGAAATAGACGCAGTAAAATATCAAGTCTGCTTTATCCGCTGTTTGACGCGTTCTGTGCTCCTAAAATACTTTTAATTTAACTTTTTGCTGACCTACGACTAACATATAGTTCATTTAAGTCACAGTTTTGTTCATCGTTAATTTATGATATTGTCAAATTTAATTCTAATGAGATGGGAGTTGGATCGTGTCTGTTTGTCTGAGATATATGTTTTAAATTAGACACACGTAATCGATATTTTATATCTAAGATCTTGAAATGCGTTTCGGCAATATATCTATCATGTCTACTGGTTATTTGTTTTGTTTATTTCTTAATTTCTTAAAATTGGCATGGAACGTTACTGTCAGTAGCATCATATACTGAGTTGTTTTGTTTGTTACTCGCCTTGATGTCGATTATAGACCACTGGGGTTACCGTATTATTGAATAATGTACAACTGAATTGTTCTTTTTTTCCGTAAGTGGGGAAATAATGAATTCGCCAGTCAACACACACTGTTGACGATTGAACCTATGGATAAATTAATTCAGAATCTTTGGTGTGAACATAAATCATCTATAAAGAGACATGACTATCCCGACTGTGAAGTTTAATAAAATCTCGATGATTATATGAAGTAATATCACGTTAGCAATGTTTTTTTTTTGATTTTGGATGTGCAAATTACGTTTTAACTGTCGTGAATATTTGGTACCAACACTGTTAGTTGAAATTACTGTTGATATAAAAAAAATTGCCATCAGTTTCTATGAACAGCATAATTTTAACTGCTTTAGCTATTGAAACATTTTATTGATATTCGTTTATTCTGTCTTTGTGTTTAATGCCATCATATGATCAATCATATATATATATATTAGATATTATAACTAACTTTTTGTTCATGTGGGTATGTATGTATATGTATGTTATATATATATATATATATATATATATATATATATATATATATATATATATATATGTATATATGTGTGTATATGTACATATGTCTATGTGTATATAGGTATATATATATATTATTATTATTGCTTTTTTTTGTACTGTAATTTTTTTATTATATAATTTGTATTGTTAAACCGTTTGGAATACCTGGTAGAAATAAAACTTGGTATAATAATTATTTTATTTGTGATATTAAAGGCTGGGTTTTCAGGAAAAAAATGTCGTTGCTTTTACATGGTGAAAAGTCAAATGTATGAATTGAAAAGATCTTTGTAATAATTTGTAATTTGTCTTGATCATTTACAATATAATTATATCTTATTCTTCTTACTACTTTTGTCTTTGATTAATTTAGAACTACATTGTATATCATGTTAAAAATAATGTTAAAATCAATCTCTTTGGTGACGATCCTCTTTATAATTGTAATGACATAAAAAAATATTCCCCATTTATATAGCTTGTATAATATGCATTGCTTTTTTTGTGGTTATTATATGCTCCATGTTATACATACTTATATGAAAACATGCATGTAAATTATTTGTAGAGTTACGGGGTGATTAAATGGGTCACCATATTTTGGTGACTGAAATTAAAAAAAACAAAAAACTTTTTGTTCATAAAGGTTAACAATCGGTGTTATGGCTAGAGCGGGAACATTAACGCATGATAGTTTGGAATTCGTTTAAAAAAAATCAAGAATCGTAAATTATTAAAATATATACGTTAAACTGATACTGTCTCATTCTTTGGAAAACGCCACCACACAAGCACGAGCAAAACTGATATTCAGTTCTATATTTATACCATTCACATAACTTATACATGATGTCGCATTTTAAATGATCCAAAAACCATGGTTAAATTTTAAAAATGAAATTTTCGCTAGTGGCAATTCCTAGTAGTTAATCTCAGCTGTTTATACTCGTTCACGTCACTCTGAAATACACATATATTGCAATCCGTTCTTAAAATTGGTAAAAGATAATTGGAAACAATGTTTAATAATAATTGTAACTGTTGCAGTAGGGGTTATTTATGTTTCGCAAACCACCGGCTTAGTAACATAGGCATCCTTAAAAGACAACGCTTTCCACCAACATGCTGTGCAATTTTAATTGTACCTTTGTTTAGCTTCTATATAAAATTCATACACAATTTGCGTCCTTTAAAGCATTAGTTTGATTTCGACTGAGATTCCTTGTCAGCGGTCGATTTCTCCGCTTAGATTTCGTTATAACACCCAGTGAAATAGCGTAGTTAATGTGACCATAAACTAGTTCACGATTTTAATTACCTATGAATTGTATGTTTACGAGTAATATAGCATCGAGATTTTATATTTGAGGCTTCCGATTACTTGTATCGTAAGTGATTATAAATCTTCCGATATATGGATGACTACTTAAATATAAATTAAACGGTTATTCGAAAGCAATTAACGCTTGCAATAGAGATTGTTTTAGCAGATGTCCTTTGCATGCATATACACGTTGCAAATTGATCATATATAAATATCATATTAAATTGAGTTTCGTATTTGTAAAAGTATGCGTTTCATATTTAAGATATAATTGAACAGTTTTTTGTTTGAAATAAAAAAATACATAATATAACAAGTGTTTGGGTAATCACTTTTTTATGGAAAACACTACACAACACCCTTTAGTTGTGTTATATTGTAGACGGTGTATACAATTATAATAGATATATAAACGTATAAATTTATACATTGCTACATTATGTTTATTCTGCTGTTATAGAAACACGTATATTCCGACGGTTTTGTTGAAAAATTTAAAACTGAAGCGGTGTTCTAGGAGTAAAGTGTCCACCACATATGCGGAAATTCGTGAGTTCGATTTCCGGCCGGTTAACACCAGACTTGGAAAATGGTACTAGACGCTCTCTCATTTGAGGTTCAATTTTTAGATAAAAATGTTTTAGGTCTTTATAATGTGGCAGGGTATCACACCAAGTGTATACGGCATGATACTCCAGTGTGACAGTGTTCAGAATAATGTCTAAAGCAGGCACCTTCGGGATTTACTGAGCTGAACAATTGTCAAATGCGACGCTGAAAACCATACCAACACACTATGAATATTATAAACATATGAGAATTGTTTTCGAAGAATTTGTTATTATAATTATGTACTATTCAGGTAATTAGTTATTTCAAATTTTATACAAAATGCTTAAAGGTGTGACAGTATTGGAATGTTTGATATCATAGATTGATTTCTTCTTTACTCAAAGATGTACATACGTCTGCACTGCATTTGTGGGGACAATCAATATGTTACATCAAACAAAGAATTCGTTGCAGTCAATGTCACGAATTAATTATCAGAAATTGCAAAGCGTATATTGTGTAAAGTGTATTCTTTGATGATCTATATCATTAATTTTTAAAGAAATTATAATCAGGATTAACTCTGTGTTGAGACATGTACGATAAAGCAGACCTGCAAAGAATGCGGAGGTATTAGGATTATCAAATCTAACATGAAATACAATAAAGTTTGATACATTATTTTAGTTCATATAAAGAAGATAACGCTATAAAACTATGATTTAAACAGACAGAAACGTGCTCAATAAACATACAATTGTAAATAATGTATTAAAGATCTTGCCTTAAAGGGTACCGCATGTCAGAATATAAATGGCCATTTATCGTTAAATAGACATGTAACTAACACAAAAATCAACAAATTTTAATTGAACGAAATTTATCAAGTGAGAAAAACGACATTAAATATCATGATTTCAAGCGTTTCCAATATATCATGGGCGCCGCCATTTTAAAGCTCTTTTATGTTGGAGGTTTTCAGTGACGTCATAGCTGCACTTCCGTTCTAGTTCTCGCGAAAAATTTATTGTGTCGTTAGTGACTGCTCTCTACTGATACTCTTTTGTATATACACTAATTCACGTAATCAATTGATAGATAGATATACAGTACATTAGTGAACATCGAAGGAAGACAATTTAACGCGAAAACTATTCTGAATTGAAGGACTTAACCATAAACATTGTTTTCTTCAGCGGAATAAGTGAGTGGAGTAATGCGATATGTTTTGTGGGCAGCGTTGTTTTTAGTTTTCCTAATATGTGATTTCACATTGCCTCAGTGTCAAACTTCTGGTGACATCACGCGCAAAACGCCTTTATACTTTTGGGTAGGACTTAAGATTGCAGAATGAAGCGTACCAATGCCTTGGCGTACTACTACCCCAGGATACAAATTTCTGATGATTTCAGTACGAAGATGACCATATGCGACATACATATAAACTTAGTGTATATTATCCAGTGGGAAGCTCTTAAAAATGTGCTAATAACATATAGCTCAGCTGATTTCTGAAATTTAATTTGTAATTTTATACTCTTCCAAAATATTGCGAAATTGATATAGCAAACTTTCACAATCTTATAATGCAGGCTGTTTAAACAGGTGTGATAATCCAATTAACAATAAAAACAAGAGGTTAATGCCAAAACATATGGTGTGAAAACGACATGGTATCTAAAAGTTATTATTAAAATACAAATTAAGGCCAATTAATTGTGACAGGCTCGATTAGCTCAGTCAGTTACGTTTCTAACTATCAATACAGGTGTCTCGAGTTCGAGTCTCTGTGATGACTGACATACAACATTGTGTCTCAATATCATTTGTCTCTCACTGCTGATTCGAGTGGAAAAAATTTCAGTTACTTGTGGTTGTTGGGTGTGCTCGAGTACTGGTTAACTTTTGCAGGAAACAGTGGTTAGGCTTACTGAACATCTGTACAGTTAACCCTTTAGTTTATTGATATATGGCTTTTTCACAGTCAACTAGGTCATTATTCTTGAATAGACATTTGAACTACCTCTACTTCATAATGAAAAAAGATAAAGTAAAACCTTGTTCCTTTATTTATTCATTAATACATGAAAAGTTGTTTTTTTACTGTTAAAATAGTGTTCTGGTATACAATTTATGAAAAATATTTATAAAATCATATAACATAATTTTTTACTTGTAAGTTTGCATTGATATTGAAACCCTAATTAACTGAAAATGTTTAAATTAGTAATAAGGCATAATACTATGTGATATAACATCCTGTCATTAAACCTGGGGTGATTACGCTTATTAGGGTACAATGTGCACAATGTGGCAGGGTATTTCTCATTACCACATGGTGTGAATGTGATGTTGGTGAATTATGAAAGCTCAGCAGGGTGCCGGTAGCTGGACAGTAACATACACTTTGTGCAATATGCGTGTAGACATTATATTCCATATGACACTCCCTATAAGGAGACACATTCATATATGTTCAGAGAACTAGTAGAATAGATAATTATCATATATCAAATTGGGTAGTAACACCATTTGAATAACCAAAATACAGTGCCAGTTATGTAAAACAACACAAAAAAAACCCAACTCATTCATGCTTCATCTAAATTTACTAAAAAGGATATGAAATCAAAATTTTATCAGCCATTTCTCAGTACGCAACAATGGCCGCACCAGCTAAACACGATAAGAAAAGAGATATAATATTATTTCTTTTTCTCTCTTAGACAGGTAAATATATGTAACAAAACCTTTTCCCTTAAATTCCATTCCTTGTCTTATTAGTGTTTTTTTTTATAATGTATTGACTGAGTAGCAAACAGTATATACCCTGATAGTACAGCATGAACACTGACGGCAAAAAATTACTTTTTTTATCAAGCTAAGGGTAATTTTACTATTTTGAAAAATCAATCATCAAGGTCAGGCTACAAGATAAGATGTCAGAGTCGTGATTGATGGGTTTCGGGTTTGATCTCTGGTTCATGATCGGTGTGACTATTTAACAGTTATCATCTTTTTGGGTGAAAACTTCATAAGACATTGCTGTGACATCTCTGTATTATTTCTGTGATACATTCTAAATCTCTTAATTTCCAATAGTGTGGTCATTGCATCTGCAGCACGTATTTTCGTCAGACGAAAGCATCATTACACAGTTTTCGCAGCTGCAAAAATCTTTCACATGTGTGAACAACTGTGCCGTCTCACTATTTCTCTCGTCTTCTAATTCATTTAACTCTGCTTCTGAAAATTCTGGTTCAAAGTTGTAGGTCACAAGTCCTTCTCCGTTACTAAAATCCATTTTATTATTCTTGCGAGTACTTTTGCCGGTGACTATAATTGCACGTTTCTATATCTGCTGTAGCGTATAAATCAATTATGTATTAAACCGGAAGTGCAGTTATGACGTCACGCAGGTATCCAATATGGCGACTTCCACCACAAAGTCGATGTGCGAAAATGACCGTTACAAAACGAGCTGATATATCTTTATGGACTCGAATTTATGCATAATAATACTATTAATAGAAAGCTGAACTCATAGCTATTCATATTATCCTGTTTTATACACAGGGTTGCGTTCCCCTTTAAGATGGAACGCACCTGACTGTGAATTGTACACAAATAACAACCATTCGCTTTCAAATTGTTATTTAACTTTAAAGTAGGTCAGAGCAGAATCATGTGCAAATAAAAATACAGACATTAATATATGGTAATAAAAGTTAATAATTAGAAGAAGTAGATGACAAAATATTATTGCATACTAATATGTTCTCATTGATTCGTCCCAAAACTCTGGAGATATTTACGTTTCTACTTCATATGTATAAGATTATCAAACTAGGTCAATTATCGTTTTTGTAAGTGAAGCTTTCCGTATGATACTTATTCAAACATTTATCATTTATCTTTGCTAACCAGGTCATTATATAATTATTTTCCTGCACCATAAGGTTTGAAAAATTATACAAATTCAGTTGTACAACAGAAAATTTTAAAAGTTCATAAAAAAGGCAAGCTAATGCAGTATATAAACTTCTCTGCCTGTAAAGTCTTATTATGTAAGCTTGTGGACTATTGTAACAGATATAATTGTAAAAAGCACTTACAGTTCTGTAATAAAATTACATAATTTGCATACGTCGTGTCCATTATAGATACGACGTAAATTAGTATTTACTCTGACAGCGTTGTGAAAGAAATAATAACGGAATAAAGTTGTGTTAACCAAACAGACGCATTGTTCATACAACAACACATATTGAATATTTACATGATTGTGATTATCTGTAACTATTGTTTGGGACGCTAGCAGCAGCAAAATAATAAATAGGATCACGGTGGCATAAGATAGATCATGTTCGATGTAATATATGAATGTTTTGCTAGAAAATAGATTACTAAGTACAACAAAAGTTATAGCTTAAACGAATTTTAAATGGGGGAAATGAGTACTTGGTACTGTCAAGCATGCACACAATAAAATGGTTTGCAGTGGTTAGCTAGTGTGATAAAACATTTTGTATTCTTCATAGATACATTTTACACAATAGTTCATACTATGCTCATTTTAACTTGATTTTATTTTAGACCATTGCATAGATTTTACTGACAGTCTTTAAAGTAGTACCGGAATATGAATGTTGTCAACACACATATCAATATTTAAACCAGTTTGACGCTATATGAATATTCAATTCTCAGAATATGTTAGTGGACGGGACAAAGATAATATTATATTGTATTTTTTATAACTGTAGTCAATTGTTTAAGATAATATAATTACTATTATTTATAAGAACATTATGTAATATGTTGAATGTTCCTAAGTATCAATATTTTATTGGCGGTGACGATAAAACCTTAAACCTGCATTTAATAAACTGAAGGTAGATTAGTGATATTGCAACATTTAGTGAATATACAGTGTTACATTACTTAAAATAATTGAGGTTAATTTAGTGTATTTTCTTAATTATGGCTATTATAACTTTGTAGACTGGAATATTGAATAGTATGTAGATCTTTATTTGTTTTTTTTATTTGAAATACCCGCCAAAGTATTTACAAATCCAAATTTTATTTTCATAATGTAACGCAATTCTGCCAGAGGCAACTGCATCACATGTTCATTTACTTGTTGCCACTGTTAATGTAGATGACGATAACTTCTTATCTTAACAGTTAACCCTTGGTTTATTAAATTAAAGCCATCAACAAATGAACGTAGTTATTCAAACACAAATTTATTTTAATATCATGAATACTTATTGTTTTCAATATTAATATATTAACTACCATGTTTAATTGTTTCTGTTGTTAGATGTTTTTGTTGATAACATATATGTGAACTACATGCAAGTGCATGCACATACCTCTATCATGTATGTAAGATGGTTTTATATTTCTATAAAGTGTCATATTCAAAAGTTTCAAACACATGCATACTATAAAATACAATAAAACAGTCATATAGCAATAAATCTAAACAAATTGAGATTTTAAAGGATTTTTTATAGGTTATTACAAATATATTAGTTAATTATTGTAAATAATTCGGTTTGTGTGGTTAATCAGCAGTCATTTCGGATCAAATGTCTTAATTTCGGTAATTACGCGTGTTCGGTATATTTTGAACACGGCGTATCACGTGATCACTGGACCTGCATTTTCTACACGGCAACATAATCTGTGACGGTGTCTTCAAATTGAGAACAAAAAAGCTTTGACCTGCAACCTTCACTTAACTCACCGCGCTCTTATTTGGTTTATAATCGGTTCTGTATCCTTTCAGATCTGACTTCTGATTTTCTATAATTGATTTTCATTCTATTCATTGTTCATGTTAGTCGCTAAAATATTGATAATATTTGTATTAAAGTAATGCCTTTACTTTATGTGTTTATTACATTGGCGGATATTTGCATACCTTTATATATAAGAAGTTAGTATTGTATTGTGTTAAGTACTTGGCATTTGATTCTAGTCATAAACGCTTTTTAGAATCTAGTCAATAAGTGTGTATATGGCTTAATGCATTATACTATTGTGTCATTTTATATCAATATGACATAAACACATAGTTGGTATTTGTTATTTCGATACTATTCCCATATCAAACTAGCTCTTACGATTGTATTAAGTTACTAACATTAAATATTAAGCAAGCACACATAATATTAGCCAGTAAACAAAGAAATATTGTCAGTCACGCTCCTAGAATGAGCTGTTTCTCAACTCAGCGTTTCAGAAAACATTTCTTTCAATATAGAATTTGTAAAACGAGTATTAGTTTACAATAGATAATGGAAATATTTTAAATGTTACGAATGCATCAGAGAAATTAAAATAGTTATTTGTCATTGAGTATTAATACATGTTAAAAGTTCAAATAAGCCTATACACATACACGCATGTACGGACAACAGGCAGTTTAAAGTGATTTGGCTCATTTAAAACAAATAAGGTATCATCTAGTATACTAATTCGGCATATATTGTACAGTTAATGATTAAGAAATACACTGTCAGAGACGAAATAGCTGCATGTATAAATGAAACTAACACGTTCGAGGAAAGTCACTGTGATGTAAATATATTAATGAACGGTTACATTAGAGTGGTATATTGATATGATATAATTGTAATGGCAATTAATTCATGGTAGGAACTTAAGAACACATATGGCTCATCAAATATATCGATATAAAAAACAATTAATTCACAATAAACGGCAGTATAAATTTAAGGTAATGCAAAACTTAATCCCTTTGTGTTACATAGCCAACAATCTAAATCTAAATTAGGATAAAAGGGCTTAACATCAGGCTGTAAATTGTAAAATAATAGGTGTTTTAACCATTACAAAGTGTTTTGCACCTATTTTTATATGTCGCCTTCATAAGAAGATGAATTTAGTAAATTAAAAAGTGTTTAATGTGCATAGTTTAGCAGAAATAAAATAAGATAAAAAGGTGTTATAAAAGTAAATACTGTTTATTAGATAGCATAAATTATCTTTTAATGCATATACTTAAAAATAATGTTGTAAAATTTAAAAAAAGAGGAAATATTTATTGAGTGCGTGCAATGTCAAACTGTGCAGCTATATGTGAGCCAATGGTTCAAGGGTTTAAGGTCATTTTTATAAAAAAAATAAAATTAGATCAAAAAAGTATCAATATATTTTTACTTATTATAATATTTAAATTCATGAGATACTATAAAAGATTAAGTGGAAAAAAAAGACTTAGTGAAAGGGTGCATACAGTATCAAAAAGTGCATATATTGGACATTCAATGGAGTTATGTCATACCGAGTTTATGTTTAATGTTATTTCGTGTTCTGGTGGCATAATGGGGTGTTGAGGTGAACGCAACTTTAGATAATAAACAGACAACATGAATACAATGATGGGAATAGCTCACCTTTAACAAATGGCTCATGTCAGCTAATATTCTGTCCTTCACATTAATGCCTTAGTAATATATGGGTTTATAGAGTCTTTCACATGAGTACCTCTTTTATACTGAATTGATGAAACAATATAATTCGTGGTTTTTGAATTGATGACACTCGTTAAGTGAAAGTATATGATTCGGGGCTTTGTTTCATAAATACAATATGAAATAGGTACGAATGCAGACTTTTTATCACAAAACTCACGTTTGAGGGAGAAAACTACTTTCAACGATGGCCTTGCTACCTAGCAAACAGCATGAACGTCTCACAAACCAATTAATTTTGTACTGTTCTACATATAGAGACATGCACTTCTGGAACACTGGATACATTACCAATGGTTCTTAAAGTGCCTTTTTCCCATAGATAGTCCTCTCTTGGTCCAAATATGCAGAAAAAAAACATAGGGTTGACCAGGTTGCTTTTTCACAATTTCGATGGTTTGATGGCACCCCTCCATTTTTGACAATTCTGCCCATTTGTTGCAGTGTATCACTACTCATCTTTAAACTGTTATAGCATCATCAAACAGTTCCCAGGGTCACCCAAACTTTGCAAAAATCATGAAAATGTTCCAATGTTCCCATATGCACAAAGAAATATGACATTTTATGCATTTTTTAAAAAAAAATTACCCAACCGCTTTACACAGCTCTAATTTCTTGGGCGTAATAATCTTGCTACCGTCATGTAAGGGAGGTAATTGTTCAGCGAGACCTGAAGTAGATGTAATTCGGTTTCTATTCATTGAAACAAATGCAACAAAAAGTAGTCCGTAAAGGAATTTTATGTTATAAATCTTTTCTCTCAGATTTTTATACCTGCTTTCTTTAAACTAATAATCCAAAGCAAAACACTATATTTTAGCAATAATCGTACTGATATCTGAAAATAATTTAAAACCAAAACAGAATTAAAACACGTGATTAAATGCAACATCATACTAACGTCATACAATACCTACGTCATAGTTCATATGCCACATCATTCACTGTTTTAACACGCATGTGATGGTGAATAGAGTTATATTGAAAGTCATTGTCACTGTCAACAGTGAATGTAATTTAAGTTGTTGCTGTGGCGGGGAGTTGCTTTTAACTTAGTTACATATACATTGAATGTACCCTTGTGAATTTGAGCACCGAAATGCTTTGTATTACACAAGTGTCGTTTACTGTTGGATATTTGCATGATGTAATTTTACAGGAAAATTGTTGTCATTCAATTTCTGAAGCAAATACTGTCTGGTACAGTGGATTGTTTGTTGATTGCCTGTTATGATACCAGAATATATAGTCATGCGTGTTATGATAGAATGGAACTAGTTTACACCGACGCGTTTCTCAATGGTCTCTTTTGAGCATATACATTGTAAACACGCACAATGTATTTAAACAAATCTACTGTGTTTGCCCAAAGCTAAGGTTGGACGAGACGAACCTTATTCCGAACGTCAGTCTCTCCGCTTCAAACCATATCTCTGTGTCCGTATCACATCTATAGTTTGACCAAAGTAGCGAATCGGTGATTCACTATTTCAGTCACAACGCCTATGCTTTTCCTACCAATTTGCACTGAATTACCGAATTGGAAAATTAGGTAAACCATTTTTGTTTTGATTTTTTGACAATGTGTATGGTTGCATCTGTGTAGCGAATCAGTAGTGATATTTCACTAGGTTATATAATAATATAAAAAATATGTCATCGCTTGTTACACTCCCGCACTGGAAGTTATGTGATAAACACTATTAAACATTTATAATATTGATATATTCGTTGTAAGTTATGTAACATTTAAATATATAAATTTTAGTGACATAAAGTATATATAATTAAAGAAGATTTCTATATTCTATATATATATTATATGGGCAGAATTTTACGAAGCTTCTAAGTATATAAGTTACATGTATGTTCGTGCAATATCAGAAATAAAAAAGCACATGTTACGTGACAGTTCATATTTTTAGTATTTATTCAAAACATAGCTGCATGTATATAATAATAATAGTCATAAAAATGGTAATTATAAGCTTGAATTAAACTGTTCAGGGGTTTTAAAAACAAAAACATTTCGGCAGAGTGTCATTTTTTTTCATTTTGCAATAAAAATATAGCGTTGTTGTAATATTTTGGTATAGTGTATGGATAAATTTTGCTACAAATCGTACTCTCTGATACCCATTCATTGACAGTCAAAATAACAAATGCACGGCCCAGTGGATAGTTCTTGGTCTGGGTGGCCTGGTGGATAGTTCTAGGTCTGGTCGGCCCAGTGGATAGTTCTTGGTCTGGTCAGCCCGGTGGATAGTAATAGGTCTGGACGGCCCGGTGGATAGTTCTAGGTCTGGTCGGCACGGTGACTATTTCTTGGTCTGGTCGGCCCGGTGGATAGTTCTATGTCTGGTCGGCCCGGTAGATAGTTCTAGGTCTGGTCGGCCCGGTGGAGAGTTCTAGGTCTGGTCGGCCCGGTGGAAAGTTCTTGGTCTGGACGGCCCGATGGACAGTTATTGGTCTGGACGGCCCGGTGGATAGTTATTGGTCTGGACGGCCCGATGGATAGTTATAGGTCTGGACGGCCCGGTGGAAAGTTCTTGGTCTGGACGGCCCGGTGGATAGTTATTGGTCTGGACGACCCGGTGGATAGTTATAGGTCTGGACGGCCCGGTGGATAGTTATAGGTCTGGACGACCTGGTGGATAGTTATTGGTCTGGACGGCCCGGTGGATAGTTATAGGTCTGGACGGCCCGGTGGATAGTTATTTGTCTGGACGGCCCGGTGGATAGTTATAGGTCTGCACGGCCCGGTGGATAGTTATTGGTCTGGACGGCCCGGTGGATAGTTAAAGGTCTGGACCGCCCGATGGATAGTTCTTGCGCTGGTCGGCCCGATGGATAGTTATAAGTCTGGACGGCCCGGTGGGTAGTTATAGGTCTGGATGGGCCGGTAGATAGTTATTGGTCTGGACGGCCCGGTGGATAGTTATAGGTCTGGACGGCTCGGTGGATAGTTATTGGTCTGGACGGCCCGGTGGATAGTTATAGGTCTGGACGGCCCGGTGGATAGTTATAGGTCTGGACGGCCCGGTGAATAGTTATAGGTCTGGACGGCCCGGTGGATAGTTCTTTTTCTGGACGGCCCGGTGGATAGTTATAGGTCTGGACGGCCCGGTGGATAGTTATAGGTCTGGACGGCCCGGTGGATAGATCTTTTTCTGGACGGCCCGGTGGATAGTTATAGGTCTGGACGGCCCGGTGGATAGTTCTTTTTCTGGACGGCCCGGTGGATAGTTATAGGTCTGGACGGCCCGGTGGATAGTTCTTTTTCTGGACGGCCCGGTGGATAGTTATAGGTCTGGACGGCCCGGTGGATAGTTATAGGTCTGGACGGCCCGGTGGATAGTTATAGGTCTGGACGGCCCGATGGATGGTTCTATGTGTGGACGGCCCGGTGGATAGTTATAGGTCTGGACGGCCGGTGGATAGTTATAGGTCTGGACGGCCCGGTGGATAGTTATATGTCTGGACGGCCCGGTGGGTAGTTATAGGTCTGGATGGGCCGGTAGATAGTTATTGGTCTGGACGGCCCGGTGGATAGTTATAGGTCTGGACGGCTCGGTGGATAGTTATAGGTCTGGACGGCCCGATGGATAGTTATAAGTCTGGACGGCCCGGTGGGTAGTTATAGGTCTGGACGGCCCGATGGATAGTTATAGGTCTGGATGGGCCGGTAGATAGTTATTGGTCTGGACGGCCCGGTGGATAGTTATAGGTCTGGACGGCTCGGTGGATAGTTATAGGTCTGGACGGCCCGATGGATAGTTATAGGTCTGGACGGCCCGGTGGATAGTTATAGGTCTGGACGGCCCGATGGATAGTTATAAGTCTGGACGGCCCGGTGGGTAGTTATAGGTCTGGATGGGCCGGTAGATAGTTATTGGTCTGGACGGCCCGGTGGATAGTTATAGGTCTGGACGGCTCGGTGGATAGTTATTGGTCTGGACGGCCCGGTGGATAGTTATAGGTCTGGACGGCCCGGTGGATAGTTATAGGTCTGGACGGCCCGGTGAATAGTTATAGGTCTGGACGGCCCGGTGGATAGTTATAGGTCTGGACGGCCCGGTGGATGGTTCTATGTGTGGACGGTCCGGTGGATAATTATAGGTCTGGACGGCCCGGTGGATAGTTCTTTTTCTGGACGGCCCGGTGGATAGTTATAGGTCTGGACGACCCGGTGGATAGTTATATGTCTGGACGGCCCGGTGGATAGTTATAGGTCTGGACGGCCCGATGGATGGTTCTATGTGTGGACGGTCCGGTGGATAATTAGAGGTCTGGACTACCTGGTTGATAGTTGTTTGTCTAGACGGCCCGGTGGATAGTTATAGGTCTGGACGACCTGGTGAGTAGTTATAGGTCTGGACGGCCCGGTGGATAGTTCTTTGTTGATAGTTATTGGTCTGGACGGCCCGGTGGATAGTTATAGGTCTGAACGACCTGGTGAATAGTTATAGGTCTGGACGGCCCGGTGGATAGTTATTGGTCTGGACGGCCCGGTGGATAGTTATAGGTCTGGACGGCCCGGTGGATAGTTATAGGTCTGGACGGCCCGGTGGATAGTTATAGGTCTGGACGGCCCGGTGGATAGTTATAGGTCTGGACGGCCCGGTGGATAGTTATAGGTCTGGACGGCCCGGTGGATAGTTATTGGTCTGGACGGCCTGGTGGATAGTTATAGGTCTGAACGACCCGGTGAATAGTTATAGGTCTGGACGGCCCGGTGGATAGTTATTGGTCTGGACGGCCCGGTGGATAGTTATAGGTCTGGACGGCCCGGTGGATAGTTATAGGTCTGGACGGCCTGGTGGATAGTTATAGGTCTGGATGGCCCGGTGGATAGTTATTGGTCTGGACGGCCCGGTGGATAGTTATTGGTCTGGACGGCCCGGTGGATAGTTATAGGTCTGGACGGCCCGGTGGATAGTTATAGGTCTGGACGGCCCGGTGGATAGTTCTTTGTGGATAGTTATAGGTCTGGACGGCTCGGTGGATAGTTATAGGTCTGGACGACCTGGTGAATAGTTATAGGTCTAGACGGCCCGGTGGATAGTTATTGGTCTGGACGGCCTGGTGGATAGTTATAGGTCTGGACGGCCCGGTGGATAGTTCTTTGTGGATAGTTATTGGTCTGGACGGCCCGGTGGATAGTAATAGGTCTGGACGACCTGGTGAATAGTTATAGGTCTGGACGGCCCGGTGGATAGTTATTTGTCTGGACGGCCTGGTGGATAGTTATAGGTCTGGACGGCCCGGTGGATAGTTCTTTGTGGATAGTTATAGGTCTGGACGGCCCGGTGGATAGTTATAGGTCTGGACGGCTCGGTGGATAGTTATAGGTCTGGACGACCTGGTGAATAGTTATAGGTCTGGACGGCCCGGTGGATAGTTATTGGTCTGGACGGCCTGGTGGATAGTTATAGGTCTGGACGGCCCGGTGGATAGTTATTGGTCTGGACGGCCTGGTGGATAGTTATAGGTCTGGACGGCCCGGTGGATAGTTCTTTGTCTGGACGGCCCGGTGGATAGATCTTGGTCTGGACAGCCCGATGGATAGTTTTAGGTCTGGACGGCCTGGTGAATAGTTCTACGTCTGGACGGCCCCTGTGGATAGTTCTTGGTCTGGACGGCCCAGTGGATAGTTCTTGGTCTGGTGGAGTGTTCTTGGTCTGGATTGCCTGGTGGATAGTTCTAGGTCTGGTCGGCCCGGTGGCTAGTTCTGGATCTGGTCAGCCCGATGGATAGTTTTCGGTCAGGTCGGCCCTGTAGCTAGTTCTTGATCAGGTCGACCTGGTGAATAGTTCTCTGTCTGGTCGGCCCGGAGGTAGTTTTATGTCTTGTCGACCCGATGTCAGTATAATGCCTCTTCTTCCGATTGCCAATCCTCGTCACGAATTGCCGACACTTTTGTCAGTATCTGAGCAGGACCAACGTTTAACAACAGCAGTATCAATCGGTGTAGTAGTACGGTACCGTAATTACATTTCATCTTTGACAGCATGATCGTGCACCGAAAATGTTCATAGTTAAGATAGTTACACTGCATAGCTTAACATTATGCTTTATCCGGCGTCGTATTATGATAATATATAAAAGTTCATCAGAATTTGACAATGCTTCTTGCCAATATTATCTGTCAAACAGACATAACGCAAAAATGTACGGAAATCATGTTAACAGAGCTATCCAGTCTCATAGCACATTACCGGTATCAATTGCCTGTCACATGGGAATAATCGTGACGCACACAATGCTTCTTGGAATATTTTCAAGCAGGGCTATGTTAAGACTTATTCAAACATATGGGATCCAAGGTAAACGACATATCTAAAGTTATTGAACGCTTTTATCAGACATTCTCTATATGATGCGAGCATAACATTGGGAAAAGTAAGATAGGGACGTGTTTGAATGAACAATTATCGTAAATAAAATGTGCAAGGTAGTTAATTTGTCAAGAAAAGTAGAATACCAGCTTTCAGTAGTAACAATGACATTTTTGCAGCAGATGGTGTAATAACTGAGGCTTCCGACTGGATAACATGCCTTAAGATATATAGTGAAATATGTCTTAGCAACATACTTGGGATATATAAATATATGGAGTTGTTGAATATCCAACGGAAATCTTTCAAGCTTAAGATATGACTAAATCAACAAAACTTACGAAAGCTAATTCTCTAAACAATTCTGCGAACGAACACAAACAAAACAGTTGAAACGTCATTCTCACATTGGAGTTGAAATCTTTGTGTAAATAACATATTGTGTATATCAGAGTGAACCAGGAATCCGCTAAAAGATGCAAAAGGAAGAACAAATACACTGACAATCACAATTAATCGGGCACGCATGATATCAATATTAAAAACATATTTAAATGCATTTTATTTCGTAGAAAGTTCTCAGAAAATTCGATGAGAAACAAAGATGTAGTTAAATTGTAATAACGAATTAATTAAGGTCACCGTACAGGGGCCAACTGTACCTGTCCCTTTTTTTAAACAAACTTGAAACCCTACTCATAGGGATTATTTATGCCAAACATTAATATATATTAATCAATACGCTGGACCCATCAATTATGGATATCAAATTCTCGTTAAAGGACTCAGTCTATAACTACTGTGACTATACAAAGCTTTAGATATTAGAATGACTGAAATGAAGTGGAAGATAGAGGAGAAAAACATAATGTTCTGTTCCCTACAGTATTCGTATGTAAGCAGTCCACGTTTTGTGCTGCAATGGACCATAACCGTGGTTATCCGTTTAAATGAACAAACTTGAAACCCTTACTCAAAGGTATCATTTAAATTAAATATTCATAAAAATGCTCATTGAATCTTGAGAAATTTCGTTTTGGCGGGGGACCCTGGGGGCAAATATGACTCCGCAGGTCTGATTTGAACAAACATGAGAGAACTTTATAACACTTTTGGTGAAAAGTTGTGAAGTGGTTTCAGAAAAGTCGTTTGAAAGAAAAGTAAAGGACTAACGACATACACAGCACAATAACAAACACTCACCATAATGATTCTTCAGCGCAGGTGAGCAAAAATTCATAATCTTTAAGCATAAGTATAGTCATTTAATATCCCTGAATATATGTTTACTATTTTAAGTAATGGCCTAAATCACGGGCGAGAAGTCGTCTTTTCGCCTGATTCGCTCCAAACAGCATACAGCTTGCAGCCTGGTGTGTGTCCCCATGTTCAGGACACTCGATGACCGACTTCTAGATAAGCCACACTCAACAACTCGGTGCCACTGGGCAGGCCAGAGGGTGTAGAAGACACCTGAGGCGTCCAATGAAACCCAAGTATTAGCCGAGGGCGGACATTGGCGGCGGGAAGCGAGGCCTTCTCTGCCACCTGATTCGCTCCAAACAGCCTACAGCTTGCAGCCTGGTGTGTGTCCCCATGTTCAGGATACTCGATGACCGACTTATAGATGAGCCACACTCAAAAAATTGGTGCCACTGGGCAGGCCAGAGGATGTAGAAGACACCTGAGGCGTCCATTGAAACCCAAGTATAAGCCGGGAGCGGATATTGGCGGCGGGAAGCGAGGCCGTCTCTGCCGCCTGATTCGCTCCAAACAACCTACAGCTTGCAGCCTGGTGTGTCTCCCCATGTTCAGGACACTCGATGACCGACTTCTAGATGAGCCACACTCAAAAACTCGGTGTCACTGAGCAGGCCAGAGGGTGTAGAAGACACCTGAGGTATCCATTGAAATTCAAGTATTAGCCGGGGTGGACATTGGCGGCGTGCGAGATGCCTTCTTTTCGCCTTACTCGCTCCAAACAGCCTACAGCTTGCAGCCTGGTGTGTGTCCCCATGTTCAGGACACTCGATGACCGACTTCTAGATGAGCCACACTCAAAAACACGGTGTCACTGGGCAGGCCAGAGGGTGTAGAAGACACCTGAGGCGTACATTGAAATCCAAGTATTAGCCGGGGGCGGACATTGGCGGCGGGAAGAGAGGCCGTCTCTGCCGCCTGATTTGCTCCAAACAGCCTACAGCTTGCAGCCTGGTGTGTATCCCCATGTTCAGGACACTCGATGACCGACTTCTACATGAGCCACACTCAAAAACTCGGTGTCACTGGGCAGGCCCGAGTGTGTAAAAGACACCTGAGGCTACCATTGAAATCCAAGTATTAGCCGACGGCGGAATATTGGCGGCGGGCGAGATACCGTCTTTTCGCCTGATTCGCTCCAAACAGCCTTCAGCTTGCAGCCTGGTGTGTGTCCCCATGTTCAGGACACTCGATGACCGACTTTTAGATGAGCCACACCCAAAAACCTGGTGCCACTGGGCAGGCCAGACGGAGTAGAAGACACCTGAGGCGTCCATTGAAACCCAAGTATTAGCCGGGGGCGGACATTGGCGGCAGAAAGCGAGGCCGTCTCTGCCGCCTGATTCGCTCCAAACAGCCTACAGCTTGCACCCTGGTGTGTGTCCCCATGTTCAGGACACTCGATGACCGACTTCTAGATGAGCCACACTAAAAAAACTCGGTGACACTGGGCAGGCCAGAGGGTGTAGAAAACACCTGAGGTGTCCATTGAAACCCAAGTATTAGCCGGGGGTGGACATTGGCGTCGGGAAGCGAGGCCGTCTCTGCCGCCTGATTCGCTCCAAACAGCCTACAGCTTGCAGCCTGGTGTGTCTCCCCATGTTCAGGAATTCGATGACCGATTTCTAGATGAGCCACACTCAAACACTCGGTGTCACTGGGCAGGCCAGAGGGTGTAGAAGACACATGCGGTGTCCATTGAAACCCAAGTATTAGCGGGGGGCGGACATTGGCGGCGGGCGAGATGCCGTCTTTTCGCCTTACTCGCTCCAAACAGCCTACAGCTTGCAGCCTGGTGTGTGTCCCTAAGTTCAGGACACTCGATGACCGACTTCTTGATGAGCCACACTCAAAAAGTCGGTGCCACTGGGCAGGCCAGAGTGTGTAGAAGACACCTGAGGCGTCCTTTGAAACCCAAAATATTCGCCGACGGCGGACATTGGCGGCGGGCGAGACGCCGTCTTCTCGCCTGATTCGCTCTAAACAGCCTACAGCTTGCAGCCTGGTGTGTGTCCCCATGTTCAGGAAACTCGATGACCTACTTCTAGATGAGCTACACCCAAAAACTCGATGCCACTGGGCAGGCCAGAGGGTGTAGAAGACACCTGACGCGTCTATTGAAATCCAAGTATTAGCCGGGGGCGGACATTGGCGGCGGGAAGCGAGGCCTTCTATGCCGCCTGATTCGCACTAAACAGCCTACAGCTTGCAGCCTGGTGAGTCTCCCCATGTTCAGGATACTCGATGACCGACTTCTAGATGAGCCACACTCAAAAACTCGGTGTCACTGGGCAGGCCAGAGGGTGTAAAAGACACCTGAGGTGTCCATTGAAATCCAAGTATTAGCCGGGGGCGGACATTGGCGGCGGGCGAGATGCTCTCTTTTCGCCTGACTAGCTCCAAACAGCCTACAGCTTGCAGACTTGTGCGTGTCCACATGTTCAGGACATTCGATGACCGACTTCCAGATGAGCCACACTCAAAAACTCGGTGTCACTGGGCAGGCCAGAGGTTGTAGAAGAAACCTGCGGTGTTCATTGAAACCCAAGTATTAGCCGGGGGCGGACATTGGCTGCGGGCGAGATGCCGTCCTTTCGCCTTACTCGCTCCAAACAGCCTACAGCTTGCAGCCTGGTGTGTGTCCCTATGTTCAGAACATTCGATGCCCGACTTCTAGATGAGCCACACTCAAAAAGTCGGCGCCACTGGGCAGGCCAGAGTGTGTAGAAGACACGTGGGGTGTCAATTGAAACCCAAGTATTAGCCGACGGCGGACATTGGCGGCGGGCGAGATGCCGTCTTTACGCCTGATTCGCTCCAAAGAGCCTACAGCATGCAGCCTTGTGTGTGTCCCCATGTTCAGGACACTCGATGGTTGACTTCTAGATGAGCCACACTCAAAAACTTGATGCCACTGGGCAGGCCAGAGTGTGTAGTAGACACCTGAGGCGTCCATTGAAACCCAAGTATTAGCCGACGGCGGACATTGGCGGCGGGCGAGATGCCGTCTTTTCGCCTGATTCGCTCCAAACAGCCTACAGCTTGCAGCCTGGTGTGTGTCCCCATGTTCAGGACACTCGATGACCGACTTCTAGATGAGCTACACTCAAAAACTCGGTGCCACTGGGCAGGCCAGATGGTGTAGAAGACACCTGATGCGTCCATTGAAATTCAAGTATTAGCCGGGGGCGGACATTGGCGGCGGGAAGCAAGGCGTCTCTGCCGCCTGATTCGCTCTAAACAGCCTACAGCTTGCAGCCTGGTGTGTGTCCCCATGTTCAGGACACTCGATGACCGACTTATAGATCAGCAACACTCAAAAACTCGGTGCCACTGGGCAGGCCAGAGGGTGTAGAAGATACCTGAGGCGTCCATTGAAACCCAAGTATTAGCCGACGGCGGACAATTGGCTGGGGGCGAGATTCCGTCTCTGCCGCCTGATTCGCTCCAAACAGCCTACAGCTTGCAGCCTGGTGTGTCTCTCCATGATCAGGACACTCGATGACCGCCGACTTCTAGATGAGCCACACTCAAAATGTCGGTGTCACTGGGCAGCCCAGAGGGTGTAGTAGACACCTAAGGTGTCCATTGAAATCCAAGTATTAGCCGGGGGCGGACATTGGCGGCGGGCGAGATGCCCTCTTTTCGCCTGACTCGCTCCAAACAGCCTACAGCTTGCAGCCTGGTGTGTGTCCCCATGTTCAGGACAATCGATGACCGACTTCTAGATGAGCCACACTAAAAAAACTCGGTGATACTGGGCAGGCCAGAGGGTGTAGAAGACACCTGAGGTGTCCATTGAAACCCAAGTATTAGCCGGGGGCGGACATTGGCGGCGGGAAGCGAGGCCGTCTCTGCCGCCTGATTCGCTCCAAACAGCCTACAGCTTGCAGCCTGGTGTGTCTCCCCATGTTCAGGACACTCGATGACCGACTTCTAGATGAGCCACACTCAAACACTCGGTGTCACTGGGCAGGCCAGAGGGTGTAGAAGAAACCTGCGGTGTCCATTGAAACCCAAGTATTAGCCGGGGGCGGACATTGGCGGCGGGCGAGATGCCGTCTTTTCGCCTGAATCGCTCCAAACAGCCTACAGCTTGCAGACTGGTGTGTGTCCCTAAGTTCAGGACACTCGATGACCAACTTCTTGATGAGCCACACTCAAAAAGTCGGTGCCACTGGGCAGGCCAGAGTGTGTAGAAGACACCTGAGGCGTCCATTGAAACCCAAAGTATTCGCCGACGGCGGACATTGGCGGCGGGCGAGATGCCGTCTTTTCGCCTGATTCGCTCCAAACAGCCTACAGCTTGCAGCCTGGTGTGTGTCCCCATGTTCAGGACACTCGATGATTGACTTCTAGATGAGCCACACTCAAAAACTCGGTGCCACTGGGCAGGCCAGAGTTTGTAGAAGACACCTAAGGCGTCCATTGAAATCCAAGTATTAGCAGACGGCGGACATTGGCGGCGGGCGCGATGCCTTCTTTTCGCCTTACTCGCTCCAAACAGCCTACAGCTTGCAGCCTGGTATGTGTCCCTATGTTCAGGACACTCGATGATTGACTTCTAGATGGGCCACACTGAAAAACTCGGTGCCACTGGGCAGGCCAGAGTTTGTAGAAGACACCTGAGGCGTCCATTGAAAACTAAGTATTAGCCGACGGCGGACATTGGCGGCGGGCGCGATGCCTTCTTTTCGCCTTACTCGCTCCAAACAGCCTACAGCTTGCAGCCTGGTGTGTGTCCCCATGTTCAGGACACTCGATGACCAACTTCTAGATGAGCTACACTCAAAAACTCGGTGCCACTGGGCAGGCCAGAGGGTGTAGAAGACACCTGTTGCGTCTATTGAAATCCAAGTATTAGCCGGGGGCGGACATTGGCGGCGGGAAGCGAGGCCTTCTATGCCGCTTGATTTGCTCTAAACAGCCTAAAGCTTGCAGCCTGGTGAGTCTCAACATATTCAGGATACTCGATGACCGACTTCTAGATGAGCAACACTCAAAAACTTGGTGTCACTGGGCAGGCCAGAGGGTGTAAAAGACACCTGAGGTGTCCATTGAAATCCAAGTATTAGCCGTGGGCGGACATTGGCGGCGGGCGAGATGCCGTCTTTTCGCCTGACTCGCTCCAAAGAGCCTACAGCTTGCAGACTTGTGCGTGTCCACATATTCAGGACATTCGATGACCGACTTCCAGATGAGCCACACTCAAAAACTCGGTGTCACTGGGCAGGCCAGAGGTTGTAGAAGACACCTGCGGTATCCATTGAAACCCAAGTATTAGCCGGGGGCGGACATTGGCGGCGGGCGAAATGCCGTCTTTTCGCCTGACTCGCTCCAAACAGCCTACAGCTTGCAGCCTGGTGTGTGTCCCTATGTTCAGGACACTCGATGACCGACTTCTGGATGAGCCACACTCAAAAGTCGGTGCCACTGGGCAGGCCAGAGTGTGTAGAAGACACCTGAGGCATCAATTGAAACCAAAGTATTAGCCGACGGCGGACATTGGCGGCGGGCGAGATGCCTTCTTTTCGCCTGATTCGCTCCAAACTGCCTACAGCTTGCAGCCTGGTGTGTGTCCCCATGTTCAGGACACTCGATGATTGACTTCTAGATGAGCCACACTCAAAAACTCGGTGTCACTGGGCAGGCCGGAGGGTGTAGAAGACACATGAGGCGTCCATTGAAACCCAAGTATTAGCTGGGGGCGGACATTGGCGTCGGGAATCGAGGCCGTCTCTGCCGCCTGATTCGCTCCAAAGAGCCTACAGCTTGCAGCCTGGTGTGTATCCCCATGTTCAGGACACTCGATGACCGACTTCTTGATGAGCGACACATTAAAAAACTCGGTGCCACTGGGCAGGCCAGAGGGTGTAGATGATACCTGAGGCGTCCATTGAAACCCAAGTATTAGCCGACGGCGGACAATTGGCGGCGGGCGAGATTCCGTCTCTGCCGCCTGATTCGCTCCAAACAGCCTACAGCTTGCAGCCTGGTGTGTCTCTCCATGATCAGGACACTCGATGACCGTCGACTTCTAGATGAGCCACACTCAAAATCTCGGTGTCACTGGGCAGCCCAGAGGGTGTAGAAGACACCTAAGGTGTCCATTGAAATCCAAGTATTAGCCGGGGGCGGACATTGGCGGCGGGCGAGATGCCGTCTTTTCACCTGACTCGCTCCAAACAGCCTACTGCTTGCAGCCTGGTGTGTGTCCCCATGTTCAGGACACTCGATGACCAATTTCTAGATGAGCCACACTCAAAAACTCGGTGTCACTGGGCAGGCCGGAGGGTGTAGAAGACACCTGAGGCGTCCATTGAAACCCAAGTATTAGCCGGGGGCGGGCATTGGCGTCGGGAATCGAGACCGTCTCTGCCGCCTGATTCGCTCCAAACTGCCTACAGCTTGCAGCCTCGTATGTGTCCCCATGTTCAAGACACTCGATGACCGACTTCTTGATGAGCCACACTCAAAAAATCGGTGCCACTGGGCAGGCCAGAGTGTGTAGAAGACACCTGAGGCGTCCATTGAAACCCGACTATTAGCCGACTGCGGACATTGGCGGCGGGCGAGATGCCGTCTTTTCGCCTGATTTGCTCCAAACAGCCTACAGCTTGCTGCCTGGTGTGTGTCCCCATGTTCAGGATACTCGATGACCGACTTCTAAATGAGCCACACTCAAAAACTCGGTGCCACTGGGCTGGCCAGAGAATGTAGAAGACACCTGAGGCGTCCATTGAAACCCAAGTATTAGCCGACGGCGGACATTGGCGGCGGGCGAGATGCCGTCTTTTCGCCTGATTCGCTCCAAACAGCCTACAGCTTGCAGCCTGGTGTGTGTCCCCATGTTCAGGACACTCGATGACCGACTTCTAGATGAGCCACACTCAACAACTTGGTTTCACTGGGCAGGCCAGAGTGTGTAGAAGACACCTGATGCATCCATTGAAACCCAAGTATTAGTCGACGGCGACATTGGCGGCGGGCGAGATGCTGTCTTTTCGCCTGATTCGCTCTAAACAGCCTACAGCTTGCAGCCTGGTGTATGTTCCCATGTTCAGGACATTCGATGACCGACTTTTAGATAAGCAACACTCAAAAACTAGGTGCCACTGGGCAGGCCAGAGTGTGTAGAAGAAACCTGAAAGCGTCCATTGAAACCCAAGTATTAGCCGACGGCGGACATTGGCGGCGGGCGAGATGCCGTCATTTCGCCTGATTCGCTCCAAAGAGCCAACAGCTTGCAGCCTGGTGTGTGTCCCCATGTTCAGGACACTCGATGACCGACTTCTTGATGAGCCACATTCAAAAACTCGGTACCACTGGGCAGACCAGAGTGTGTTGAAGTCACCTGAGGCTTCCATTGAAACCCAAGTATTAGCCGACGGCGGACATTGGCGACGGGCGAGATGCCTTCTTTTCGCCTGATTCGCTCCAAACAGCCTAAAGCTTGCAGCCTGGAGTGTGCCCACATGTTCAAGACATTCAATGACCGACTTCTAGGTGAGCCACACTCAAAAACTAAGTGCCACTGGGCAAGCCAGAGGGTGTAGAAGACACCTGAGGCGTCTATTGAAATCCAAGTATTAGCCGGGGGCGGACATTGGCGCCGGTAAGCGAAGCCCTCTCTGCCGCCTGATTCGCTCCAAACAGCCTACAGCTTGCAGCCAGGTGTTTGTCCCCATGTTCAGGACACTCGATGACCAACTTCTAGAAAAGCCACACTCAAAAACTCGGTGCCACTGGGCAGGCCAGAGTGTGTAGAAGACACCTGAGGCGTCCCTTGAAACCCAAGTATTAGCCTACGGCGGACATTGGAGGCGGGCGAGATGCCTTCTTTTCGCCCGATTCGCTCCAAGCAGCCTACAGCTTGCAGCCTAGTGTGTGTCCCCACATTCAGGACAATCTATGACCGACTTCCAGATGTGCCACACTCAAAAACTCAGTGCCACTGGGCAGGCCAGTGGGTGTAGAAGACACCTGAGACCTATATTGAAACCCAAGTATTCGCCGACGGCGGACATTGGCGGCGGGCGAGATGCCGTCTTTTCGCCTGATTCGCTCAAAACAGCCTACAGCTTGCAGCCTGGTTTGTGTCCCCATGTTCAGGACACTCGATGACCGACTTCTAGATGAGCCACACTCAAGAACTTGGTGCCACTGGGCAGGCAAGAGAGATTAGAAGACACCTGAGGCGTCCATTGAAACCCAAGTATTAGCCTGGGGCGGACATTGGCGGCGGGAAGCGAGGCACTCTCTGCGCCAGATTCGCTCCAAACAGCTTACAGCTAGCAGCCTGGTGTGTCTCCCCATGTTTAGGACACTCGATGACCGACTTCTTCATGAGCAATACTCAAAAACTCGGTGTCACTGGGCAAGCCAGAGGGTATAGAAGACACCTGAGGTGTCCATTGAAATTCAAGTATTAGCCGGGGGCGGATATTGGCGGCGGGCGAGATGCCGTCTTTTCGCCTGATTCGCTCCAAACAGCCTACAGCTTGCAGCCTGGTGTGTGTCCCATGTTCAGGACACTCGATGACCGACTTCTAAATGAGCCACACTCAAAAACTCGGTGTCACTGGGCAGGCCAGAGGGTGTAGAAGACACCTGAGGCGTCCATTGAAAACCAAGTATTAGCCGGGGACGGACATTGGCGGCGGGAATCGAGGCCCTCTCTGCCGCCTGATTCGTTCCAAACAGCCTACAGCTTGCAGCCTGGTGTATGTCCCCATGTTCAGGACACTCGATGGCCGACTTCTGGATGAGCCACACTCAAAAACTCGGTGCCACTGGGCAGGCCAGAGTGTGTAGAAGACACCTGAGGCATCCATTGAAATCCAAGTATTAGCCGACGGCGGTCATTGGCGGCGGGCGAGATGACGTCTTTTCGCCTGATTCGCTCCAAACAGCGTACAGCTTGCAGCCTGGTTTGTGTCCCCATGTTCAGGACACTCGATGACTGACTTCTAGATGAGCCACACTCAAAAACTCGGTGTCACTGGGCAGGCCAGATGGTGTAGCAGACACTTGAGGTGTCCATTGAAACCAAAGTATTAGCCGGTGGCGGACATTGGCGGCGTGAAGCGAGGCCTTCTCTGCTGCATGATTCGCTCCAAACAGCCTACAGCTTGCAACCTGGTTTGTGTCCCCATGTTCAGGACACTCGATGACCGACTTCTAGATGAGCCACACACAAACACTCGGTGTCACTGGGCAGGCTAGACGGTGTAATAGACACCTGAGGTGTCCATTGAAACCCAAGTATTAGCCGGGGGCGGACATTCGCGGCGGGAATCGAGGCCTTCTTTTCGCCTGACTCGCTCCAAACAGCCTACAACTTGCAGCCTGGTGTGTGTCCCCATGTTCAGGACACTCGATGACCGACTTCTAGATAAGCCACACTCAAAAACTCGGTGTCACTGGGCAGGCCAGAGGGTGTAGAAGACACCTGAGGCGTCCATTGAAATCCAAGTATTAGCCGGGGCGGACATTGGCGGTGGGAAGCGAGGCCCTCACTGCCGCCTGATTCGCTCCAAACAGCCTACAGCTTGCAGCCTGGTGTGTGTCCCCATGTTCAGGACCCTCGATGACCGACTTCTGGATGAGCCACACTCAAAAACACGGTTCCACTGGGCAGGCCAGAGTGTGTAGAAGACACCTAAGGAGTCCTTTAAAACCCAAGCATTAGCCGGGGGCGGACATTGGCGGCGGGAAGCGAAGCCGTCTCTGTCGCCTGATTCGCTCCAAACAGCCTACAGCTTGCAGCCTCGTGTGTGTCCCCATGTTCAGGACACTCGATGACCGACTTCCAGATGAGCCACACTAAAAAAGTCGGTGTCACTGGGCAAGCCAGAGGGTGTAAAAGACACCTGAGGCATCCATTGAAATCCAAGTATTAGCCGACGGCGGACATTGGCGGCGGGCGAAATGCCGTCTTTTCGCCTGATTCGCTCCAAACAGCGTACAGCTTGCAGCCTGGTGTGTGTCCCCATGTTCAGGACACTCGATGACCAACTTTTAAATGAGCCACACTCAAACACTTGGTGCCACTGGGCAGGCCGGAGTATGTAGAAGACACCTGAGGCGTCCATTGAAATCCAAGTATTAGCCGACGGCGACATTGGCGGCAGGCGAGATGCCCTCTTTTCGCCTGATTCGCTCCAAACAGCTTACAGCTTGCAGCCTGGTGTGTGTCCCCATGTTCAGGACACTCGATGACCGACTTTTTGATGAGCCACACTCAAAAACTTGGTGCCACTGGGCAGGCCAGAGGGTTTAGAAGACACCTGAGGCGTCCATTGAAACCCAAGTATTAGCCGGGGGCGGACATTGGCGGCGGGCGAGATGCCCTCTTTTCGCCTGACTCGCTCCAAACAGCCTACAGCTTGCAGCCTGGTGTGTGTCCCCATGTTCAGGACACTCGATGACCGACTTCTAGATGGGCCAGATGGTGTAGATGTCACCTGAGGCATCCATTGAAACTCAAGTATTAGCCGGAGGGCGGACATTGGCGGCGGGAAGCGAGGCCTTCTCTGCCGCCTGATTCGCTCCAAACAGCCTACAGCTTGCAGCCTGGTGTGTCTCCCCATGTTAAGGACACTCGATGACCAACTTCTGGATGAGCCACACTCAAAAACTAGGTGTCACTGGGCAGGCCAGAGGGTGTAGAAGACACTTGAGGTGTCCATTGAAATCCATGTATTAGCCGGGGGCGGACATTGGCGGCGGGCGAGATGCCCTCTTTTCGCCTGACTCGCTCCAAACAGCCTACAGCTTGCAGCCTGGTGTGTGTCCCCATGTTCAGGACACTCGATGACCAACTTTTAAATGAGCCACACTCAAACACTTGGTGCCACTGGGCAGGCCGGAGTATGTAGAAGACACCTGAGGCGTCCATTGAAATCCAAGTATTAGCCGACGGCGACATTGGCGGCAGGCGAGATGCCCTCTTTTCGCCTGATTCGCTCCAAACAGCTTACAGCTTGCAGCCTGGTGTGTGTCCCCATGTTCAGGACACTCGATGACCGACTTTTTGATGAGCCACACTCAAAAACTTGGTGCCACTGGGCAGGCCGGAGTATGTAGAAGACACCTGAGGCGTCCATTGAAATCCAAGTATTAGCCGACGGCGACATTGGCGGCAGGCGAGATGCCCTCTTTTCGCCTGATTCGCTCCAAACAGCTTACAGCTTGCAGCCTGGTGTGTGTCCCCATGTTCAGGACACTCGATGACCGACTTTTTGATGAGCCACACTCAAAAACTTGGTGCCACTTGGCAGGCCAGAGGGTTTAGAAGACACCTGAGGCGTCCATTGAAACCCAAGTATTAGCCGGGGGCGGACATTGGCGGCGGGCGAGATGCCCTCTTTTCGCCTGACTCGCTCCAAACAGCCTACAGCTTGCAGCCTGGTGTGTGTCCCCATGTTCAGGACACTCGATGACCGACTTCTAGATGGGCCAGATGGTGTAGATGTCACCTGAGGCATCCATTGAAACTCAAGTATAAGCCGGGGGCGGACATTGGCGGCGGGAAGCGAGGCCTTCTCTGCCGCCTGATTCGCTCCAAACAGCCTACAGCTTGCAGCCTGGTGTGTCTCCCCATGTTAAGGACACTCGATGACCAACTTCTGGACGAGCCACACTCAAAAACTAGGTGTCACTGGGCAGGCCAGAGGGTGTAGAAGACACCTGAGGTGTCCATTGAAATCCATGTATTAGCCGGGGGCGGACATTGGCGGCGGGCGATATGCCCTCTTTTCGCCTGACTCGCTCCAAACAGCCTACAGCTTGCAGCCTGGTGTGTGTCCCCATGTTCAGGACACTCGATGACCGACTTCTAGATGAGCCACACTCAAAAACTCGGTGTCACTTGGCAGGCCAGAGGATGTAGAAGACACCTGAGGCGTCCATTGAAACCCAAGTATTAGCCGGGGACGGACATTGGCGGCGGGAAGCGAGGCCGTCTCTGCCGCCTTATTCGCTCCAAACAGCCTACAGCTTGCAGCCTGATGTGTGTCCCCATGTTCAGGACACCCGATGACCGACTTTTAGATGAGCCACACTCAAAAACTCGGCGCCACTGGGCAGGCCAGAGTTTTTAGAACACACCTGATGCAGCCATTGAAACCCAAGTATTAGCAGACCGTGGACATTGGCGGCGGGCGAGATGCCGTCTTTTCGCCTGATTCGCTCCAAACAGCCTACAGCTTGCTGCCTGGTGTGTGTCCCCATGTTCAGGACACTCGATGACCGACTTCTAGATGAGCCACACTCAAAATCTCGATGCCACTGGGCAGGCCAGAGGGTGTAGAAGACACCTGAGGCGTCCATTGATCTCCAAGTATTAGCCGACGGCGGACATTGGCGCTTCTGGATTGGAATAAATCGTCTGTATATTCTCGCAATAACAAGTAACCAGATGTAAAATTTGAATACAACTGGTCTATAGTTTTCTTTTTTTGTTATTGAATTTGGTTTTACGCCATTTTTACAGATTTCAGGTTATTTATAGCATATCAAGTTTTACTATAAGTTATCGAGATTCGAACCTACGATGTAGGTGGTGCATAATGTTTCAGGTATTTAACAAAAAGTAACATATTTCTATATTTTACTTCTTCACGAAGCCGATACAAACCTTAAATTTACTTTAAATCGTATAGATTGTATTCTTTTGACACATAGAACATAGACTTGAGATAAACGGAAACAAAATAAAGAGTAAGCATAATTTATCTTTATTGGTTAAACTGTTTTCAAATGACAAAATAAAGTCAGCAGTGCGCTTATCCTTTTATCAGCTAGATATTTCTTCAGGCAATTGACCAGAACTGAAAATAATGAGATAATAATTATGTAAGTTTTCATTTATTTGTACACAAAACCGTTGATTTACTAAATAAACTATCTATTTGAACTGTTTACCCAATAGTATTTGGCTAGCATATTTTACTACGTTTAACTAGAGTGTCATTTATCAACAATGGCATCGTAAGTATCAACTTCATTATAATATGTAAATAATTCATGGTGTGTTGGTTGTTTGCATTGCATACACTTTTGCGTAAAATTGGACAATGTGTGTTTTTATGATATGATAATAAACATTAAGAAATAAAATCAGAAATAAAAATGTACCAAACAGACTCTCGACGAAGCACAATTCATATACTTTTTATATGTATTGCTTTCTTTCTGCTAATAATAGCTCATTTTTTTCCTGACAAACTTACATTTACTAGATGCGCGTCTAATGAAACAGTAATATTGATGTCCACGTAATATATTGAATCTAGATATTCTGTATACACGATTTAACGCTTCGAAGAGTGCTATATCTTGGATGTCATATTTCGGCCACATATCTGTATTTGTTAGATAACCTCTACATAGCGTGAAATAGATAAGAAAACTTATGATACTGTTTTTTTCTTGAGGGAGGATATATCACACATCCTTTGAACTGTTAACTTGTATCTGAAGGGCAACTGAGTAGTTCACATTTGGGTTAAAGTTTCAGTCAGTATTAAGTTACGCAGAATTACTTTTTTGCAATTGCAAATAAATTTTGTATGTGTTCATAAGGGAGCCAGTTTTTGAAAACAATTCATTTATTTGAACATACTATTTACATGTAATCTGCAACATCTGTTTGTGACATATTGTTTGCAAATTGCAAATAGTCATTTAATTTAAACTGCATAGAGTTACATTTAAATGTCAATTAAAGTAATTATATTGATAGATAAGTATATTAATAGATTTTAAGACTATTACTGTTAAAACGAAATGTACCTTGGCAATGTTTTAGTGTACGAAATTATTACATGTGATATGAATTCAAAAAGTTGTCCGTGTCCAGAAAGAAAGCTGCATTATTTGCAATACATCTTTAGCATACCATTGTATTGACATTATGGACTGGTCAACGATTTGCGTGAATAAAACAAATAATGAACGTGGCTTATTCAATGAACGTGACAACACTTACTTATCATTGTAAATGTTTATTTAGATATAAAATAATCATATTATAATTAGTTACACATATAACAATACAAACACAATATGCTTATATGAGGTGTGAATGAATGAACGTAAGTCGACAATAAAGCTCTTGTTAATGTCTCCCTTACCAATAAAAATAAGGTTATTGCGCCCACGAAATTAGAGAAAATCGGTTGGGCATTATGTTTGTTGAAAATGCTCAAAAAATGGTAACATATTTTGTACATATGAGAACATTGGAACATCTTCATTTTTTTCTGCCAAGTTTTGATGGCATTGGGTACTGTTTGGTGAAGATATAGCAGTTTAAAGATGCGTAGTGATACACTGCAACAAATGGGCAGAAATTTCAAAAATGAAGGGGTGTCATCAAAACATCAAAATTGTGAAAAGGCAACCTGGTCAACTCCATGCTTTTGCCTGCATATTAGTCATATTTCAACGTTACTGCATTATTTAATCAGAGAGACCGCAACTTTAGCATTTACTTATGTATTGGACAAAGGTGATATTTTAAGAACATCCATCTGCATAATAATACATAACACAGCATCGATGGCTGCAATAAACAATGATAGGATACGAACAACGAAATAAGTATTCGATAAACTATTCTTATATAAAAATCGACAAACTATTGAAAGAGTAGTTTTCTGCACAACTGTCCTTTATTGAAAGCTGTAACAGACAACTGTGCTGGCGATTAAGTAAATTCTCTTTAGATGGAACTCCATTCAATTAGTCACTGAATCAATCTATTCATAAATGTTAAAAAAGTAATATTATACTAGTTTGCAGTGTTACAAATATGTACAACTTGTCGCAATCAATGTCTGTTCTCATTCATCGTATGTAACTGAGAACACTTTATAAAAGTTCTGTTTCACTGGGATTTTCATATGAACGTTAAAGGGAATATGTCAGGATTTTTCAAACCTTTAAAATTGGCTTAAAATATATTTTCCAACATATCATGCCTATATATACTCACTGACCCCGTATTGCCGGAAGGAAAGTTTGCGTTTAATTTCAGAGGCAAACATTCGTCTCTATTGTAATTTATTTAAGGGCCATTAATATATTTAAACATGCCAAAATAATATATTAAAAAATATATTTCCTATTTCGTGCTTAATGTTTATGTCGTTCTACGATTCCTAACTCGGGCTTACTGTATATGTACATAACACTAGTAGACTGAATATACCGGAAAGAAATATGTCATATTACCTAATTTAATAAAAGTAGTAAATATCAATAATTTGGACCAAATAAGTGTTTCGGACAGTTTCTATATGTTTTTACCTACTAAATCTGATAAGTTAGGTCGAAACTCTAATTATTGACTTTGTAATCGCGTCTATCAAGATGGGTCTCATAACATAATATAAACAATAGTTGAAGAGATATTTAATTTAAAAACAAACAAACACACCTAACAAGGAATACTTTCAATTATATTATAGTGTGTCCAACTATGTATCCATCAATTTAGCTGCCAACCAACTGATATTGATTGTGTCAAAATTGACTTCGTAAATCTATACTATTAAAATTAATGTTATTAGCAAGCTGATAAACACTTAAATTATATGGTTTGCCTCCTCTGACATATAAATCAGTATTATATTACAAATAAATCTGGTATTTTTATTCAATACTTTTTAGAAAATTACTAGGTTTGGGAACAGAGCAACTGAAAAACATTATTTTAAGTGATTCAATCATTGAATATCATTCAATTATACGATGGACGCAACGTTTCATTTGTTTTCCTATTCTCATTTGAGTACTTAAGCTGATCGTAAATAAGTCGCATGTCATGTTGTTGCATTTGGGCACATTATAATTGGCATTTGAAGATTTTTTCTGTATAATTATTTAAAGACGAATTATGATGTAAAATAAACAATAACTACACGAGTGTTTGTATTTTCAACAAAAATTGAATATTGCTTAAAGAATCAGTCGAAACATTAATGGTATATGGATGCATTTTATTAAAAGATATAAAAGAATGAAAATAAAAAGTGTAATAAAACATATTTGCAGAGACATATTTCGAGACAACACAAACATTGACGTCATAAACATTGACACGGTGTGTGCAGCTGACATAGGTATGCGTCAAAATAAAACCGAACCAACTTTTTATGATTACCTGAAGCACTTGTGCAAACATTTTCATAAACCTGAAAGATAACTGTGTATTTTCCGGCTTCAAAAACACTTGGACGCCAAGGAATCTTGCAAGTACAAACCCAAAGACAATTTAGAAATTATGTGAAGATAATTTCTACATTTTTTGTCAGTGTATACAATATACATTGCATCCTAGACATTAATAGACAAAACTGACATCTAAAAATAAATATGGAAGATGTAAGTGATAAATTTGTCTGGCAGATAGATATTATAATGTATTGTTTAAAATTGATATGAATGTTAAGGTACACATGTCCTTTACAAGTAAAAAGTAATTCAATTTAGTGTGTATCCAAATATTCATTATGCAACGAAACTTTATTCATGGAAATATGTTTGCTCCAGTTAAACAGGTAAGAGTCTCGCTGTAAAACTTTCTAAGTTCTTATTTTCATATATGTGTATACTATTTTAGTTGTAATTGTACTTAATGTTTATAGTTCGATTGTGATGAAAGATCAGCGCGTTTACGGACCACTCTCGAGTCCTCTTCTTGGATATGACCAATATTGAGAATTGCTTTTTCTGGAGGAAACGGATCGAGATTGGTATCGAATTCGCAACATCTAGCTCGAGGTGCCAACATTCTATCCATTATACTACCTCGCCGCTTATTTTGTTTGAAAACATATACAAACTTCTACAATGAGGTTCTGAAATATTATACATTGTTTCCAGTGGGCGATTTATAGCTAGATATATAATGCCAGTACATTATATCAAGTATTTTACCTTACGTGAACAAATATCTGAGTCAATGAAGCTGAAACTATGTCAATATCACGAATGAAATTTTAAGTATGATGACGTACTAATGTTAATCTGACTATTAATGTATTGTTAAAAATATTTATAAACATTATTTAACATTTAAATTATCAACTTAGGTAATCTGATTTGTAGACTGAACATAAAAAATGTTTATGGAGGATTTCTTTCACATTTATGTTCTGTATATTTACAACGGGTATATTAAGGCTTCTTAAAAACAAGTCGGTAAAACATAATCAAAAATGTTGCTTCTATGATGTCATTGTATGTTTAGTGGTTTGAAACAGTAATTTCAAAATAAAATATAGATTTGTTATGATTTTATACTCTTGCAAATACATATGTGTAAGAAAATGGCTATGTACAATTTATATTTTGATTTACTTTTATATTGCCAACATTTTATAATTATATTAACATAAAGTACAAAACTATACCCGGAATATCGGCACGCTTATGAAACATAATTATATTATCATACCACGTGGACAAACTATAATATATAACTAGATTGATACGCAATATCAATTTGATTTAAAAATGAATGATTAACATTATCAAAAGTTGACGTGATACTTCTTCTCACTCTCAGTTAATGAGTACTACAATTCATATTATGTTCTACCTTTAAGCCAATCACGAAATAACGCTTGATTTTAATGCCTCACACTTAATTACCGTTCAGCTAAATCAAGCTCCTTGTCGATGAACAAGCAATTTATTGAATGTTAACGGTATTTTACATGGCAACTATTGTGTGCAATACTTCACAATCATTACTATGCTTCTCCGATATACAAAATCAGTCATTGATATAGTCTAGGCGTGTATTGACCAAGACATAAATGTACAGACCAGACTTGGTTTGGCAGAGGCCTTGATATTGTATCTATGGTTTGCATTGTAGCTAGGCGCACTCGCCGTAGTCTGGTCTGTACATTTATGTCTTGGTTATTCACAAATAATTATCTCCATATATATATCATGCATTGTGAATGAGCATCTGAAAAGATCCCAAAAATCGTAACTTCCGTTGTTGTGAATTTAATTATCTCCCTTTATGAAATTAAATATATATGAATTCACTGTATCTATATGATCCAACGGGTTTATAAATCTGTCCTTTATATAGCATGTCAGTAGTCATAAATCCTTAACTGGATCCTACTCATATAAAGCTATCACTTCATGTATGTAAATTTGTCCACCCTGTCCAGATGTGTTGCATGTAATTCCATAGTAAATAAGTCATGGTTGACACCAAATTTATTAGTTTGGCAGAGGCCTTGATATTGTATCTATGGTTTGCATTGTAGCTAGGCGCACTCGCCGTAGTCTGGTCTGTACTTTTATGTCTTGGTTATTCACAAATAATTATCTCCATATATATATATATATATATATATATATATGTGTGTGTGTGTGTGTGTGTGTGTGTGTGTGTGTGTGTGTGTGTGTGTGTGTCAGAAATCTTAAGTTAATCAAAGTTCAAGTACCTAACAGTACTGATGGACGGTCTTTTATAGAATATCCATACTCCTTCCGTATTTGATTGATATTGTTGTAACGCTTGGTTTATTGTTTACAGCATGTCTTAAATATGAAAGACTACAAATTCCACAATATAGTTTTTTTTCTTTTTTGTGTTTTGTAAATTGTAATCCATACCTCGTGCCACAGCAGTCAGTATGCCAACCAAGCCATCAATATGTAAGTCTGGTTATAAAGCACAGCAAAAAAGAGGTACATATTTTTCTCCCAGGACAGTAAAATCTAGTCAGCGAATACAATATTATCTCCCCTGACAGTAAAATTTAGTCGGAGGATATACAATTATCTTGCATAAAGCATAAAGTAATTTACCATTTTCAAAGTTATATTTACTTTATCTCATCCCATATTCGAAATAAGATTTAAGCATTCGCATTGATAGAAAAATAAAACAATTAGGCTGTATGTGAGAAACGGAATCCATCACAGATATATGGTGCAGATTTAGAGATTCGAACCTTCAATATCAGTGTTTCTGGGAGCCGCAGCAGTGTCTCGGTTCCCACAAAATCATCGCAATGATGGACCGAATTGTATTTTCCCGACCATATATATATATTTTTTTATATGAAAGTTTTAATTGTATTTAACGATTTGACAAGTATTAGTATTTGATTTGTTAATGCTTGCTTATATTTATCTATGGAGTAAAGGGTTAAAAGGCTTTTAATATCTACGAAGGGCCATCAGGGACCCAAAAAGGGATGAAATAGTGATTAGTCTTGTTTAAGGATCCTCCATGGCCAAGTGGTCTAAGGCGCCGTCTCAAGATCACTTACCTCTCACCGCTATGGTCGTAGGTTCGAGTCCCGCTCGCTCCTAAAACTTTATGTGAGAAAGTTTCCAGTTACTTGCGGAAGGACGGTGGTTCTACTCAGTCTGACTCAGTCTGAGGTCTTCCTCCACCAGTAAAACTGGATATGCCATATATAACCTGAAATGTGTTGAAAATGGCGTTAAACCCCATTCAAAAAAAAAAATATATTTATTACATGCCAAAAACGAAAATCGAGGGAAAAAAATAATCCCTATCTCATACGATAATTTTTGGCGGGCGATCGACGACGATATAAGCAGGGTTATGCCTTAATTTTGCATTTAATCACATCATCAAATACTGTGATCGAAATCGCTTTCCGTCTTTTTTCGGGTCACCTTAAAATAGTTATGATAATTATGAATTAACTTTGAAATATGTTTTTAATCTCTATTTTTTAGTTATTTTTCAATATTTATCTACACACTATACATCAGCATTTAGTATCAGCAATATATTTAGCGGCGATTTTTAAGTGATCAAAACCCACTAACACCATCATACTGTACTGATTTCTTGGTTCTTTCTATGTATCCATACTTGACAGATGATATATTCCTTAAGCGTTGTATCGAATTTAGATCAGTTCAGTTTGAGAGTATAACAAATGTAGTTGTATATTGTAACACTCAAGTTCACCATAGTAATGATAGTTTTTAGATTAGTTTTTTATTAGTTTCACGCAGCAGATGCTTTATTTGATAAAGTCATTGCGATACACTATATATAAATTAAATATATAACAAAATTCTCTTTATGCTATGCATCTGATGTTAGTCTTTAAAAAATATGAACGTAACTATTGATTATCGATCTATCTTTATAACGAAGCACCTATTGAAATACCAATATACTATTTCTGAAATAATATTGAGTAACCTTTGGTTGAATGTTGAATGAACGTCTGGAATGAAAGGCCCTTTTTCTACACGCGTCTCTTTAAATGTTGAGGTATGTGATACAGTCAACACTTAAGACTTGTTTTCTTTTAACAACGTACATTTGTGATACCACAATAATAACATGTTGAATCCAATACTCAAACATATGTTTTCAATTCAGTTGTATTAATGTTTTAACGCAATGTATTGCTCGTTTTCGATCACATTTCAGTTTGCATTTTATTTAATAAAAAAATTAGTTTTTTTAATATCGTTGTCCCTGTTATCATGACTTTGATTCTCTGTGGTTGGGTGGTCTAAGGCACCGTCTCCTGATCACTTACATCTCACCGCTCAGGCCGTACGTGTCAGGCTCGCCGGTCCAAAAACTGTGAGAACGTTTGACAGTTACTTACGGAATAAAGCTGATTCAATTAAATTGGATATGCCATATATAACCTGAAATGTGTTGAAAGTTAAATTAAAACCCATTCAAAACAAAATATAATAATCATGATTAATTCAATTATCAGGATTTAGTTTCATTGCATGCATTCGAGTGTGTATGGCAATGCCTCAGAGTAGGCCCTGTACATTATTGGAAGAAGAAGATGTATCATTGTTTCAAAAAAACAAAAATAAGATATGTATAATAATAATATTGTGTATTGCTATGCAATCTTGTTCTTCTAGTGACTGAACCTATCTAAACGTTCCGTGTTTGGTAGATTGCCCTTATTTGGTATTGTAAAAGGCATGTTCATATATCCGCATATTTTTACACGTTATAGTTATTAACTATAACACTTAGCAATTTCAATACAGAAAAGTCGCAACTCATACTTTAACCAAAAAAAAAAAGCTATATCATAATGTTACTGTTTTAAAACGAAAGAATTGATTTCAAAAACTGATTAAAGCTGAGCATATTCGTTTTTACTGGTTTCCCTTGAGCCAATAAATGCGTAACATCAAACAAACAGCAACTTTCCTAAGTCGTGCAGCTTTAATAAGAAATAACAAAGCCCTGATTTTGGTTCGTTTATTTTCAATGGCGCCATGTCATCCCTTACAGTCTAAGATAAACATATCATTAGACTTTACTCTGTGTATTTTAGATATATACGATACAGTATAATACAAATCACACATGCAATAAATGTGGAGTAATGATGAATATTTAAATAAAACATGCACATTTAAATGATGAACAATTTTATTTCAAAGATAGACGATAAGGCTCAACTAAAAATATGCTCCTTTGATAGACATGGTGGTACGTATCGTGCACAGTAAACACATACTTGATATTTATAACGTGTAATCGTTTACAGTCCACTTCTTTTACCTCTATGTCTTCTCCATGTTGCAAGAAGCCCCCAGATATTATAGTGTTTGTATTTGTAAATATGACTCTTTCTAACATAATTATATTATTTTATGTATACTACATTAACACAATACAAATCATACGGTTATCTGAAAGTATTAGAGAATACATTGTAAGGTTAGTTAGCCTTAAATAATTTTGGGAAGGTAGTGTAATGGATAGAGTGTTGGTCTTTCACGTTAGAGGTTGCGGGTATAATCCCCCCCCCCCCCTCGACCACACGCATCTCATAAAACAACACTCAGTACTGGTTCTTACCAGGAAGCAGATTCGAGAACGGTTCATATAAGCTCTCAGCTGCCATCGCAAAATAGATTAACATAAACTAAAGGCTGTCAAAAGGTCATATTACATATATAATTTTGTGAAAATACGGAATGGTCTGAAAATAATGTTTAGCTATGAAAGGTAAAACTGAAATCAATATTTTTTATTAATTGATTGATTTATTTGGCGTCATTTTCATGTCATCGAGAGGTAACAGACTTCCTAATCATCTTTCCAGGATCCTGAAAGGTATTCATGTACATCCATCTCCGCATGTAACTGATAACGTTTCCGTTTAATTCAGTGGTATCGTATAATTACCATTACGGATATTCAAACCGGGCGAGGTTTCGAATTCACAGCCCTTTGATTGACAGTCTGTCGTGCTATATTGAAAAGTGTGAAGTCAATATACAGTTCAATATAAACTAAAAATTGGAAAATGTTAAAAAATAGACTTTGATCAAAATAAATTAAATCAATAACGTTATTTGTGAAATAAGTTATGTGAGAAATTCATAAGTTCTACAGAAGAAGATATTCATAACCGATCTGTATTACATAGATACGAGGATGCACTTGCAAAGACTTTAAAGGTATATTGTGTGTTACAACAGAAACATTTATCCTTACCTTTATAAGAATTATGTGCGAATCGAATTAAACCCAATACCCAATAAAACGATCATGATATATTAATATATATATTGCTATAAACAAAATTGCTTTATAGAATAAACAATATGTTATTAAACTAAACTACCAAACGCCACCTAACAATACCGTTAGCTATATACAATATGATTCAAACAAACAACGCAAAGTATGCACTTAGTCACGTATCAAAAAAGTGCCAATGGATACATCTTCTTGCTCACTTATGGAAGTGTGCTGACTAGTTTGTATGACTAGTTTCTCTCATCAAAGACATTATCAATACTGAATATTGCTCAGTTCAATAAGATGGCACCAAGTGTATGTTGTAACTCTCAAACCTGCAAATTGTCTTTAATAATCTTAGCCACTTTATGCTGGTTTAATGTAATTTCTAATGATTTATTATTGTTTTGTTATATAACAGTATTATAATGCATTTGAAATATATAAAAGCTCCACTTAATTCATAAAGTTGATAATACCCTTGCATAAATATGAAAATGACTGCCGATTAATAATACATATTTACAAGCTACATAAAACAATAGAAAGTATCGATAATGATCAATAATATTCACAAATAATTATCTCCATATAAATTCCATGCATTGTGAATGAGCATCTGAAAAGATCCCAAAAATCGTAAATTGCGTTGTTTTGAATTTAATTATTTCCCTTTATGAAATTAAATATATATGAATTCACTGTATCTATATTATCCAACTGGTTTATAAATATGTCCTTTATATCGCATGTGAGTAGTCATGAATCCTTAACTGGATCCTACTCATATAAAACTATCAGTTCATTTATGTCAATTTGTCAACCCTGTCCAGATGTGTTGCATGTAATTCCATAGTAAATAAGTCATATTCGACACCAAATTTATTGGTTTGGCAGAGGCCTTGATATTGTATCTATGGTTTGCATTATAGCTAGGCGCACTCGCCGTAGTTTGGTCTGTACATTTAAGTCTTGGTTATTCACAAATAATTATCTCCATATATATATATATATATATATATATATATATATATATATATATATATATATATATATCATGCATTGTGAATGAGCATCTGAACATATTCAAAAATCGTAAACTCCGTTGTTGTGAATTTAAATATCTCCCTTTATATATATATAATATTTATATATATATTTATTTATATATCTGACATTCGTGACTATCATAGATACTAACATAAGGACTCACACCACTATTATCTACCTTGGGTACTCCTTACCTACAGGTGAAGGAGGTAGAAAAAACTTTAGTTCTACTTTCTTCTTTTATTCAAGGCTGTGTATTGGAGTGATTTATTTATTCTTACCATAGTTTAAATGGTCAGTATATTAGAAATGACCACTGCCGGAAAGTTGATGCTAATACCAGATATCTAGGCAGTTCTGTGTCCTTTCAGAATTGTTGGTTCGAACTGCATTGTGGACGAATAATTGACATAGGATCACTTTGGAAATTGATAGGTCTCACAAAACCATTGAATTATAATACACACAACCTAATCAAGACCTGTTTTTTTCCACTTTATAACTGCAGCTCTCGAACTAGTGACGAATTTGAGCCAGGAATGTGCTGCAGATTTTGCTTTATCAAATGTTTTGGACAAAAGTGTTATAATGGAGCCCTATGCGAAATGTTATAGTGGTGTGAGACAATAAGTACCTACAACACCGCATACAACAGGTAATACAGGACAAACAAAATTTATCACTTTAGTGCAACTGGAGACCTGGATTACAATTATATAACCCGAAATATAAAACTTGATACACAAGTACGTGATTATATAACTTTTAATTTACTTTTTTTTATCTCATTAAGTTATATTTTCTATATACTTATATAACATCAATGTATCGAAAAGTCGTATCAATTCTAATATTCTATTCTAACCTGAAATACTTTAGGAAATACATTGCCGCGGCTAGAGACAAGAAACACAACATAAGACACTTCCGGATGAATCAGTTTGATAAAAAGTGGTACACATATTATTTTTTCAAAATTTTAGAATTGGTAGATTTTTTTTTTAATTCACTATACAATGAGCCCTTATTGCTAAAACGGTAGCTAAATATATTAAAGGGTATAATATATTAAAAAAGTGTTCTCATTACTTGCTCCACGCAGCAAGGCTAGACTAAAATAACATTTCCTTCCTTAAATCCATTACCTCTTGGAACGTACATAATGGATTGAACTCATGAACGCATTAACCATATCATAGTATTTTATCAGCATAGGTTTTTTAACACTTATTAGTTTAAAAAATGAATACATAAATGTTTTAAACATCCTATGAATACATGTAACATATTAACTACTATAAATTTTATTGGTTTTGATAACTTTATTTGAACAACTATGAACGGACTTTTAAGAAGAATGCGGACGTTTTACGTAGTCGTTCAAATCATAAACTAAAGAATGCTACACAGTTTTTTAAGACTGTTGCTCTCTACACTTATTATATTACATATAAACCTATGGTATACGTACACAACAGATAAAAACAGTAAGTTTAAAGAGCAAATCTTAATTACGTGCACATCGGTCTGTTTGATTGGATAGCGTCATTTTGTACATATTTTGGCATGAAAGGGAGATAGATGAACGTGGTGTTATAACAATAATGCAGTACATGTTATTGCCCATTCCGAAATTACTTATTTTGTTAATATTTATATTTCTCCCGATTTATTGAAATCAAATAACACTAAGCATAAAAGAGGTCTTTGCAAAGTAGGAAGTTTAGACTTAGAGCAGTAATTAACTTAATACGGCTTCTATTATTGTCTAGAAAAAAAATGTCAGATGAACTTATCTAAAGAGAGGCGGTGGTTTACTCGGTGATATAATACAGGTAAAATAAAAATACACCTTTATTTAAAATTTCACATGAGCAAAAGAAAATAGAAAAAGTAACATCAGTAATATTAGAAGTTCTGACATGTTTTAAATTTTATTTTATACTTATTTTTTAGCAGAATATAATTTTTAAAAAATAAAAATTATTTTTATTTACAATAGTTGCGAAATAAAACCAACGAAAACTTAACGAAAAAATCAGAAAATGAAACGAACATTGTTTAACTCAGTGAAAATCAGGTGTTCTTGGTAATAATAGAAATATGCGGAAGAAGGTGGATAATACGAAATTAGGTTATAGTTGTATTTATTAAATTTCCTTAACTGGTTTCATTTTAAAAAATTATATATTCAAGAGAATAAGTATTAAAGATGTTTGTATAGTTTTGTTTAGTTATTATTTTACTTTGATTGTGAAACAAATTATTACCACTTATGACAAATCACGCTCGCAGTCACCCAGGGTAAAAGCAGTATTAAGCATATATTGGGAAATGGCTTGGTCATAGTCGTAACGTAGGATCGAAGCCAGGGTCATCCAATCCTGGGTTCAATACTCTACCACTGGACTACACACTTCACACATGTATAGTTTCTTTACTTTCAAGTCGATTATTAAATATCTTTCTTATTTCTTAAAATGCATAAATGTCATTAATAAAATATAAATATATAAGACCGGAGAGTTGCATGAAATATTTTGCAATGCGAAGATAGGTTTAGAAAAGAATAGTCATGTTTGTTTCAAGGGAGTGTTTATCTCTCTGTTTGACAAAGGTGTCTGTAAGGAATTGTTGTTATGGCAAACTGATTAAATATATACTTGTACAAGTGTAAGATAACCAGTACACAATCACAACCTCCAATAGTCAGACGCGCTACAAACTGAGCTAATCGGGCCCGGCAGTGGATTACGAAGATACAACATAAACGATTTTCTCAAATATAAAATATAGCTACCCTTCTAGTGAATAACAAGAGCATTTTATCATTGAAAATGTCTACAATCAGACCCATATTGTTTGTAAAAGATGCAAATATAAATTAAGCACCGACTGTCAACAATAACTAAATCAGGAAGAGTGCGTCTTGACATTTGTGAACCAGTTCTCGTCGTTAAAATATTGCAACAAATGTGCATATGTTCAATGTTAACACAATTTAATACTTTATAATATTATATACGTGCAGAAACAATACAATATAACTGTACAACTGTTTAAAAGGAATGTCACGTAGTTAGCTCACTTTCGTATTGTTAGTTATATAACAGAGAGACACTCATTATTATAAAATACATCCATTATTGTAGTTCTGGTGTTACAAAGACTATCAATTAATATGTTCCTATATTACACGAGTTCATAAATATATCACCTTGTTAATGCATCTGCAATATTTAGTTTACATATCTAGCACTTGCCTTTACACTGACACAATGCGATGTGTTTTTTCCCCAAAAAATACTATAAATTAAGCATACAATATAAACAATCATGTTCAAACCCACTTGTGACTTGCTATACGGAACGGAACAGTTAACACGTCACCTGTCACTTTATGTATTTTCCAAAAAAATGTAAAAGCAATTTTCTTGAACTTTTGACCTGAATTAGAAAGAATACATAACTATCGGTTAATGTCATACACAAGTTCTAATAGCGCTATGCCATAATTTGAAGATACTATTGGAACTACAAAAGTGGCGGGTAAGTTGTTTCGTTCAGTATATTATTCGAGACAACTATACTGAAGTATGTTCTTTGTCGAGGACCTGTACCTAATAAATCCTTAATTTAAGCAAAACAAGATTAAAGTGTGTGATAATAAAAACATACAAAGTGTGTACGTATTTCCATTGCACTCTTTAATCTTCGCCAGTATGTTTGGGCCTTGAAACGCCTTCTCCGTGCAGCTATTCGCAAATGTGATTATGATCCCTGATTTAATTATGTGTTTGCGTCGGTTTATAAACAGTAATATCAATATTTACGTTCAGAAACAGAACACTAATTTAAGGATATACACGGCATATTCATGAGTGCCGGGTCAATACTAACGGACAATATACTAGTCATTAAATGTTTACTAAACAATCATAGTTGTGTAGTTGTGTCGACTGGTCTATTGCAGACCGGTGGAGGTGGGTCTTCGCATGCTTCATTGATCACAGTTGCCGTTATATAGTTATCGCCAATCGGTTGTGATTGGCCGTAACGACCAGTTCTGTTCTCTATGTAACGGGGTTGCCAATCAAGAGACGGCTTCATCGCTGGTTTCACCTGAAAATAAATAAATTGCTTTAAAGACAAGTATAATCTAAGTTTAAAGACGCAAGCGGGGAAGTATTATAATGAACATGTACGCAATAAAAAAGCCAGTAAGAAGAAACTATAGTTAAGGAATTTTGTAAACGTAACTTTGACTAAACGCTGATGCATTGAAATGTAATGGTGACAGCATGCTTATTGCTAATTGCTAAATCAGGATAGAGTTCGAATCCATGTCCGACCACGTTTGAAATTTGCAAAGTCATACATTTTTATTATTTGCATATATAGGAATAGTTAGTGACTTGCAGAAATAGTATGTGTTTATTACTGCTTAAACGCCTGGCAGCTCCCATGAACGACAATTAGGTGCGCTGACATACATAATGATATAACTGAAATACTGCTGAAACCACTCACATAAAACAAATAATACACTGTTATTCTTTAATACGTACCCCTTTGTAGCGGTATATTTGGAGAATAATTACCCCCAGGAATAAAAGCGTTGGTGTTGTAATGAGTATGAGACCGATGGCCTCTCCGGAACCTGGGATTTCCTTTCCATCGTAACTAGACTTGGTGTAACCAACGGCGGATGCCAGAAATATGAAATGCAAATTAAAAAGAACGGAATTGACAAACAATTATCATATTGACAAAACCATTTATGAAATATGTTTACATGCATATTATAAAACAGTATATAGTTTGATAATGTGGCTCTGGCATTCAAACGATAATCCGGTATCAGATAGTATTACAATATGTTTACCAAATTATGATATACTGAGCAGAACAGCTAACCCGCACCTGACATTTTATGTTCCTGCCATTTATGTATTTTTTTCAAAATCTATCAAAGCAATTGCCTTAAAACTTGGACTTGAATAAGAAAGAATATTTGGACTAAATAAAATCAATACATATTGGCTGTTAGTATCGTATACAAATTGTGATAACGGTAATTATTTTGAATTAAATCAAATATGTTGACGAATACGGTAATAAAATGTTCTGTTCAATAATGTTATATCGTAATATATAAACCTGACTCAAACATTTCATTGACTTTAAAAACAAAATGATATAACCAACAATCCATAATCAGAAAGTATTATTATGTTTGCTGGAATGATTATCTGTGTTTAAAGAATATTCAATCAAACACAAAATATCAAAACTATGTCTTGGCTTTGTTATTATGAAATAATATATAGTTATCGACATAATCAGCTTTTATATTGTAAAATATAATTGTAAAACTTGACTTTGAAACAAAATAATATAACCTTTTATACGGAAATTGTGAACACGTTATACAATGGCTTACCACACAAAATAAGGGTGTAGTCACAACCCACGTCACTTTCCAATATATCCAGAATATTCTAGACTTCTTGCCGATCATCATCTCAACATCCTCGATGAATTTATTGATGCCGTACACCCAGCACACAGATACACTCTCCATCACGATAAACAAGGTAACCGTGAAGTCGGCCGTGTATCTGTCAATTAGCACAACCATGTGTATCCCTCCTTGGGTGACAAGTGGTAAACCCAGCAGGAACTGGAGCACGCAAATTCCTATCAAAGCAAACGCCTTGAACCGTTTGAAAAATAACGGGAATTTATCTTGAAGTGCCGCAAAAACAGTCCAAACCATAACAAACTGTGAGTCTAGTCCAAGTGTAAACGCCATCATGAAAAATAAGAATGACCAGACTGCTGATCCAGGTAAAAGTGTCATTCCTTGTACGTACGATATAAAGAGTATACCAGGTCCTTCCTCAAATATATCCTCGATTGGCTTGCCTAGTTTGTAGGAGGCGTGTCCAAAAAATGCAAAAATGATAAACCCTCCTAAAATACTCGTTATAGTGTTGATAAAGCCGATAAGAAACGCATCTCGCAGAATGTTGTTGTTGAACCGATTGTAATTTGCCATTGCTATGTGACTGCCGTAAGCAATTCCAGTTGAGAAGATAGCCTGCGTGGTAGCGCTCGCCCATATGTTTAGGTCCGTCAGCTTGGTCCAGTCCGGTTGAGTGTAAAACTTTATTCCAGACTCGTACCCTGGAAAGGGTCAATCCTCGTGTGAGTAAAATGACCATCAACCCAAATGGAAATGTTGCCGTGATGTATATTACCTAGAAAGGTAACATACGAATATGAAATTGATTATGAATGAGAGAAAATGTGCACGCAGCCTGTAGGGAAAGAAAAATATGTCGACTTTCCGGATAACTCAGTTGATAGAACAGGGAAATGTCACGTTTTCGATTTTGAGTAGTGATCTATCTGCTAAGCTAGCCGGTTGGTCAACACAATATAAGAAATAAACAATTACTGAAAACAATTGAAATATTGGTTCTAGGAAATACATAACTAGCATGTTATTTATTATTAGAAGTTCCATTATTTAGTTAGTTCGTGTTTGTCTTAGGTTTGCAGAAATAAAGAAAAGAGAAATAATTCCCGTTGTCGTCTTGTTCGTGTCAACTGCCATTTTTATGTTAAACTATACATATGACAACACCTATTAATAAAATATATATTTCTCTAATGTTTATGTCGACATGTTCATTATTTTTGGCACAATCACTAATGAAATACATTTACACACATGTTCTAAACCCATAAATATCGTTTACAATAATTTGATAATGCGGTGATGTAATCCATCCGGTTTTTCTCTATCCTTTCAGTTTGCTTTAAACCGCTTACACCTTATAATTGTCTTTAATGCTAACCAGAAATGTATTGATACGTGATAAAATAACCCTTTATAAGCACATGGCTATTCAAAATGAGCTCAACAGGCGCAGAATTATTGAGTGTGTTTGTTAACGTCAAATATAACCTTTAATCAAATGTACCATATCACCGGTTGAAGCAGTAGTATTTTAAAAAAAGGTGTTTGTTAATCGAAATGGCCAGACACTATGAGCTGATGAGACACCTTCATGTTGTGCAGTTATTTCCCGAAATATATCCTTGACAGGCGTCAGACGGTTGGACCTTCGGTAACTGCTGTGTGAGCAAACGGACGCATAAAAATTCAAATTCTTCCACCGGAATTTGAACCTTCGACATTTCGCTTTTGAGGAAGACGCTTTAACCACTAACTCACATAATATGGTTTTACATTGTATATCAAAGCCATATAGAAAAAGCCATATCATATGATTATATGAAATTATAGGAAATTATTGATTTTAACCTATAAACGTTTTTGTATCTAAAGTTACCAAATGAATGAAACTGTAGGTTTTTATACGGTTATATTCTGTTTCTGTTATGCAATGTTTTCATTAGGTTGAATCGCAAACAAAACTAGTTAATACAAACTTTATAATGAGTATACCAAATAGAAACATACAAAGATATTATATATAACTACCACACATATTGATGTTTCAATGTTTTTGAATCATACACAGGTGCATACTTTCGTATTTGTAAGAGTCGAGGCATAGTTTTGCTTACGTCTTGTGATATACCACCAGGGGTAAGAGCAAGGTCGGGTGTCAGGTTTAACCTCCCTAATGGCGGTTGCTGCAACTGACCATTCCACTTTGTTTTGCATGTATGTAACATACATGTCTATAGAGGATCATAATTATGCTAATTTATTAATGAATTTATTAAACGAGTTGGCAAATATATATTATGGAAGGCTCTGCCGAGCATCATTATCTTTCAGCCACGTTTTTGTTTTTGTTGACATAGAAGCAGTTGATCATGAGAATTAAATATCAATTTTCCAAAGCGAAGTGCCAGTTACCAATAAATTGTAAAACAGTGGAGTTTTATTTAAATGTAGAACTGTATGAGAAACAGACGCCGAATTAATAGATGAACAAGGTCCCTGAAAAGGTGGTCGGTCATAGGCGCCATCACAAATGACCACAAAATGGCCCTCGCTCAGGCCGTGAGACAGTGTTTGTCAATTACATTCGAAAAGACGATGGACGGTTCTACTCAACTTTAGCTGTGTTTTTCCATAAGTAAAAGTGGAAATCCTATATATTAACTGTTAAAGGTATATGAGTTGGATGCAAAAAAAAATAAAAACTTTTCTGTTCCAATTTTGGAAGAGGCAGCCCTGGCACTGACCAGAATGCAGAGACAAGATGCCTTGCTCTGTAGTGCAACCGGCAGTTTTATGGCATCATGGGTCACAACATACATCATCTTCCGTGGCTAGGTGGTTAAGGCGCCCGCCTCAGGAAGCAGAAGGTCGAAGGTTCGAATCCCAGTGAAAGCACTTGGATTTTTCTGATGCATCAGGTTGCTCACCCAGCAGCTAGTTAAATAGAGGGGTACCGAATGTCTAAGAGCCTGACGCTTGGCAATGATAGCTTTCCGGAAGTAATTATGTACAACAAAAAGGTGTCTCTTAAGCCCAGTGTGGCTGGCCCTTTTAAAAGGGGTGGCACTATAATAAATAAACACTTTACTTTTACTTTACATACTAGTCATTTTGAAGATAAACAAATAATGGCATTATATTTCAATATTTTGAAATATTTATTTGAAATGTATTCTAATATACTTTTGCAAAGTAGAGTTATTGCAATACACCCAAAACTGTACTGCATAATTATACTGTTTATATATACATATTTATGTATTTTGAATGTACTTGTGCAATACAATGAATAAAAAAAACTAATTGTCGTTCAACATATTTTTTATTCATTTCATTAGTGTGTCACAATTTAAACAAATATTACAAGGGTACCAGGACATAGATTATTAATTATACGTTAGTACGGTATATGAAATTAAGATGGAAGAGACAGTCGGAAAATGTTGACATCTAGTTACAACTATTGTTCTTGTATTATAACAATCTTGTCACATATACCTATATAACAAAATAAATTTTCAAGTATAACAATCTGTAACTGTATATTTGATAAATTATTATTTTTCTGATTGAAAATAGTGCAGTCATTGAAGTTTTATAAACATAATAAATTGTTAAAATTACAAGTTTGTGTTTTCTTGGAATGCCTTCTGTAATACAGATTGAAATTGATGAAATATTTGTCATACAGGTCATCATATATGACTATGAATATGCAAAAATTGAAGCATCTTTAAAATAAATAAAAACCTCATTATCAATAATATTTGAAGTGCATGTAAGTTTAAATCTGTGGAAACAAGATACTATTTCTATTGCAGTGGTGGTATTGAAATGGAACGTCCATGAAAACCAGGTTTTCCGTTTCAATATATTTGTGTGCTACATATGTAGTCAAGATTGTCCCGCAATTCTTTGTTACAAAATAAGACTTTAGCCACGTAGGGATTTGTACTCAAGCCTCTGGAATGACCTTCAGATGCAAACTGTATTGCAATCAATGATCATACATCACGGTCAAATATTAATTCTACATCAAGATCAATAATCGGACATCACAGTTAATGATCAATGATCACATCTTGCTCAATGGTCAATAAACCAACATCAGAATTAATAATCCCAAATTGCGGTCAGTGGTAAATAATCACATACCAGGATAAATAATTCTACATCACGGTCAATGATCAATAATTCTACATCACATCAATCATCAGTAGTCCCACAGTACAGCCAATGATCAACAATCCTACATCAGGATCAATAATATTACATTACAGTCATTGATAAATAATTCTATGTCACGGTCAATAATCCTACATCAGGATAAATTAATAATCCCACATCACAATCAATAATCAGATATCACCATCTGTTTATTAGGCAATAATAGTTCAATAATTATATGCAAGCTGGACAAATTGGAAAATAAATGTTTTGTCAAATTCTAAAATTTAGGTCGGAAATTAAAATACAGTATGTTGCAAGCTGTATTGTAAAGAATGATGTAATGCAACCTGTTGCAAGCTGTATTGCAACAGACACAACTGTGATGTAATGCAATATGTTGCAAGCTGTATTGTACTAGACAAAACTGTGATGTAATGCATGTGTAATGTAATACAATATGTTGCAAGCTGTATTACAAAAGACAAAATAATGATGTAATACAATATGTTGCAAGCTATATTGCAACAGATAAAAATGTAATGTAATGCTTTGTGTTGCTAGTTGTATTGCAATAGACAAATTGTGTTGAAATGCAACCTATTACATGTTGCATTGCAATAGACATAAACTGTGTTGTAATACAATCATTTGTAAGCTGTATTGCAATATACAAAACTGTCAGAGTGATGTAATGCAATGTGTTACAATCTGTTTTGCAACAGACAAAACTGTGATGTAATGCAAGGTGTTGCACTCTGTATTGCAATGGACGAAACTATAAGGTAATACGACCTCTTCCAAGCTGTATTGCAATAGACAAAACTATTAATGCAATGTGCTGCAAGCTTATTGCAACAGACAAAACTGTATTGTTATGCAACATGTTGCATGCTGTATTGCAATAGAGAAAAATCTCTTGTAATACAATATGTTGCAAGCTGCACTGCAATAGGCAAAACTGTGTTGTAATGTAATATCTTGCAAGTTGTGGTGTAATAAATATAATTTTGCTCCCACACTGGGTCACAAAAATATTTGCCAATTCTTTGTCTGTACAACAGAGCATCATCTGTTATTTTTTCACAATCTTTCTCTGATTTCACAGGATCTATTCCAGTCTTAACATCTTCCTGAATATCAACATTTTCACCTCCACCGGTATAACAGCGGTCTTCATCCCAAATTTAACTTCTTTACAGGACAATTCCTCAATTTTCATGTTAACAGCATCCTGCCTAAAATATGTAAATTTATTGTGAAATATGGTATTTGATAACACATGGAAATGAAAAGTATCTGTATTTATCTACATTATTGTATCATATCAATTTTGTAGTTGATTGGATAACAGACCCCATCCCCTCTCCAGCAGGTCAAATTGTACTGATTTTCCATGTAAAAAAAACCCAACTAGACACAATATTCTGACACTAGTACTGCTGTGATCACTTCTAGATTGAACAAATAAAGTCACATTATACTGACATTAGACCACTTATTCCTAGTTTAACCTTAACTAGTCACGTTATACTGACAGAAGACCACTCATTCCGAGTTTAACCTAAACTAGTCACCTTATACTGACAGTAGACCGCTCATTCCGAGTTTGACCCAAACTAGCCAAATTATACAGACACTAGACACGTCATTTCCAGTTTGACCCAAACCAGTCGGATTATATTGACACTAGACTTGTCATTCCCAGCTTGACCCGAACTAGTCTGTTTGTACTGACACTAGGCTTGTCATTCCCAGTTTGACCCAAACAAGTTTGTTTATACTGAAACTAGACTGTTCAATCCCAGTTTGATCCGAGCTATTCAGATTATACCGACGTATGGGTGGTAATTCCCAATTCGACCCAAACTAGTCTGTTTATACTGATACTAGGTTTATCATTCCAAGTTTCGATCCTGTGTATCAGTTATAAATCTATCTTGAATTTGATACAAACATTTATAGTAATAAATACCCAACACCTGCTTCTGACTTATTAAAAACACTATTATTTCAATCAATTTTACTAAAATAACTGTTTTGCTGTTTTCCATACTATACACAAAACAAGGACCTAGTCTATATATGTAATCTTTATTTCATGTTTCATCAATGTACAACGTATATGTGAAATATAATTCCTTAATAACACGTGTTAGTTATGGTCATAAAATTGAGAGTTGTGAATTTATGACCTCTTGTCGCAGTTGAGTAATTTTCTTTTGGAAATAAGGTGAAATTATTCGCATCTATTTCTTGTTGGAAGACAATGTGTGGTTTAAATTAAAACCGTTATAGTAAAGGGCAATGGTTTGCGAATTTGTAATTCATATAGTAACTAAGATGTATACAGAAGAAAAGGAAACGCATCATATATTGCTGGTATGAATCACGCAGGTTCTGAATTCTAGCCTAGGCAGGGAAAGTGAAAAAACGGAACCTGGAAAATCCGACCCCATTCAAAAACGGCCATGGAGAATCCGGCCCCATGATTATACGGCCCCTGAAGAATCTGGCCTCATTAAGCATGATCCATCCGGCACCAATTTTTTTTTTTATAGCAATATTAGGGTTACTATCATAAACAATTCATACATACTATATATATGCTTACATTAAAATATTTATGAAATACACATAAACACGGCAAATTTGATAATTTGTGTCGCACATTGTACAAACAAATCAACTGTTTGTTCATACATCACAGTTATTGAAACTGTGGAAATGTAACATTGGAAAGCAATTTGCTTTTGATTTTGTAAGATATTGTAATATGCACCATTTTCAACATACTATATATGATGGCAGGTCAATTCTTTAATTATGCATGTGTAAATAAAGACTGATTGTATTATTCTACGTTGATTATGAATACAGTTATTTATTTGCCTTTGAGAAAAACACACATCATTTTAACATAAACAACATTTTCAATATGAGATATTGCATATAAACTTTAAATACGAAGTCTAGATACACTCTCTAAACCGCACACCTTTGAAATACTCGTATCAAATATTATCTATTCTGTTCATTGTGTCCATGATCATCCAATCTTATCAAATAGCTAGTTATTAGCATAACGTTTTGCGTTTAACGTTGCTATTCAATAAAATTAATTGCATACCACCGTGTTACATTATCCTTCAGATATGCGATCTATTTTTTTCTTATCTTCTTTCAAGAAATTTAAATGAGTAATGACAAACTTATAACCGATCTCAGAGAGAGAGAGACAGAGAGAGAGAGAGAGAGAGAGAGAGAGAGAGAGAGAGAGATGAATATATATAGATATATATTTAATAATTTTAATATAGTTTTTGTGTTGTTTTTTCCCTGTATATATCTTTTTAAAAGTATCGTCTTGAGAGATTGAACGATGGAGAGAGATGTATATAATTATATTCATTGTTTATGATTGTATTAATTAATTAATTATAAATTATACGTGTTTAATTCACAAACATAGCTACTTTTCAATAACGGTCATTGACTATGGTAAGCACTATATAATTTCGGTGATGAGACATATTTCAATAACCACCCCATAGTAAATGATATATGCGTTTCAAATTATCTAATAACTTTCCAATATTCCTATTAGAAATACCAAATAATAAATGATATTATTTTCAATTTTAATGAAGAGCCAGATTTTCCATGCTAAATGGGGCCGGATATTCCAAGGACGTTTCATCCAGGGGCTGGATTTACATGGGACCGTGTATTCCATAACGCGATCAAACACAATATCACCGCTGTCAGACGGACGGACGGACGGACCTGTCTCCTCCTGACACGCATCTCAAAATAATTATCTAACAACTCTTATCTCGCAACACGCAATCACACAACTAGTATATCACTTATTATAACGTATTTAAATTAACCAGAGTGTTAACACGTGTTATGTACGGTCTGGAAAACAGCCATCATAATAAAATTTATTGAAATGATAATTTCCTAATAAGTCAGAGGTTGGTGTTAGAATCCGCTATTGGATAATCCTACTTGTTAATACAATTGTTTCTTTTCAAATTAAAGGAAGTTTTATAGCGTACAAACTTGAAGGAATAAATAGAATTGGTAAATATAACAAATGTAGCAGTTAAATATATTTTAAAAAACACACAGTAGAGCGTCGAACCAATGATCGGAGAGGGTCGTGTGGTCGATCCTCCGCCAGTGTGGTGCCCTTGATCAAGATACCTTTTCTGCATATGCTTAGTACTGGCTCTACCAATTAATTCTTTGAGCGTGATTTGTCAAAATTGTAATTACTTGTTTCACAATCGAAGAAAAATAAATAAGTTTATACTAATTGATTTATGCCCTATGTGGCCAAATTTCATTCGATAACTTGTCGTATCCCACTGGTTTACAACTGTATACTTCTAAATTTATGTTTAGTTTTGCTTATTTAGAAATTAAATATGTTTATATGGTTTTGTAAGTTTGAATCGCCGACCGATCAGTAAATGTTTCACTTTTTAATTTTAATAGTCTAGCATTCTTATAAAAAAGACTGTCAAAACCAGTACACTGCCAATTTCTTAAAACTATTTTTAACTCTTTTAAGTTTCAATTCATAATTATTGTTTTAATTCTGTGAAAAATATTATATGATCGATATTTAAACTTGACACTAATTATATCAGCTTAACTTCGGTACCATAATAATTGAATTCAGACATTGTTTACAAAAGTTATTAAAGAAATGCTTAGTGTGACCCTTAATTTCAACCGTGTGTGGTGTTGCTTGTTAGCCTCCTCCGATCTCTGTAATGATTTATGAACGAGGCTTTTGATTCGGTGGTGTGACGATAGCGGTGGACTGATAAATTTTACTTAATGGTACACCGTAATAATCGTCGGCCCACCGTTAACATATAGCGGTGCATCGGTAAAATATAGCGGTGCATCGTTAAAATATAGCGGTGGACCGATACAATAAAGCTGTGCACCTGTATTTAACGGTACATCGATATATTGTAACGGTGAACCGCCACTGTTAACGGTGCACCGATATATTTTAACAGTGCATCGGTATATATTATAATAACGTATTCAAATTGATCAGACATTGTCTTCCAACAGGGAATAGATGCGAATAATTGCACCTTGTTATCAAAAGAAAATTACTAAACTGCGACAAGGGGTCATAAAGTAACAACCCCTCAGTTTTATGACCATAATTAACACGTGTTATCAAGGAATTATATATCACATATTGGTCCTTGTGTTATGTACAGTATAAAAAACAGCAAAACACAGTATCTTAATAAAATTGATTGAAATAAAAGTGTTTTTAATAAGTCAGAAGCAGATGTTAGATATTAATTAGTATACTTGTTTGTATCAAATTCAAGGAAGTTTTTAGCGTATAAACTGTAACGAATAAATATGTTATACCGGTGGATGAATAAATAAGTAACGGTGCACCGCAATAAATCGTCGGTCCAATTTAAATAAAGCGGTGCATCGATAAAAATATAGCGGTGCATCGTTGAAATATAGCTGTGGACCGATAAAATATATCGGTACACCGATATTATATAGCGGTGCACAGGTATACACCGGTACATCGATATATTATAACGGTGGGCCCCTTTCTATAAATAGGCAATGGGCTAGACAAAAAGAGTCAATTAGCAGTTGCATAAAAGTGCACGTATACGACATATAATCGTTATGGACATATTGCATACATGTTAAACATATTAAGAATCATTTAAACGAGTTTAATACATTATTGATTAGCATTTTATTGGAATAAATCAACAGTATCGATAACCGATTATTTACGCACCCATATAAAAGTGGACTGAACCGTGTTAACTAAGATATGTAAAAGTTTATATTCAACTATGTATGTAAACAAACCTGTAGATGAACAGGCAGCGAATGAGAACGCTGTGTTGGGTGTTCTATATCTTCACGAACAAGGTAAGAGAGTTTTAATATAACTCTTCAAGGAAATTAATACCTTCGTATAGTCGATATCGTCTATGTTGTCTAAAACCTCCGCCCAATCGCAAAATACCAGTACTCGTCGTATTTGCCGGCAAGCAATCCATCTCTTCAGCCAAATGTCGGCCATATTTTTCACACTTACGAGTAAAAAAAAACTTACGAGTGCGAAAGGGCGCTCTTAAAGTTACGATAAATATAGAACGTAGCTTACGTTTATGATTTTTTGTGAAATGCAATATCTTCTTACGTTTACGTTCACGAGAAAAATCTTACGTTTACGTGTGAAATTTATTGTACGATTTTTTGTGAATTTGGTTCCTGGTGTTTAAACCTCCAAGTTCATCTCTGTAACCGTTCCTCCTATTCATTTCAATGTCATATTTATATGGTGCAATTGTTCGGTTGTGATCTCTATTTTTCAATGCTTTACCATATTTTCAAACAACCAAGCCTCTCAGCAATATGTCGCCATTATTATTTTTTTCGATCAAGTGACAGGCGCATGCGCAAATATTTTCGTATATCTCCGGAAATACGAGGCTTTGTTCGGGAAGCTTACGGAGTTCAATGTAAAAAGTGCCCAATACTTTATTGCGGGACGTATTTAAGTTTTGGTCAATATTTAATTACTGGTAATTTGATAACTCTGAAGTAAAAACTGCGATACTTTATTGCGGGACGTATTAAAGTTTTGGCCAATATTTAATTACTGTTCATTTGATAACTCTGAAGTAAAGTAAGATTTTAAGTCAATACATAAGCATTATTTTGTGCACACTGCATATAGGAAAAGTCTGGATTAACACCGTGCTTGTGTTACTTGCCAACATAACCCCTTTAAAACGCTCCTATGCCCATAATTTATCACAATATTGAGGAAATCGGTACATTTACCATTTATTTTTCTGATCACCTAAATAAAGAATGAGATAAAAACCGCGCATATTAGTTTCCGTCAATCACCATATGACGTAGCGTCTCAAAATAACGTATATTTAGCATAACCTATCGACGTCAGTTTTAAGTACAGTTAAGTTCGGAATGCACTGCGGTATTTTGTGTACGCGAACCGAGTTATATGGAAAACGTCAAACAATGACTCGGTAGGCCTAGTAATATAACACAAGATTGATATCAAAGATATCTCATAGGTTCAATTTTTTTTAGTGATAAATATATTTCATCATAAATAATATTCCTGCTTCCTGCAAAACGTATCATTGTATCATTTAAAAATATATTTGTTATGTTTAAAAATCAAACTGTGAATTGTTATACACTTACAAATTAAATACTAATACTTTAATTGCGTTGTTTGCTCTTTGACCTATCTAAAAAATCAAATGTCAAGTTAATATATACTTTAATCTTTATTTCATCTGTTCATTAAGCTATTATTGGCAAAATCCATCAGTTTTTAAATTCATTCAATTGATGCAATCAACGAATAGTAATGGTATAAATGATTTATCGTATTATATATTCAATGCTTTTCAGATTAGAAATAACACAATCCAAAATTGAAAAAGATCCATCCTCTCATTGTATGAAATGTGTTTTGTATTTGTACTTTGTTGTTAATATGACCTGACTGTAAACATTTGTAATTGTGTTATATAGACGAGAAACTGTATAGTTGCAAGGAGCGTAGGACACAATGTACAGTGCAATTGGTGATATAATGTTATCTTTAATATACACTTGTAACTGCTATCAAGCGGAACTTTCGAGCACTTATAAGTATAAATTACGTTTGATTTTGGCAGTTTACAGACCATCGTCTGTTCAGATGTTATGTTTATCGTCTTAAAATGTCATAAACACAGGTTAGTCGTCGTTTATTTTAATGTGTTAATTACATGTACGAAATTTAAATAAGATGAAAAAAATAAGATAAATAATACATAAACTAAAAGGATAATAAAAAACCTGACGACTTTCAGAGACACATCTGCTGTCACATTTGGAGCTGATGTTATTCATTTCGCATTGTTCATCCACATGCTGTGCCGCTAAAGTCAAAATGGCTGACATTTCGAATGAATACTATGACGTCTACATCGGGTATTACTTTTGTTCCACTATGGAGTAATCTTAACTACCATTAACTTCATACAGCAACAATACATGAAATACAAAATGACTAATTAAGAAATACAAACACTTCAAATGTGACATTAGTAAGTAACGCTGTACAAAGACATAACGCAGTTTAAAGAATACAGGAGAAGATACTGAAATAGACAATGAAATAACCAGAACTAGTCACCAGTGCGTGTGTATGAAACATGGGGACTTATGGTAACTGGTTGACGTATTATTACAGCTATAGCATCTTTAACAATAGTAACAACTCTGCATTCAGCAATGAAGATTATGGATACTATGCTTATTCTTATTATTATAACGATAGTTATTCGTATTCAGTATTTTTATTCGAAAAATCGATTTATCTTTACGTTTGGGAGATATTGGCGGTGTTTGCAGCACTCGCGAATTTGATAATCATAACTATAATTATCAATAGGAATTCATGGAACTCTACAAACACTGTGTTGTTGGCCATTGCTATTGCCGAAATTGGTACAGTATTGTCTGCAATGCCTGCTTTCATGTACGTGTATCCGAAACTGGAAGACGGTTTAGTTTTACTTTCAAAAAAATGGTGTAATTTTTTTTATTTTTCAAGGTTTTTCATGTCCAACACATTTCGCACCGCTGCCATATGGCTTTATTGCGTTCTGGGTTTGCAACGGTTCATTTCAATTCATCGCCCGTTTAAAGCCCGGGTATATTTCAGTATAACCAAAACCTTGATAGCAGTAATCGGGTTATATGGTGCAGCCCCGTTCGTGCACATTTTTCATGCAATCAATTATGATAAACTGTCTGGAGGAGAGTGCATATGGTCGGTTACTGAAGACAGTAAAATGGAATTTTTTGCCTATCTATGGTTGCGGTTTCTGCTCGTGCACTTCCTCCCGTGTATCGTGCTCACGTTGTGCACCGTCATTTCACTCGTCAAACTGTTCGAAAACACATCGAAAATACGGAACACTAATAGTTTCTCAATCAGGAAAATATCGGTAAAAAGAAGTGAGGTCAACTGGACCGTTACAAAAACGGCGTTATCAGTTTTGATCGTATTTCTGATTCCTGAAATAATGCTAAATATAGTTATATTATACAATGTGTGTATATACATGAGTGATATGCAATCGATGACGTTCAAGGTGAACAGAGCAGTATGCGCCGCGTATGAAATTCTTGTTGCACTGTCCTGCTGTGCAAACTGTTGGATATACATGGTTTTAAGCCAAACATTTAAAGACGAGTTTTTCAAACTGCTTAAATGCAAGAGCGTCCGTTCAAGGAAGGGTATGTATACTTGTGGGAACAGTTTCACGTCATCGTCGTCCTTAAAAAGAACACGATAAACTCAGGGTTTACCAAAAAGACAAAACACCAAAATAAGCAGAGTAACAGATATACCGAAACTCGTTAAATACAATGCTGAACAAGCGACAGTAGACATCGTAATGGCTTCTCACGCGACCAAGTAATAGAAGAAGCCATTTGTTCCTAGATGAATATTCTGAACGCATGATTAAGGCATAGTAACACCATTGCAAAAAAGATGTGCTTCCTTGGGGTAGTCACATAATGGCGGTTATAAATAATCCTCATTTCTTCTTCTTTAAACATGCATTTTCCTTATTTTAATGCTCATTTATTTATTTGAATGGCATTTTTATGTATTTTGAACATTTTTATAGCATTGTCATGTTTGAATTGTGAATTTAGAAAAAAAAATAATGCTTGGAAATTGGGGTATGAATACATGATTTCGGAAGTCTACTTTCACTTTGTCACCAGAGTACACACTGAGCAATAAAAAATCTCTTATGACACATGACCCCTACTTTTCTCATCATATTTTGATAGTGCAGAGGTTGACAAACAGTAAAATGTAGGTTTCACTTCTTTCATTTGGGATTCTCTATGAATGACAAGCCTTTCAACTTTTATTATTTACTATAGAATAATGAACAAAAATCAATGGTGGGTTTACACCTATATTAAACACATACTCAAGTTATATAATAGTAGTTATTTTCACATTGTTGAAATGTAATTTATTCAAGAAATATAAATATAAACAAGTTTATAATATATACATTAAACTGTTATATTACTTGTGTGAAATAAATGGAAACAAACAAAGAATATAGAACAAAACAGATTTTAGCATATCGCGTTGATCACGTGACCAATTCAACACATTGAAAATCGATATATAAAGGTTTGATATAATCTATTTAAACCTAGATGAGACACAATTAAAATTTGAACCGGTCACACGTACGTAACGACATCTGATAACGATTAATGTATTCAATGTTTTATCTACGTGATTGTACTATGAAATTCAATAATTTGAGGAATATGGCGATCTTAATTCCTATTTATATAACACTTCTTCTGATATCTTAGATGTACTGCTTTGAATATAACAATTACATGAGCAGCTAAGCTAGCCGCCTTAATAATCAACCTACATTATTTTATGTTAGTATTTACATTGCTTCATTTCTAATAAAGTATTCATTCTATAATCTTGTTTTGTTTGTCCATGTAAACCATGTAAGTTAAACATTCAGTTGATATTTATGTTGCAAACCTTGTTTGTGGGATGCAGAAGTTTAATTATTCACAAGGTGAATATGAATTACCAAACAAAAAAAGGGTTTTAGCCAATCTAAAAAAATGAAAATTCCTGACATATTCCCTTTAAAAGCATGTGAGAAAAAAATAGCATGCATATGATAAAGCAGCAAATATAAAAATTGGATAGAAAAGGAAAAAAGAAAAGAAAAACACCAGTCCCTAGACATTAATTTCTTTATTTATTAGAATAAAAATATATTCGTATCATTATGTTTACACACAATTTAGCGTTAAATCAAGAGCGTTTTAACAACATTGATAGAAAGACAGAGTATGCATATTTTACAATCGAAACCAAGTTCAGTTGGAATGTCATTGTTTGCGTGTATGCCTTACAGTTACTGCACATATCACTTATAATGTAAAATTCTTGAATTTGACTCAACTTACATCAGCTTGAAGGGATATTAAGCCGTGGCCGAGTGGTGTAAGTCGCCGTCTCAAGATCACTAACCTCTCACCGCTAAGGTCGTACGTTCGAGTCCCGCTCACTCAAAAAAGTTTTTGTGATAAAGTTTGCCAATTACTTGCGGAAGGATGGTGGTTCTACTCAGATTTATTATGAGGTAAACCAAAAATAAAACTGGATATGACATATATAACCTGAAATGTGTTGAAAATGGCGTAAAACCCTATTAAAAAGATTTTTATGCCCAGTATATATAATAATTAGGATAAAATATATAAAAGTACATATTCAGGGTTAGACAACGGTTCAACATAGTATGTCTCCATCAAATGAAAATGTATATTTCCGGGTAAATTTAGGTAAATAAATCTCTCTTTGTAATGTTCATTCATGGAAATGTTAATTTAGATTTAATTATGTTTATTTGATGTGCAATATGTATTCAAAAATTATGTACATTCTTTGTTATTGCAAATTTAAGTTTGCTGTGCGATATAGCTACATGTATGTTATTGAATGTGTTTTAGCTTCATGTTATGTCATCGATTAAACAGCAATTAAATAATATAACCGTTCGTTTTTGGGATCCTAGAAGTTAACCATCTCCGCAAGTAACGGAAAACTTTCCCGTTTTTATCAGTGGTAAGAGACGCAATTCCATATATCAATCAATACGGACACTTTGGCCGGGCGTGGATTCAAACCCATGGACTGATAGTCAGACAAGCTACCGACTTATCTAACCGGTTCTACCCAGACAACCAAGTGGACCGAAAAGAAATTCAAGGAACCAGTTGTTTTTAATTAAAATAAATGCATGTGTTCAGTTTGTTAATCTGAAATCGGTAAGCTCAGTCGGGAGCACGTCTGACTGCAATACAGGTGTCGTGAGTTCGAGTCCCAGCCCGACCGCAGTCTCCATAATGATTGATATATCTCGTTGATGTTTTTTCTCCCTGATGATTCAAGTGAGAAATTTGCATGTGTAAATGGATGTACTCGAGTACTGATTAATCTTCCATAGTCCAAGGAAAGTGTGGTTAAATCGTCCTTTAACCCTCGATGTTATATCAATGACGCTAGAAATAATTAAAACAAACGAAATAGTTTGTTAGTGAATAGCCTATATATATGACACACATACCTTGGCGATGGAGCGTATCCCCCTGATACAGCAGTAATACACTAACAACCAAATGGTAAACAGAATGAGAACGTTCCGAAATTCAATATGGCCAAGATCATCCATGCCTTAAGATTCGTGAGCACCGAGAACAAACCTGATCCAATATTCTTTTGCAGGTGACTGATATTCAATCAAACATGTTGAAAAGTTGGACATAAATTGATGTAAGGCCATGTCATTGTCAAACTTGATACTGCCTTCTAAATGTGGTTGAATTGATGAAAACACTCTCGAAACACACGAATCGTCCATATTTTTTTCATTTCCAAAATCTTCTCCACCTGAGCTTTACTTTCCAGGTCTGGGTTAGGGTTAATTACACAGTTGATGGTAGACCAGTCCTGTTCTTCTGTACATCTTTCCCACGGTAGCTGACTTCCGATGTTGACAAAGGACACAAGCATGTAGTAGAAACGTGTACATGACTATGATGATGTAATACACGTTGGTCATGACGGCGTTGAAGAGGATGGTCCAGCCAACCCCGGTGAAAAGCGGGTTCATTTTTCACACGGAGATTGGTCCTTCAGACACAAACTTTCCCAGGGACATTTCCAGAAACAACATTGGTATGGTTCACAACAACACCGAGAGTAAATACGGAATGAGGAATGCACCTCTTCCATTAACAAAACATTTGTGAGGGAATCTCCAAATGTTTCCAAGTCCGATCGTATATCCGAAAGATATATAACTCGAACCGACCCTTCAATTGCATTCGATCATCCCTTTCCATTGTTGAATACACGTTTTCTAAAATAAACTCCTGTATAAGGTATATTAAGAAACGACCAGCTTACATAAACTATATTTTTCTATACTTCTATACGTTTCTTATGGTTTATTGGTTGGTTGTCTTTTTGTGCAACGCTGTCAACAACGTAATTTAATTTCTTATGCAACTACCGTGTCGCAAAGCAATGTTCCAGTTATTTGTAAATTCTTGTTTTTGTCGAGACCGCTTCGTGTAGAAAGTAGTAAAGAATTTGTATGGAAACTAAAAGTACCAATTACAACACGCGCTATTAAACAAACCGTAAAGTAGAAATAGTTTCTGCATGGTTTATTATCTATGTTTAAAAATTATTTATGTTTTGGATTTATTTTCAATAACCTGATAATGTTTACACTATTGTGTCATTGGCTTTTTTTACATAATTACACCTTTTGTCAAAGTATAATCAAAATTAAAGGTTCGTTACTCATAGTGTGGTATTCAATTCCATAGGTCCATAGGTGTACGTTTATATAAGAGGTCGAAGATCCGATGCGACCGGTTACTCACCCAGCAGCTAAATCAATTAAGGTGTAAAGCGCAGGAATATCTAATAGACTATAACAGCCTGACGCCGGGCAAGGATAGATTTCGGGAAGTAATATAAAGATGCCTCATCAGCACATTGTGACTGACCCTTTAAACAAAGGTGATACTATAATAAACAAACACGTTATTTACATCTTAAAAAATGTTGGATTACTGTCATTTATTTCCATGAAATAATACGTTTCAATGAGGTTATGCTGTAGCGAAAACTGGCCACACTGTAAAACACGGGGCCTTGGTGTAGTGTATAGATTGTTTGTCTCTCACGCCAGAGGTTGCAGGTTCGATCCCCAGCTCCATCCGATGCCTCTAAAAAGAACTCAGTACTGGTTCTACCCAGGATGCGGACTCGAGAGCAGTTGATATAAGTGTTGACCTTCCTTCATATTCGAGCTTTTATAAATTAGTATAAACTAAAATACTTGGTGAAAAAAAATTTAATTCGTCCTTGAACTGTCTCATTAGCTGTTGAAGCATTGTATATGTAACTGCACCTGCATTACCTTTATTTTATACGGTATACTGGCCATGGAGATGTCTGCTGAATAATTTTGTAGTTTAAATATGCCATTTTTCACACAATAATATACGTTATTGTTGTATGGTGTTAGCGTCACTTTCAACAATTTTTAGTCATATTAAACATATAAGTAAACCAGGTAACTAACTTTAATTGTAAAAAGGATCAAAATGTTTTAATTTGTAAATTATGAAAAAAATAATCACAAAACCAGAGAGGATTGAAACTCCAATACCCCGTTTACACAGACACTATATATATATATATATATATATATATATATATATATATATATATATATAATTAATAATTGAAACAGTAAATCGGTACTTCTTTGTTCAATATAAAAACAAATATCGGATTTTTCCGCGTGGTTGAAATTGAAAGTTAGACAGGCATATCGCGACGGTGTCTTTATGAGGCAGTATTCTTAGCACTACCACACTGGCGTATCATGCAGTACGCACATGGTATGATACACAATACAGTCACGTTATATTAACATCCTAGAACTATCCTCCTAATGCTGAGCGCTAAACGAATGAATGAATGAATGAATGGTGTTTTACGGCACGTCGACACATAAATAGGTCATTTTGTGCGCGCAAAGATTAATGAACGTGATGATGACAAAAATATATTAAATAAATACAGTTAAAAATTTATTAAGACTTATTTACAAAGAAATAAATGAAAAATATTTACATATAAATTAATGAAAAAGACAATTCAGCTAAAAAGGTCAATAATATAATAATTGGTACTAAAAATGATAAAAAAGCTTAACCTCTTTAAGAAAACCAAATATATGTGTAACATCAATTTTATCAAGTAACTCATTCATACTGTCGGCTCTGTAGTAGTTTTTCTCGCATTGGAGAAAAGTCCACAGCGTCGACCAGTTTGTGCTTCACAGTCAGCGGTGCAAAACAGGACACACACTCAGGAACAAGTTCACGTTTTAAAAGATATGAATGTGTACAGCGTGTATGCCCAATTCTACACCAGGCTAACACAACTTCTTCTCGATGAATACTCCTATTGCTAGGATGCCATTCGCCAAGTTTTGGTTTTATAACATTTAATTTATTATCAATAGCAAGATCCCAAGAGGACTGCCATGAACTAAAAATATATTTATCGATTTGAGGTTTAAAATCCGTAAAAGGCAGTTTAAAATTATTAATATTCAAGCTTAAGGCCGCTTTCGCAGCCTTATCACCTTTTTTTTATCGTTTCCACGAATTTCTGTATGACCAGGAAGCCAGCAGAAAATAATAGTGTTATCTTTACGCAACAAATGATATCTATTTGAAAGTTGAAGAGTAAGAGGATTATCATCCTTCATGCCATCTATGGCTTGAAGAGATGAAAGTGAATCAGAAATTATAATGAATTGATTTTTATCAGATTCATTAATGTAGTTCAATGCCAAATCGATGGCTTTGAGTTCAGCTGAAAAGATTGAGGCTCCGTTTTGGTAATCGGCTCTTTGAGGTGTGCTGTCCTGTAACAGCAGCTGCAGCCACAATAATGATTGTAATATGATTTGATTTCATTAAATTTACTTTGGAAGATAGTGGAGTCTGTTTCAGATTTTGTTTTCTTTACAAAGTTAAAAAATTATTTTTGTTTTTTCCAAAGTCCATGAAAGTATTTCTGAGATTGTGTACTTAGCAATTAAATTAAAATCAATATTGGCATCGGTGAGTTTTGGTTTGATCCGGAGACCAAAAGTTCGGATAGCTTTAGGTTTTTTATCAAAGAGAGTTTCATAATTGGGGTCAAAAATAAGATTAAAAGCAGGATTAGATGGATTTGAATGAAGTTTAATTGCATATTAAAGAGCCAGTTTTCCACGTCTTAAATACAATGATGGTTCATTTGCCTCTACATAAAGACTGTCGGCTGGGGACGTACGAAAGGCACCAAAGGCGAGTCGTAGTCCTTGGCTGTGTATAGGATGAAGCATCACTAAGTAAGACTTGCGAGCTGATCCATATACAATAGATCCGTAGTCCAATTTTGATCTGATAAGAAATCTGTAAAATCTAAGTAAAACTTTACGATCTGCACCCCAATCAGTATTGGCAACAACTTTTAATAAATTTAGTGCTTTATTAAACTTTGTCTTAAGATATTTAGATGAGGAATTAATGTAATTTTACGGTAAAAAATAAGAACTAAAAATATTTTTTCGTCAACAACAGGTATAGGTGTCCCATCTAAAGTTAGATTGAGATAATCGTGATGTTAACGTAGTTGACAAAAGTGGATACAATCTGTTTTAGACTTGGAAAATTTAAAACCGTTTTCATCAGACCAAGTCTGAAGTTTATTAAGGCATTGTTGCAGTTGCCTTTCAATAGTTTTCATATTTTTTTAACAGTAACAAATTGCAAAATCGTCAACATATAAAGAGCAATCCACACCAGGATGTATGCTTTTAACAATATTATTAATTGTAATATTAAAAAGTGTGACAGATAGAATACTGCCTTATGGGACGCCCATCTCCTGTTTGTGAATATCAGAGAGGTTTATTCCCATTCGGACTTGAAACTGTCTATCTTCTAAAAAGTTTAAAATAAAAGTAGCTAAACGGCCAGAATGCCCATATTATGAAGATCTTTCATAATGCCAAACTTCCACGTGGTGTCGTAGGCTTTCTACAGCGACTAAATGTTTTTTCTTTATGAAAGCCTCCCTAACAAACGATTCAAATCTAACTAAATGGTTTAGTGTGCCTCTTTTGCGTCGGAATCCACTTTGATACTTAGTTATTAAGTTGTTGGATTCCAAGAACCAAACGAGGCGGTCATTAATCATACGTTCCATGGTTTTACAAACACAACTTGTCAAAGCAACTGGACGGTAATTAATTGGATCCGTGTTATCTTTCCCAGATTTGGGTACAGGAATAACGATAGCTTCCCTCCAAGACTCGGGGAAGTTTCCAGTCCCCCAAATAGAGTTAAATTTATCAAGTAGAATTAATAAGGACGATTCGGGTAAATGTTTTGAAAGATGATAATTGATATTATCAGGACCAGCTGATGTATCATGTGCCTTCTTTAAGGCATTTTTCAATTCACTCAAAGAGAATTTCTTATTATATTTTTCTGAATTATTTAATTTAAAATTCAATTTCTGTTTTTCAGTCTCATGTTTATGTTTTAAAAATTTTGGGTTGCAATAAGTAGTAGATGATTTTTTCGAAAAAGTAATTGCAAAAGTATTAACGATGTCTATGGCAGATGTGGCAGTATGATTTCCATTTTTTAAATGGGTTACGCAACCTGGAGTACCCTTACCGTTGATTTGTTGGACCATGTCCTACGTTTTCTTCAGGGAAGTACGAGAATTAAGCCCAGAGACGTAATCTCTCCAGGACTTTCTCTTACTTTCCTTAAGAGTACATCTTGCTTTCGCACGAAAAATTCTAAGATTGTCCAATTATGTTGTGTAGGCCGTAAATTAAATTGACTTAAGGCTTTTTTACGATCCTTGACTGCATTCTTGCAGTCATCATCATACCATGGTTTTAGAGGGCGTTTTGGATTTGTCGAGGATTTTGGTTTTGATATTTACAAACCCATATGTAATTGTGGGCATTAAAATCCCCCAAAAGCGTAAAAGGTGATGGCAATTGTGATCCTTTGGATCAATGGTTGCACTTTGTTGTAAATATAAAGAGCAAATTGTAATAACTCTATGCATTGTATCACTAACTGCAACTGCTTGCAGATTATTGTCTAATGCAATAGTACTGTGCGGAACGTTTCTATTGACAAGAATAGACACGCCACCAGTTGCTTGTTCACCTGTATCACAAATTGTATTATATAAAGAATACTGTTTAAAAGTAGTTTTATCATTTGACTTCAAAAACGTTTCTTGAAGACAAAATGCAATAGGGTTATGTTCATTTAAAACTAAACTAATCTCATCATAATTCGGTTTTAAACCACGAAAATTCCATTGTATTATTTTATTTGAATTTGAATTTGAATCGTTCATTGAGGTGGAAGAATAGGATCTATAGGGGTTTTCGTTTTAACGACCTTAATGGAATCCGATGGTGCTTCATCGGTCTCCATATCAATGTGTGAAAATTTATTGTGCAACCGTTTAGGGTCATCAGACTATTCCGGTTGCCTCCATGGAGCACACAATGTAGCAGCGGCGAGATTTATTGTTCCAGCCTTATGTGGTGAAGATGAACTCTTGGTATTATCAGAGTTCGCAGATGACGAGCTCTTGGAACCACCAGAGCTCGACGCTTTTGGTGAACTCGGGACATTCCCTGAGTTCACCGACATTGACGTTTTCTGATCAGGTTCAGAAACCGTCGTTTTTTTATTATTTTTATTGACAGGTTTAGGTTTAATAAATGGTCTGAGTCTCAGATGTAACACGAGAGGTACCAGGAATAATAGAAATATATGACTTGGGGTTTTCATTTAGCCAGGTGATGTCCGTCTGAACTTCCATACATCTTGTTGATTTCCTCTCAACAATTCTACTCACATCAGCATATGATTTGCCTGATGGAGTAGATGGAGATTGACTTTCAACAAGATATCTGGCTTCAGGAAATTAAATCTTTTTGTCCAACTTGATCTTTTGTTTTTCCCTCTCAAATTTCCATTTTGGACAATCTTGCGAGAAATCCCCGTGGTTCCCACTGCAATTAATGCAAAGGGCGGGTTTAGTTGCATGACGCGAAGTCGGTATGCCCTGTTTCACCACATCGTGCACACACGGCATCTCGTCCACATCTTTCTTGGTGATGTCCAAACTTGTTTACAATTAAAGCACCGAAGTGGATTTGGGATAAATTGATCAACAGGTAAAGACAAATATCCGATCTTTACTGTTTTTGAAATATTGGGGTTATTGAACGTTAAGATAAAAGTATTCGTAAATTTAACAATGCCATCCTTCTTGGTTCTAATTCGTGTATCTTCTGAGACCCCCTATGATTTCAGGTTAACACTCATTTCCTCAATAGTGCATTGTTCTCGTTCCCTAGAACGAATGACTCCTTTGGAGGAATTAAGTGTGTTGTGTGGACGACCCTCTACCGGTATATCTACAAAGTTTTTGACTGAAAGTAAATTGTCTGAGTGACTCTTTTTCAAACATTCGATAAGTATTTTGCCGGATTTCAATTTTTTTACCTCTCGCGGTTTACCAGCAAAACCAGGTATTGCCTTGTTAATCGCAAAAGTTGAAAGCTTTGTTACAGGTTTTAATTCATCTGTTGAAGAGATTGTCAAAATTCGTGGCCAGTTTAATTCATTGAGTTCGGCATTTGACTTCAGTCTCTGTCGAATCGTGTCTAGCACGCTTATGCAAAGACTGAGCAGGTACAGGTCTATTTGTAGTACTGTTTTGGTGTCTTTTTTTGGAAACCATTATGTGTTTGTGTCTGTTTCGTTGTTCACGTTTCTCACCCGCCTCGGAGCCCAACAAGGAGAAACACGCTGTGGATATCCGACAGACATGATGCCAAGAATACGTGAACAATATACTCAAGCAAAGCAATACATCAGATCCCGCATACCACCCGATGGATGTAAATTCAAGTCCCGACAAGACAAGAACCGCACCAACATCCATCTAAAAATGGCATACGTATAACCAAATAGTATTTTACATTACAAGATTAGCCCATAGGCCATGACAGTTTTTAAGGATTTTGAAATTAGATTACTGGAAGTATATACATTGATAATTGATATAGACAAGTACATGAGAATGGAAAAATTCAATGGGGATGAACTAATGGAGAAAGGATGATACATGATAAAATATAATCCAAGAAAAAGAGCGCTAAACGAGAAAGCTTCTTATACCGTTTTTAAGTTTTTTGTATGACCCATCCGGCAGGATATCGAACTAACGACCTGCCGATAGGACGCTTTACTACTCGACCAATTGAAACTGCTATATTTAAATAGTTTTCTCAAAAGACAAAAAAAAAAATACATAAACAAGACTCGGTCGAAACATTGGTGCAATATCGTTCCCTTTGCAAAATTTTAAACATAACAATATGCATTATAATAGCATAAAAAGCGAAGTGTTTTATCAATTTAACCTGCTTTCATTTAATGTATTATGCAAGTGATTTAATGACTCTTTAGCAGATAAACAAAAATGAAATATCTTAAACATTGATATTTTTCTTTAATTTATTTTAGTCGTTCTAAATATAATGCCCGTAGTCTGTCCAGGTTCCCGCACTTTCCCGAATCAGATCTGTTAAACACAAATGAAAAAGCAGAAACTTTTGTACATGTCCCACAATTCAAAGCACATAAGCCATTTCCAAATTGTGACGTCATTCAACTTTCGCTAAAGTAATTGACCAATCAATGAGCTCAGATCTGACTGCTATGTCGGACCTGATCGAGAAGATCTATGTTCGTTCTACAGTGTATTATTATTATTATTATTATAAGTAGTAGAAGTCGTCGTGTAAGTAATAGAAGTAGTAGTAAAAGGTAGTAGTAGTTGTAGTGTATTATTATCATTATAAGTAGAAGTAGACGTCGTGTAAGTAATAGTAGTAGTAGTAGAAGTTAGTAGTTGTTATAGTGTATTATTATCATTATAAGTAGTAGAAGTCGTCGTGTAAGTAATAGTAGTAGTAATAGAAGGTAGTAGTTGTTGTAGTGTATTATTATCATTATAAGTAGTAGTAGTCGTCGTGTAAGTAATAGTAGAAGGTAGTGTCCTTAAGCAAAACTTTTTTCCGCATATTCTTTGTACCGGTTCTACACTAGAAGACTTCGATCGTGATTTGTCTTAGTTGTAAGAACTTGTTTCACAATCGAAGTAAAATAAATAAGTTTCAACCATCTCTAATAGCGCAGTATATTCTATAAAGTAAGACGTTACTTGTTTATGAATGGCAGGCATTTTTTTCGTGAATTATCATTGCCTTTGATGTATTTATAACAGCCGTATGAGAATTGTTTTAAATGTGAATAAATCGTGTTAGAAATCTAAATATTCTAGCCAGTAAGTTTAATTATGCAAATTAGCTGCTTCGCTGACGAAAATATCGTAAAATTTTAAACACATTTCGTTTAAATATATTTATTCAACCTGGTATACAAACATACCAATATGTAATATAGGGTTCGATCCTCCGCTACGGCTATGTGTGGTGTCCTTGAGCAAGGCACTTTTTCCGCATATGCTTTGTACTGGTACTACACAGGAAGACTTCGAGCGTGATTTGTCTAAGTTGTAAGAACTTGTTTCACAATCGAAGTAAAATAAATAAGTTTAAGACATACCAATATGTATAACGCTAAACTTATAAATTGGAACGTAAGATAGCGTCCTTGAAATGTTTTTGCAACGATAGACATAAAATATGTATATATCTGTTGGAATACAATATATCAAATGTTCGTGACTACAAAAGCATGTCTGATTCAGGATAACTTTTGTGGAAATTTGTAATATAAAAAAATGAATGTTCTCAGTAACAAGTACATATTTTCTTATTCAGAGATAATATCACTGACATTTCTAGTTTAAAAATATCAATTTTCATGTCTGATTCAAGTTTACTTCCGTAGACATTTCTGATAGATATCAAAATAATATTCCTAGCTACAAGTGCAAATCCGGCTCTGAGTTAGTTTCGTGGACATTTCAAATACATAACTTAGATTCGATGATTCTGGCGTTAAGTGCATATCTGATTCAAATCTAACTTCGTGGTTATAGCATTGGTACACATTGAAGTATTATGCGGAACACCTCGGATGATGTCACCATTAACGTGAAGTACATTCACTAGAATATCCATTTAATACTTTCCAGTTAAATGAATGTGTAGGGTGGTAGAATATCTGATTGGATATCGGGGACGTAGGTTAATACTCCGCCTACGGCTTTGTATGGTGTCATTGAGCGAGACATTGTATCCGAATATGCTTAACATTTGTTCTATCAAGGAAGATTTCGTTCGTGAATTGTCTTTGTTATGTTTAAAGATCTAGCATCACAATCGATGTAATGTCAGTAGATATGTTAAAAACAGTCCTGAACGTACACACATATACGGAACACTTATCATGGTAGTAAAGCTTTTATACGCATTGACTGTTAAGTACATCCATTTAGTCCTTTCCAATTGAATAAACTAATACACCTTAATATTCACAGGATTGGTCATATCGAAACAAAGTGCATATACCAATTTCCATTTCCTTGATAACGAGTCGAGCTTATCGCAACGTATTGAATCATAAGGATATTCATTTCAAGTAGGTCTTAAAGAGACACACTGCAATGTTAATATTCTTTCAGTGAACAATGTTTATGTCAACTGTATTTTATTCAATTTAATGAAAGAAATAAAAATCCACAATAACGCTTAAACTGATGCAAGTGCCAGTGTTTTGTCGAAAGTTAAATTGGACCCTAAACAAGTTAATATTCAGCAAATGCTCTTTACTCTCCATCCTCACGGTCGTTACGTTATAGGTTTATGTTATATTGTAATCTCACTAAATGGACACTACTTGCTACTGCTAAGCAATCAAAACACTTTTATCAATGATGGAATGAGGCTAGTTAATAATTGTAGATATCAATGTTAAAGTCCCCGAACCGGTGATTTTACATTGAGTTGTTAGTCAGTACCACATCTTGAACCTGATTGTTCCATATCTGAAATATAAACATAAAACATACAGTATTAATGCCTTCCTGCCTTCTTTAATTCCTCCCTTCCTTCCTTCATTCATTAATATCTTTATTCGTTTCATCCGCTCTCGTGAGTTGGTTTGTTTATACGATTTTTCTCTTACGTTCATCCATCAGCACATTTGTTCGTTTGATCGTTTACTCCTTTGCTCGTTTGATCAACCAATCTAGCAGTAAAACACTCACCAACCTACCCACCTACTCGCTCACTCACTCACTCACTCACTCACTCACTCACTCACTCACTCACTCACTCACTCACTCACTCACTCACTCACTCACTCACTCACTCACTAACTCACTCACTCACTCACTCACTCACTTACTCACACACTCACTCACTATCTCCATCAGTCAGTCAACCAATTAATCAATATATCAGTTAATTAATAAATCGATCCAGCATCCAATAAATCAATAAGCGAAACAAACATTCAATCAATCAATCAATTACATATTAATCATTAATTCCATAATTAACAATAAAAAGTCACGAAACATGTTCATATAATTAACATTAATATTAATGTAAGCACATTTATCAAAATGATATTGAAATAATATATTTATCAATTATATATTAATCGTTACTCTGTGCAGTCATTATTAGTATTATATGATATATTTATTATTATCTTTATTATGTCATATGTCTATTATCATCAATACGATAGTTAAATAAATAGCGCTAGAACTAACACTTATAGGGGCACAGTCTTGTAGATATACAGGTCATTACGCTTTTCACAGTTATCAACCATGGCGATTGTCGACGGTTGAATAGGAGCGTATTTGTATAAGTACAGATTGTTAAAAGAAATAAAACAAGATTTATATTGCATTCGCGGGTGTGTTTACTTTCGGAATATATATCAAACATCAACGAAGCTTTAGAGAGATTGCATTCAAAGTCACACACAAATCTACAAAAATCAGAGATGTCGTAACATCTGTTTGTAAATGACATCTATGGAAAATAGTAATATATTACAAAGTAGTACATTACTAATCAGAAATAACTTTTACTTGTCTTATTATAGTTTAAACTTTTATTTCACTTCGATTCTCATAAGTTACACAAATCACGGTCAAAGCCCTCTTGTATAGAACTATAACTTAGAAAATGTGTTCTGCTCACGAACACCAAATATAACCTTGGCGGAGTGTCGCCCCCGTTTGTAAAGCTACGACGGTATTGATAACCGCTTATATCATAATAAAGACAAAATTGAAGCTGGACTTAATAGTGCTATTCAAATGTTTTGTATTTAAATGATAAATTGCATTTTTATATTATTCCTCAAAATTGTTTTATATCCTATATGTGCCAGCTACTGTTATAGTAAATTTAATAATACAAATATAGTGTATCATGTCATTGTTTTCTGTACCATAAACCAAACGCTACAATAATGCGTATTTAAGCCCCCTATCAGAAATTGTCGATCAGGTTTATGTGGTACACAAACAGGTGCTGTGACTGTGATATTATACGCATGGTCACATTTACTTCCTAGACACTTGACACATACTTGTACTCGGATGTTATCCATTTGAAACAATTATAACGTTGGGTTTGAAGTTGACTGTTATGTACTATTATTGTGAATGTTTTCAACTTACCGTCGACAGTTTAAAATTGACTATTATGTACCGTAACTGTGAACGTTTTTAACTTAACGTCGACAGTTTGAAGTTGACCATTATGTACTGTTACTGTGAACTTTTTTAACTTACCGTTGGCAGTTTGCAGTGGACCATTATGTACTGTTATTGTTAATGTTTTAAACATAAATTTGCCAGTTTGCAATGGACCATTAATTACTGTTATTGTGAGTGTTTTAAACTGAACATCGACAGTTTGAAGTTGATTTTGATGTACCGTTATTGCGAACGTTTTAAACTTACCGTTGCTAGTTTGCATTTGACCATTATGTACTGTTATTGTGAATGTTTTAAACTTACAGTTAACAGTTTGCAGTTGACCATTAAGTACTGTTATTGTTAATGTTTCAAACTTACCGTTGGCAGTTTGCAGTTGACCATTATGTACTGTTATTGTTAATATTTTAAAGTTACCGTTGACAGGTTGCATTTGACCATTATGAAATGTTATTGTGAATGTTTTAAACTAACGTTGGCAGTTTGCAGTTGACAATTATGTACTGTTATTGTGAATGTTTTAAACTTACCGTTGGCAGTTTGCAGGTGACCATTATGTTCTGTTATTGTTAATGTTTTAAACTAACCGTTGCCAGTTTGAAGTGGACCATTTCATACTGCTATTGAGAATGTTTTAAATTTACTGTTGGCAATTTGCAGTGGACAATTATGTACTGTTATAATTATTAATGTTTTCAACTCATAGTTGCCAGTTTGCAGTGTACCATTACGTACTGTTATTGTGAGTGTTTTAAACTTACTGTTGGCAGTTTGCAGTTGACTATTATGTAACAAAATTGTAAATGCTAAAAACTCACAGTTGGCAGTTTGCAGTGGACCATTACGTACTGTTATTGTGAGAGTTTAAACTTACCGTCGACAGTTTGCAGTTGACTACATGTATTGTGTACTGTTATTGTGAATGTTGTAAACTTACCGTCGACAGTTTGACTACATCTAATATGTACTTGTGAATATTGTAAACTTACCGTCCTCAGTTTGCAGTTGACAACATGTATTATGTACTGTTATTGTGGATGTTGTCAACTTACCGTCGACAATTTGCAGTTGACTACATGTATTATGTACTTTTAGTGTGGATGTTGTAAACTTACCGTCCAAAGTTTGCAGTTTACTACATGTATTATGTACTGATATTGTGAATGTTGTAAACTTACCGTCGGCAGTTTGCCGTTGACAACATGTTTTATGTACTGTTAGAGTGAATTTTGTAAACTTAACGTCGACAGTTGGCAGTTGACTACATGTATCATGTACTGTTATTGTGAATGTTGTAAACTGACCGTCGACAGTTTGCAGTTGACTACATGTAGTATGTACTGTTATTGTTGATTTTGTTTACTTTCCATTGGGAGTTTGCAGATGACTGTATTTATTATGTACTGTTATTGTGGATGTTGTAAACTTACCGTCGACAGTTTGCCGTTGACTACATGTATTATGTTCTGCTATTATGCATGTTGTTATGTTACCGTCGACAGTTTGCAGTTGACTGCATGTATTATGTACTGTTATTTTGGATGTTGTAAACTTACCGTCGACAGTTTGCAGTTTACTATATGTATTATGTACTGTTATTGTGAATGTTGTAAACTTACCGTCGACAGTTTCCAGTTGACTACATGTGTTATGTATTGTTAGTGTGGGTGTTGTCAGCTTACCGTCGACAGTTTGCAGTTGACTACAAAAATTATGTACTGTTATTGTGAATGTTGTAAACTTACCGTCGACAGTTTGCAGTTGACTACTAGTATTATATACTGCGATTGTGGATGTTGTAAACTTACCGTTGACAGGTTGCAGTTCACTACATGTATTATGTAGTGTTATTGTGGATGTTGTTAACTTACCGTCGACAGTTTGCAGTTGACTGCATGTATTATGTACTGTTATTGTAGATGTCGTAAACTTACCGTCGACAGTGTGCAGTTGACTACATGTGTTATGTACTGTTAATGTGAATGTTGTAAACTTACCGTCGACAGCTTGCAGTTGACTACATGTAGCATGTACTGTTATTGCCAATGTTGTCAACTGACCGTCTACAGTTTGCAGTTGACTACATGTATTATATACTGTTATTTTGGATGTTGTAAACTTACCGTCGGCAGTTTGCCGTTGACAACATGTTTTATGTACTGTTAGAGTGAATTTTGTAAACTTAACGTCGACAGTTGGCAGTTGACTACATGTATCATGTACTGTTATTGCGAAAGATGTAAACTGACCGTCGACAGTCTGCAGTTGACTACATGTATTATGTACTGTTAGAGTGGATGTTGTAAACTTCACGTCGACAGTTGGCAGTTGACTACATGTATCATGTACTGTTATTGTGAATGTTGTAAACTGACCGTCGACAGTTTGCAGTTGACTACATGTATTATGTACTGTTATTGTTGATTTTGTTTACTTTCCATTGGGAGTTTGCAGATGACTGTATTTATTATGTACTGTTATTGTGGATATTGTAAACTTACCGTCGACAGTTTGCCGTTGACTACATGTATTATGTTCTGCTATTATGCATGTTGTTATGTTACCGTCGACAGTTTGCAGTTGACTGCATGTATTATGTACTGTTATTTTGGATGTTGTAAACTTACCGTCGACAGTTTGCAGTTTACTATATGTATTATGTACTGTTATTGTGAATGTTGTAAACTTACCGTCGACAGTTTCCAGTTGACTACATGTGTTATGTATTGTTAGTGTGGGTGTTGTCAGCTTACCGTCGACAGTTTGCAGTTGACTACAAAAATTATGTACTGTTATTGTGAATGTTGTAAACTTACCGTCGACAGTTTGCAGTTGACTACTAGTATTATATACTGCGATTGTGGATGTTGTAAACTTACCGTTGACAGGTTGCAGTTCACTACATGTATTATGTAGTGTTATTGTGGATGTTGTTAACTTACCGTCGACAGTTTGCAGTTGACTGCATGTATTATGTACTGTTATTGTAGATGTCGTAAACTTACCGTCGACAGTGTGCAGTTGACTACATGTGTTATGTACTGTTAATGTGAATGTTGTAAACTTACCGTCGACAGCTTGCAGTTGACTACATGTAGCATGTACTGTTATTGCCAATGTTGTCAACTGACCGTCTACAGTTTGCAGTTGACTACATGTATTATATACTGTTATTTTGGATGTTGTAAACTTACCGTCGGCAGTTTGCAGTTTACTACATGTATTATGTACTGTTAATGTGAATGTTGTAAACTGACCGTCGACAGTTTGCAGTCTACTACATGTAGCATGTATTGTTATTGCAAATGCTGTCAACTGACCGTCGACAGTTTGCAGTTGACTACATGTATGATGTACTGTTATTTTGGATGTTGTAAACTTACCGTTGGCAGTTTGCAGTTTACTACATGTATTATGTACTGTTATTGTGAATGTTGTAAACTTACCATCGACAGTTTACAGTTGACTACATGTGTTATGTATTGTTAGTGTGGATTTTGTAAGCTTACCGTCGACAGTTTGCAGTTGACTACAAATATTATGTACTGTTATTGTGAATGTTTTAAATTTACCGTCGACAGTTTACAGTTGACTATTAGTATTATGTACTGCAATTGTAGTAAACTTACTGTCGACAGTTTGCAGTTCACTACATGTATTATGTACTGTTATTGTGAATGTTTTAAACTGACCGTTGACAGTTTGCAGTTGACTACATGTATAATACTGTCAATGTGGATGTTGTAAACTTACCGTTGACAGTTTACAGTTGACTACATTTAAAATGTACTGTTATTGTGGATGTTATAAACTTACCGTCGACAATTTGCACTTGACTACATGTATTATGTGTTGTTGTAGTGGATGTTGTAAACTTACCGTCGACAGTTTGCAGTTGACTACATGTATTATGTACTGTTAGTGTAAATGTTGTGAACTTACCGTTGACAGTTTGCATTTGACTACATGTATATGTACTGTCATTGTGGATGTTGTTACTTACCGTCGACAGTTTGCAGTTGACTGCGTGTATTATGTACTGTTATTTTGGATGTTGTAAACTTACTGTCGACAGTTTGCAGTTGACTACATTTATTATGTACTGTTAGTATGAATGTTGTAAACTGACCGTCGACAGTTTGCAGTTGACTACATGTAGTATGTACTGTTATTTTGGATGTTGTAAACTGACCATTGATAGTTTGCAGTTGAATACATGTATTATGTACTGCTATTGTGGATATTGTAAATTTACCGTCGACAGTTTGCAGTTGACTACATGTAATATGTACTGTTATTGTGGATGTTGTACACTTACCGTCGATAATTTTCTAGTTAATTACATCTATTTTTTACTGTTAGTGTGAATGTTATAATCTTACTGTCGACAGTTTGCAGTTGACTGCATATATTATGTACTGTAAGTGTGATTGTTGTTTACTTACCGTCGAAAGTTTGCAGTTGGTTGACTTAATGTATTATGTACTGTTATTGTGACTATTGTAAACTTATTGTCAACATTTTGCAGTTGACTACTTGTATTATGTACTGTTATTGTGAATGTTGTAAACTAACCGTTGACAGTTTGCAGTTGACTACATATAAGTTGTACTGTTATTGTGAATATTGTAAACTTACCGTTGACAGTTTGCAAATGACTACATGTATTATGAATTGTTATTGTGGATGTTGTAAACTTACCGTTGAAAGTTTGCAAATGACTACATGTATTATGAATTGTTATTGTGGATGTTGTAAACTTACCGTTGAAAGTTTGCAAATGACTACATGTATTATGTACTGTTATTGTGGATGTTGTAAACTTACCGTTGACAGTTTGCAGTTGCCTACATATATTTTGTACTGTTATTGTGGATGTTGTGAACTTACCGTCTGATTTATCTGAAGGTTTAGTTGTATTTATTGGTAAGGATTTGCTCAAGGTTATCAGCGTCTGATGTATGTGCTTCTCAATGGCTTCTATAAGAGAAACATAATTAGTAATTTATTAATGAGAAATCGATTTAAATATATATATGATTTAAACGTACATTTCTGCAAGATAATTAAATAAGTAATATATACATAATATATAACGTGCATAGCACAGTTGAGAAAACGAAATATAATAAGTATAAGAAAACAGGCTAAAAGATAGCTTCAATATGCCCCGGCTTGCTCAGTCGGTAGAGTACGAAACTCTTAATCTCGGGTTCGTCGTTTCTAAGGTGGGGGATTTATTCTGAACGTACTATGAGTGTTTAACAAAAAGTATTTATTTGCGCTAAAGTGTAGATATGATTACAGTTCATTCGATGTAACCTACAACCGGAGACATATAGCAACACAATCATTGATATCACTTTTATCACATATTGACGGCAATAGAAAAATATTCCTGTGTTGGGAATCGAACACCGGCTTCCTGGGTGAAAACTAGGAATCCTAACCACTAGACCACACAGGAGATAGGATTAGCAGATTGAATTTATATATAATATAAACATAGATATATATATAGCTGGTAGTGTATACTTTATATATATATTTAAGACTGGTAGTGTATAATATATATACATATATATAGCTGGTAGTGTATAATAAATATATACATATATATATAGCTGGTAGTGTATAATATATATATACATATATAAAGATGGTAGTGTATTATATCTATATAGCTAACTTTGTATTATATATATATATATATATATATAGGGAGATAATTAAATAGTATATATGAATTCACTGTATCTTTATGATCCAACGGGTTTATAAATCTGTCCTTTATAAAGCATATGAGTAGTCATGAACCCTTAAATGGATCCTACTCATATAAAATATATCAGTTCATGTATGTAAATTTGTTGCATAAAATTCCATAGTATATAAGTCGAGGTCGACACCAAATTTATTGGTTTGGCAGAGGCCTTGATATTAAATCTATGGTTTGCATTGTCGCTAGGCGCACATGCCGAAGTCTGGTCTGTACATTTATGTCTTGGTTATTCATAAATAATTATCTCCATATATATATAGCTGGTAGTGTTTAATATATTTACATATATATAGCTGGTAGTCTACACATAAATATACATATATTTATTGTTGGTAGTGTATAAATGTATTTAAATTACTTGTAGTTTATAATATATATATATATAGCTGGTAGTATATTATATATAGAGAGAGAGAGCTTGAAGTGTATTATATATATATATATAGCTGGTAGTGTGTTATATATTTATTCATTAGAGAGAATTACCATTTTACAGTGCTAAAACTTATAACGAGATATCCTTAGCTAGCTTTTGTCTTTACGCCTTCATCAGAGGACAAAAACCAAAGAAAACAACAACAAAACATTTACACAAGAATATAAACAATTTTGTATATAAAATACTGCAGACAGACTGAGGAACCTACTGTAAAATATTACAAACTTAAACTTTTAACTATATACACTACAAATGCGCGCGACCACGCGCCCATAACCCATATGACAGTAGTATCGCATATATTTGTTGTTTTTAAAAAAAGTTGGAAGCATATATTAGCAACATGTAGTTAATATTATTGTGACCTACAAAACACTTAGGTAGCGTTTACAGGAATGAGTCCTGTTACAGAATCGCAGAGCGGTTAAAAATAGAATCGCAGACAATTGCGTGAAGAGGGTTTTGTACGCCAACATTTATTATCAACTGAATATTAGATTAAAACTGTATGTAAATGGAATACACTCAATTGTGATTTCTGTATATTGTGTAACTATGAACACTATTAATATCAAATATTAAAGCAGTTTCCATATCAGTTTGTTGTTGCATAAACGGTATGAACAATTATTGATAACACCTATTTGATAGTCATTTGTGTTTGCTGCATCGTAGAACGGTTAAAATAGCGTCGGTAAAATCGAATAGAAAAACAATTCCAAAGTTCTATTGTGTGTAGTATACATGTCAACAACGAAATATAGTATAAACTGAATACACTAAACCTAATCTATATTGATGGAATAAAGCAAAAAAGTTTGTTGAATACCTATTCGTGAACGCTGACATTTAGTCATAACATCATATTGAGTAGAACTGTGTGAGTAAGATTTAAACTATTGCATATATGTATTGGTAGATGCACTTGCGAGGTATACAATTTGTGTATAGCAACACGTACATGGTCCCCTTTGTTGAGGCCAAAAGGTTGAATAGTATTTAATCTGCGGTTCCACTACGATTGTCGTATTTTGCGCTACCACTGGACAGGCGCTCAAGGCATTTGTTCACGACATAGTTTAATCTATATATATCAAACGTCTTCACGCGTGATAGTCTAATTTGTACATTAAGCGGAATAATTATATAATTTGTATAAATAGCGACTCCATGTGTCATGATTCAATATGTATATTTAGCGACTCCCAGCGGAATGCTTTAATTCTAATATTTAGCGACT